>OU744807.1:12853560-13453767 GCA_916614155.1 Mesoligia furuncula
CAACAGCTGCATTCTCAACACCGTCAATTAAGAAAGTAATTGCAGAAAAAGACCCCGTAGAAAAAATGGTTCGACGAGCAGAAATTAAAATAGCCGGCCTTCTAGCGGTAAACAATTTACCGTTTTCTCTGTGCGATAGTATAGTGCCATTGATTTCTGACATTGTCCCAGATTCTAAAATTGCCCAAAAACTGTCTATGGGGCGAACGAAAGCCACAAATATTGTCAAAGATTTAATAGGACCCCATTTCGAAAGCAGATTAAATGATACGCTTAAGGAACCAGGCAACTACTTTTCTCTTATCATGGATGAGACAACTGACCAAAGTTCAAAGAAACAGTGTGCTGTGACTGCAATTTGCTTTATAGAAAATAAATTGACTACCAATTTCCTTACAATGGTCGAAGTCGCTGAAGGGTCGGCGAAAAGTTTATTCGCTGTCCTTATGGACACCCTGAAGGAGAGAAATATACCCATAGAGAACTTTGTCGGCTTTTCTTCAGATACGACCAACTCAATGGTGGGAGAGTATCATTCTGTATTTTCCCATTTAAAGGAAGCAGTACCGCACATCGTTTGTGTTAAATGCTCATGCCATATGATCCATTTGGCATCATCATACGCCTGCCTAAAATTGCCTAAATCGGTAGAGGACATGCTGCGAAACATCGGTGCTCATTTTGGTCGCAGCCATGGTCGACAAAAAAAACTCGAAGAATTTCAAAAATTTTTTGAGATTGATATACTTAAAATTCTTTCTCCTGCTACCACCAGATGGCTATCTTTAAAACAGTGTGTCGACCGTGTGCTTGAACAGTATCCTGCGTTGCAAGAATATTTTAGAGTTGAAGTTTTTGAGGATCCTTCACGTACAACTGAAAGCATTTTAATGACATTGAACAATAAGTTCACCAAACTTTATTTAGAGTTCATGTCGTATACTCTTGAAATTCTCAATGACTTTAACGTTTTATTTCAATCAGAAACGCCGTTATTGCACAGACTTAAACCGGAAACCGAAAAAATGATTAAAACTTTAGCAAGCAACTATTTACACTTCGACTACTGCAAACAAACAAGTGCACTCCACATCAATCCGTCTAATCCTCGCAATTTTCTTCAATTGAGCAAAGTCTACGTTGGTGTTCTCGCCCAGTCCACTCTGGCAGAATTAAAGTCGAATATTAATAACGCAGAGGAGATGAAAGATTTTGATATGAATGTAGAAATATTTAAAAAAGATTGCATAAACTTTTACATCGAAGTTATCATCCAAATTAAGAAGAGATTCAGTTTCACTGATCCTATTTTTGATATTATACAAGTCTTAGAACCTTCAGTAGCAAAGTCATTTGAATTGAAAGACCTAACAAATGTTTTTGAAAGGTTTCCGAATTTAAGAAATTCGACCAAAGAAACAGATGTTCAAAAAGAATGGCGTGATCATGCTTTGCTTGATCACGAAAACATCGGTCTCCATTCTGCTCTTGAGCCGTTACATTATTGGAAAAAGGTGTTTGAATTAAAGAACGCTATTGGAGAGCCAAGATTTCAAAATTTAAAAAAAATTATTCAATTGTTACTGGTGCTGCCTTTTTCAAACGCATCTGTAGAGCGTGTCTTCAGCAAACTTAAATTGACAAAAACAGAATACCGAAATAAATTAAATACAGACACTATAACAGCCCTTATGCACGCCAGTGACGGCATAAATCTTCAAGGAGGTATAAGACAATACGAGCCTACACAAAGTCTCCTCCAAAAGAAAATTCCTTATAAATAAGCAGTAAGCTGTAGTAGCAGGTAAGGTGTTTTTTTAAACAAAGCATATTTATGTAAGTACTTTGTGAGGGATAATGATGAATGAAGTTTGCAGCCACACGCTGTTGGAATGATCTCCCACCATCAATGCGCTGCCTGAAAACAATACAATCCTTTAAATACCAACACAAAAAGTTACTCTTACATCAACAAATTTCCCTTCAACCTTAACAATTGTACATTTGTATTGGTTCACTGTACCTACCTCAGAGGTCATGGCTTGCAGGCTTTGGTTTGGGATCTCCTAAGGTGGGCTGCTTGGAACTTTTACTCTGTCAGTGGGCCTGTTTTTAATGTCTGTTTCGCTAGAGCATTCTTCCCTTACACTTGGGAGCGCCACTTTCCTACCGCTTCTGTAATTTACGGTTAATTTTAGTTATTCAACTGTCTCCATCAAATGTCTTGTCAATAGTGGCTTGATGAATATATACAAATCCTAATTTATTTATCTAACCTATTTAATTTATTCTTGTATTCAATATAATCACGATGCACTGACCATTTTCTTCCTGGACTGCAAACTTTGGTTCTCCTTTGAGTCGCCAAGTTTATCATTTCATCATTTGCACCTTATAAAGTTCTAACACTATTTGACAAAGACCGTTTTACAAAAACCATAGGTTCACAAACAATCATCCAATTCTGTCCGTATTGTATAATGCCCAACACATCTAATTGTTTCAATACATTAATAATTATATTATGCACCATGTTTTGCAGTACGTTCAGCAGTATGTCAAAACGTCAAATACTCTGTGGTCAAATGTATCCGTTAAATTAATTTAGGTACTCTATGTCTATAGCGGCGGCGGCGCGTGAGTCGTTGTCCGGAATGTTACCATTACCATTAATATATTATTTCATGAGTATCTTTTTGTATTGTATATTTTATTACTTATTTTGATTGTTGTTTTTGTTTATATCTAATCGCATGCTGCACTGGCTGACGTTATCACGTGAACGCCGGCTGTCGCTGAAAACCAGCGCTAGGGCTCTGTCTCGTATAGGGGCTTAGCATTATGCTGAGCGATGGCCGTTTTGCGTAGATGTGACGCATACTTTCTCCCAAATTGTTTTATTTTGTGTTTGTGTCTTTATTTGTATGCGTCATGTTTGCCGCAAATAAACGTATTTCTTCTTCTTCTAATGATCTGCAAAAATAATAATATGTGACGTTTGCCGCCTGCATGATACTGACAAACTAACATACCTAACTAACATAACATACTACAAAAATTGATTCTTCTTTACGAATCAATAAAAAAAAATCTATTTATTCATTAATAAATCGTTTTTTTTTTTTTTTTTTATATATTTTTCGTTTGCGTTCCTTCACGGCTAATTTCGTTCCATTTCAGACATCCCAGCGTTCTAAATCTTCAATCACTACTGGCAACACTGATTATTAGGGAACTAGCGGCGCCCCACGGTTTCACCCTCATAAGTTTCGATCCCGTGGGAATAAAAAGTATCCTATGAGTTAATCCTGGTTATAAACTATCTGTGTGGTAAATTTCATCTAAATCCGTCAGTAATTTGTGCGTGAAGAAGTAACAAACATACAAACACACTCACAAACTATCGCCTTTAGTGTGATATATTTGAAGGGCACAGGAACCCGTTGGATGCGAGAAGCACAGAAACGGTCGAAGTGGAGGTGCTTGGGGGAGGCCTATGTCCAGCAGTGAAAGTCTTTCAGCTGAAATGATGATGATGACTTATAGTGTACACCAATAATTGAAATTAGTACACGTTCTGGATGCTGCGTTTGTGGGTAGTGTTATTCAATGAGTATCTGTGGAACGTTGTATTGATGTGACATTGAATAAAATTAAGTAAAAAAAAAAATTTTTTGAAGACAATATTGCGCAAAAAATCGGCCATTTTTTTTTTTTTCAATTTTGATATACCCAGTGTCACTCTCACAATTAAGACGAATCTAACGGTATCTCTCCAGCTGAAATCGATCAAGCCGTTTAGGCTACAGAGCGTGCCAAAGAAATATATATACATACACTCGAAAAATTTAGGAGCGCATGGACAGCAAAAACGTGCTTTGAAAAATGCCCAATGCGCTTAAAGACGTTTTCACTTAAAAAATCTGCAGTTTTCATAGAAAAGTGCATTAATTAATGTCAAATGTACGGAATAGCAATTTTTTTTATGACCGACGGAAAATTTCAACGCTTGGGGTTCACAATCATGTCTTGAACCCATGGTAACAGGTTGCGCGTCGATGCCATCCTGTATACGTGTATGTAGTTTAATGTTCTGTAATTTCC
The DNA here is from genome assembly GCA_916614155.1 of Mesoligia furuncula. Taxonomy (NCBI): domain Eukaryota; kingdom Metazoa; phylum Arthropoda; class Insecta; order Lepidoptera; family Noctuidae; genus Mesoligia; species Mesoligia furuncula. The sequence goes on from OU744807.1 coordinate 12,857,665, forward strand.
ATTAAATTACTGTACTGTTCATTGGCTGAATTGTTTGTGTGATAGGCATATATTATTATGTAGGTACAATTCAGCCTAAAAGTGGCTATGAAACAATTCAGTTTTTTTGCTATTTCGCCAAAATAATAAAATACCTAGAAGACGGAATATTTCCAGTGACGCAAGTAACACCAAATGTAATTTTAGTCTAGCAAATAAAAAATCTGAGTTTAGTAGATTTATAGAAGTCGCTGAGCTTTGGAAACAGGCAACCATAGATAGATAAACCTAACGCAAGTATCACGATCTGTATGAAAACCAAGCGTACTAGCTTGATGGGAAAATCAAACCGATTCAAAGACGCCGCGTGCGACCTGCCACTGGGGCCTAGTGCCAGTGCGCACGCTCACCCAGCCAGCGGTACACAGGACTGAGCGCGAAAGTGGCGGCTTACGATTTTTAACCCCCGACGCAAAAACGACGGGGTGTTATAAGTTTGACGTGTCTGTGTGTATGTGTGTGTGTGTGTGTGTGTGTGTGTGTGTGTGTGTGTCTGTCTGTGGCATCGTAGCTCCCGAACGGATGAACCGATTTTGATTTTGTTTTTTTTGTTTGAAAGGTGAATTAGTCGGGAGTGTTCTTAGCTATGTTTGATGAAAATCGGTCCAAGATGGCCGCCGCCACAAAATGGCGGATTACAAATTTTTTCACAACTCCCTTAATATGGGTATCAAATGAAAGGGCTTGAATAGTAGAATACTATACACTATGAAAAATTTCAAATCCAAGATGGCCGCCACCACAAAGTGGCGAATTACATTTTTTTTTCACAACTCCCTCAAAATGGGTATCAAATGAAAGGGCTTGACTAGTAGAATACTATACGCTATTACAAATTTCAAATCCAAGATGGCCGCCACCACAAAATGGCGAATTATTTTTTTATATTTTCACAACTCCTTCAATATAGGTAATGCAAGGGCTTGACAAGTAGAATAATGTACACTATATTGAAAGGGAATGAGGAATATTAACTAACGAATGAAAACTAAAAACTTGAAAATATTTTTTTGTCTGATCAATGCTCTAGAATGATGAGGAAAGTGGACTGATGACTGGTACCTACAACCACTGAGTTTGACTATTTTTATTACGAATGGAATTATCCTACTTAAAAACCGTAAGTATTTCTACATCAGATAGTGTCGCAATCCCATTTTATAAAGTAGATCTGAAATACCTAAGATATCTAATAGCTATGAAATACTTGTACGAAAATTTAATAACTAAAGGAAGAACTACAAAAAGGATATAATAAAACAAAAAAATCAGTTTAGTCTTAAACAGTATTCTTCAACTATAAACTAATAATTATTTTTTGACGGATAAACAACCTGATTAAACACCAAATTACCTGAATCTTAAAACGCAAGAAAATAAAAGAAATGAAATACAAAAATTAAGAAGTCCCTACAAAAAGCATGATATAAAAAATTAAATTAAAAATTTAAAAAACCCCCGACACAAAAAAATAATAAAATGAAATGTAAGTAATTGGAAAAGGATCAAATAATTTAAAAACCCCCAACTTAAAGAATCTAGGTAACGAGACTAAAACAGATAAATTCATATGGAAGTCGGGGGACCGTTCTGTGGAACACCTTCTATGCTAAGAGGTCCCCCGACTGCCATATGAATTTATCTGTTTTAATCTCGTTACCTAGATTCTTTAAGTTGGGGGTTTTTAAATTATTTGATCCTTTTCCAATTACTTACATTTCATTTTATTATTTTTTTGTGTCGGGGGTTTTTTAAATTTTTGTACGTAAGCTGGTGCGATTTTTGGCACGCGAAGTAGTTGCTCTTGCGTTATCTAGGTGTATCTGTATAACTGTGCAGGCAACCTATGTTGTTAATCAAGGGCAAGTAATAGGGTCTACCATTTATCAACAAAAACAATATGTATAAAGGACAATATTATAATTATAGTTAATTAGTTAGTCCTAGGTTGGTGTATAAGTTTCTATTAAATATAAGTACAGACGCCAGCACATTAAGCTACCCGAAACTGTCAAATTTTCCCAATCAACTTTGAACCGAAAATCTATCAAAGATATTTGACAGATCGTCTGTACATTATATAGAGCGATCTCTAATTTCGGGATGAGTAACTTCCAGAAGGCCAATTCCTGTAATTAAAAACGTTAAAAATCTAGTCGCAATCTCATCTCAGCGACAATAAATTTAAAAAACTTGTCAAAAATGTAGGGAAATTAGAGTGTATGTCAGAACCGCGGGTGTACCTTTCAGATTTGCCTAAATTTATTGCAGTTATTTGGTACCTTCTGTGTACCTTTACGTACCCCTCTTGAAAATCTGTGTACCTACACCCGTACAATGATATTTAAAAAATTAGGTACACCCGCCATCCTGATGTCAGAACCGCGGGTGTACCTTTCAGATTTGCCTAAATTAATTGCAGTTATTTGGTACCTTCTGTGTACCTTTACGTACCCCTCTTGAAAATCTGTGTACCTACACCCGTACAATGATATTTAAAAAATTAGGTACACCCGCCATCCTGATGTCAGAACCGCGGGTGTAGCTCTCAGATTTGCCTAAATTTATTGCAGTTATTTGGTACCTTCTGTGTACCTTTACGTACCTCTCTTGAAAATCTGTGTACCTACACCCGTACAATGATATTTAAAAAATTAGGTACACCCGCCATCCTGATGTCAGAACCGCAGGTGTACTGCTAACCAATATATGTAGCTAAGTACACTGTATAAGTAGATTTAGTAACTCTTGTGTACCTGCAGAAACACGTATTTAATAAACAAAATACTGTAAGGTTGTTGCGAAAAGTAAAAAAGATTTTCTTTCTTTGACGTTGTTACTATTTTATAAAATTAGTAACGACGTCAAAGAGTAAATAACAATCTTCGGTAATCGAGCCCAGAACCTCCATATTAAACATGTATTGTGGTCATACCAGGAATCCCGAATCCAGAACCTCCGCATAACATTTAGTTCCTATTGTGTGACCATACCGGGAATCGAAATATGAAATTAACGGACGAAAATTACACACAGTCTCAGGACAACACTGTGTGATCCGCAATTTGTTGTTCTATTATGAGTGGGGATCAAACCCACAACTTCGTGTTCAGCAGTCGCATACTACAACTACTTTTTTTCCTTGTTGCCTGTTTCCTTTATTATTATCCTGATATCAATAACAATAAAATATGAAATTATTTCCATTCAGTTCCAGGACCGAAATAGATACATACCTAGGGCTTTCAGTCTCGGTGCATTACTGAGTCCCGGTAAAAAAAAAACGAGACTCGATGTGGTCACGAAATTCCCGGGAAAAACGAGTCTTTTGAGACTATGTCAAAATTAGGTTTCTAACTTATAGCCTATGCAATTAGGCAGTCAAAACAAGATATTTTAATCAAGTACTTTATTAAACAAACATCATCATCATCATCATCATTTCAGCCGAAAGACGTCCACTGCTGGACATAGGCCCCCTCCAAGCATCTCCACATCGACCGGTTCTGTGTTTCTCGCATCCAACGGGTTCCTGCGGCCTTCACAAGGTCGTCGGACCACCTTGTAGGAGGCCTGCCAACGCTACGTCTTCCGGTACGCGGTCGACACTCTAGGACCTTTCGGCCCCATCGGCCATCTGTTATCTGTTCTGCGAGCAATGTGCCCTGCCCACTGCCACTTAAGTTTGGTAATTCTTCGGGCTACGTCGGTTACCTTGGTTCTCCTGCGGATCTCCTCATTCCTGAATTAATCACGCAGGGAAACTCCAAGCATAGCCCTCTCCATTGCCCTTTGGGTGACTTTTAGCCTTTTTATAAGGCCCATTGTGAGCGATCACGTTTCAGTGCCACAATTCATCACTGGCAACACGCTCTGTCCGTGGGACGAGAAGATATTGCGTAGCTTCCTGAACACTGCCCAGCCGAGTCGGATTCGACGATTGACCTCTTTCTCGAAGTTAGACCGGTAGGTCTAACTTCTAAGTCGTGGACGAGTATGTTTACCTAGGACAAACTGTCCAGATAGGTATATCTGGACAGTTTGTCCTAGGTAAACATACTCGTCCACGACTTCCGGGTGTAGCGTCTCCGATCTTTATGAGGGTGGGTATTACATGAGCATTTGACATGACCTTCGTTTTGTCCAAGTTCATTTTAAGACCCACTCTTTCGGAGGCTCTACTGAGGTCATCGAGCATTGTACTGAGGTCCTCCATAGTCTCAGCCGTGACTACGGTATCGTCGGCAAACCGAAGGTGAGTTATGTACTCGCCTTTGATGTTAATGCCAGCCCCTTTCCAGTCCAGAACCTTGAAGACATCTTCCAGTGCAGCGGTGAACAGTTTCGAAGAGATAACGTCTCCCTGTCTCACACCTCGCTGCAGAAGGATAGGTTTCGAGGTCTGCTCCTGGATTCGGACTGACATAGTGGCGTTTTCATACGGACACTTCAGCACCTCGATGTACAGATAGTCGATCTGGCACCGTTGAAGAGACTGCAGTACAGCCCATGTCTCGATCGAATCAATGGCTTTCTCGTAGTCCACAAACGCTAAGCAGAGAGGCAGGTTATACTCTTCGGTCTTCTCTATAACCTGTCGCAGCGTATGTGGTCTACGGTGCTAAAGCCTTTACGGAATCCGGCTTGTTCGGGAGGCTGGAAGTCGTCAAACCTGCGCGCGAGACGGTTCGAGATGACTCTCGAAAACAGCTTGTAGACATGGCTCAGAAGTGAGATGAGCCTATAATTCTTAAGAAGGGCATTGTCGCCCTTCTTAAAGAAAAGTATCACCACACCTCAGTTCCATGCCTTTGGTGTTTTGCAACAGCTTCTGAAGGGCCTTATGGACGGGGCTTTAAAACTGTCCCTTGTTTCATTTTGATTCTGGAAACTCTGACAAACATCCTAATTCTATAAATCCTTCACAATTCTAAAATGGGCAAAATGTTGTTTTTTTATATTTAAGTCAAATTATTAATACTGAAGATTGTTATTTTATAAAATAATAACGACGTGAAAGAAAGAAAATAGTTTATTTTTATTTTTCGCAGCAACCTTACAGTATTTTGTTTATTTTATACTAGTTTTTGCAGGTACACAAGAGGTACCAAATCTACTTATACAGTATACTTAGCTACATATATTGGTTAGCAGTACACCCGCGATTCTGACATCAGGATGGCGGGTGTACCTAATTTTTTTTATAACATTGTACAGGTGTAGGTACACAGATTTTCAAGAGAGGTACGTAAAGGTACACAGAAGGTACCAAATAACTGCAATAATTTCAGGCAAATCTGAAAGGTACACCCGCGGTTCTGACATACACAAATTAGAGGTATTTTTGACAGATAGAGGCTGAGATCAGAGGGATCAAAAATAACCATTTAGGTATGTTGATTCACCAATATCGATTTGGGATAGATATCTTAATGTTATCGAGAGTACCATTCCTAGGGGTAGAACCAGTATTCACAATTTACAGGATCAGAGGGGCAATTCTCGTAATTTTAAGAACGTTCATAGTCTGATCTCAGTGATCTCAGTCTCAATCTGTCAAAAATACCCCTAAATTTTCCACATCTTGACAATTTCCCCTCCACATTTTACTCGTACACGCACAATTACTATTACTGCTGTCAAGTTTAAGCGGTAGATCGACACTGTCCATTGTTGTATAGAAATGGTGAATTTATAAGCCAGACACTGTCTCTTAAAATACAGGTTAGCGTTACTATAATTATGCACAGAAATTTTTATACCCACTATCTAGTTATATCTACTGTGTACATTTCTGTAACTATTTTGGTAAATAAACTTTATTATTATTATTATAGTTTACACTGTGAACATATGCACACATGAACATGCTGCATGCTGTGAACATTGTGTTTAGGAGGTGAACATTCTTAAAAGTACTAGAATTGCCCCTCTGATCCTGTAAATTGTGAATACTGGTTCTACCCCTAGGAATCGTACTCTCGATAACATTAAGATATCTATCCCAATTCGATATCGGTGAATTAACATACCTAAATGGTTATTTTTGTGGTTCGTTTTTGTTCATTATCTGTAATTTGTTGTTACGGGTCGTCAGAAGCCCGAAAGTCTGACTTTGGTTGTCAGACTTTAGGGCTCCCTACCATGGGGTATCGTCTTACCCTGTAAATGGGTTGTAAAGGTCAGATAGGCAGTCGCTCCATGTAAAATACTGATATTCAGGTGCATCCGGTTAGACTGGAAACCGACCCCAACATGGGAAATTCTAGGTAGATGATGATGTTTATTTTTGTAGTTAATATAAAACAGGTTTTCTCATTGTTTTCAGGAGTAAAACCACCCAGCGCGGTTCCACAAGATTTGATTCAAAAGGTGATTGGTTCATTTGGAAAATATCATCTATGGCTATGTCTCTTAATATTTTTAACAAAATTTCCTGTAGCTTTTCATCAGATGGCCATTCTGTTTTTGTCTCCAAAAGTTTCATATAGCTGTGGCACATCAGAAATGAATAATACATGCCCATGCCCAGACCCAACGTACGATACTACAATTTTCTCGAGAACCATAATAATGGAATGGGATTTAATATGCGATAGGAGATGGCTAACAAGTTTCACACAGACCCTATTCCAATTAGGAACATTATTGGGCAGTGTATTTTTTGGAATGGCTTCCGACAGGTAACGTCAATTTTATATTATTTAATTTTTACTGATGTTTGTACTTAATCAATACGTGTATCATTAAGCAACACTGTGCTTGCTTTTTAGGTTCGGGAGGAAATATCCTCTTCTAGTTGCTGTGGTTATCCAAGTAACGTGTGGAGTAGCCGCTGCTTACGTTCCAGATTATTGGACGTTCACATTCTTACGATTCTTCGTGGGCATGTCCGTGGGCGGCACTATGGTTACTGGATTTGTTATTGTTATGGAGTTCGTCGGAACACAGTACAGAGATGTCATCTCAGCTCTATATCAAGTACCATTTAATTTGGGCCATATGTTGCTGCCAGTATTCGCCTACTTCTTCAGGGACTATTCAGATTTCCAATTATCAATATCTGCTCCGGTCATTATCCTACTATCATATTTCTTCCTGGTGCCTGAAACGCCAAGATGGTTGATAGCAGTAAAACGGACAGAAGAAGCTATTACTGTACTGGAACGTGTTGCTAAAGTGTAAGTATCCTCATCCTGCTAATAAATGAAATATTTTTTTATTACGGAAAAGAAAATCTGTTAATAATTACTATTTTTTACAGAAACAATCGTCCAACAGAAAATATACGAGCGGATATTGAAGCATACCAGGCATCTCTAGAGAAGCACCAATTAAAGAAAGGGAATATTTTGGATCTGTTTCGAACTCCAAACCTTAGGAAAAATATTATAGCTATGTCGTTTAACTGGCTGACGTGTAGTTACTGTTTTTATGGTGTTTCGCAGTATGTAGGTCAGCTAAGCGGTAATGCTTTCGTCAATGTAGCGTGCAGCGCTAGCGTCACCTTATTCGGCACGTTTGTGTCTATACCTCTAATGAAATTCATAGGAAGAAAGTCCATTGTAATAATATTTCACCTCATATGTACAGTTTGTTTGTTAGTTTTAGCAGTAATACCTGAAGGTGTAGGTTCTGTAATTTGCGCCAGCATCGGCGTTGTAGCTAGTTTTATTGTTTTTGTAGTTGTATATTTATATTGTACAGAACTATTTCCTACTGTGGTTCGAAACGCTGCTCTCGGTTTCTCATCGATGGCAGCTCGGATCGGCTCTATGATAGCACCCTTTGTGATAGAAACGAGAGCTAAGGCATTGTGGATGCCTCCGGTCGCGTTTGCGGTATTGCCGCTGATAGCAGCTGGTATAACCATACTACTGCCCGAAACGAAAGGTTGCGAACTTACAACCACAATAGAAGAGGGAGAAGCGTTTGGGAAAAAGACAAAAAGTGTGAGCAAGTAAAGAAATGCAAAGAAAAAATAATCAAATACTGTAAGATTATTCGGTCGGTATCGGTACTGTAAATATTGTCAAAAACGAATTGCTTTACACTTCATCAACGGGGTCAGTTGTGGACTTGATTGTATCGGTAACTCGGTATAGGTAGAGAATACTTAGTTGAAATTTGAAAGAAAAGAAATAACGAAAGAAAAAAAAAAATTGCGGGTTTGCGGGAAATTTGCGGGTTATTTTGATAGACTGAGGCTATACTATGTACAAGTTAGTAGGAATGTGAAGTAGCTTAGTTAATGTATTTATTCACGATAGGAAAAGTTTATTTAAACAAAATGTACATAGGTAAAGATCTTGTCCTCATTTTGGAACAGAAAAATTAGAATTTAATTAGTAAAATAGTGGGCATGAAATAATAATTATGTGATGTTGTTTCTATAAAGAGGTACCTAACAATAAATAATGTTATTCCCTGTATATAGGTTAAGATAATGTAAAAGCGTATTAAATGTCCCATTATTATAGGTAATGAAAGAGGCATATTTTTCAATCAGTAGGTAAAAAAAATATACATATATGTCCTTATTTTTTTAGTAACTATAATGAGAACCTATGTACCTATGTATTATAATAAAACAATGCAATGGGTTGTCTATATTGTAAACAATCTTGAAGGAAAATTATTACAAGTTATATTGTGTATTACCCATTTGTTTTGATTTTAAAATTGACTCCAATACTACGACATTTATCATTAGGTAAAGCCGGTCGATTCTGTAAAAATCTCACCGTGAAAACTTAGGTGAAGTGAGTTTGTTTTTGCTAGGAATTGACACAATTGACAGCTCAGTCCACGCTCACTTCACCTAAGTTTTCACGGTGAGATTTTTACAGAATAGCACCGCAGAATCCAATTATTTTGTGAAGGGATTTCAAGTCAATAAACAGCGCGTTGTAGGCAATGACTTTTTCTTTTTAATCAACGATAAGGCTGAGAACAAGCGGACCGTTTTGGCTCTCATTTTACAACGATGTTGCTACAATTACTTACTTAGTTTGATTACGGTTATTAGAGTAGGTAATATGTATATAATTTATTTACTTATGTTTGCACGTATCTAACTCTCATGTTTGGCTTTATTTGATTAGTGTCTGCGTGGAAGAGATAAAACTAGATATATTATTATCTTTCATGAGCCCGTAGAGCAACATAAGAGCTGAATTTTCCGAAAGAACGTTAACTAAACTTGACTATTCTATCAAAATATTTAGTGGAAACTAAGCTAAGATAAACGTCACACAACACTTACTGATATTTACATTTTGTATAGCCGTTGCTAATAAGCAGGATAAACAGATCAAAGATGAGAATTCGAGGCAATTCACGTTGTTACAAAAATGGGAATTCTCGTTGCCATGTCAGTAGGGTATGACGAGCATTAAAAGAGTCCAGGGTCACGCAGAGGATGTAAAATTCATCGCCAAATTACCTAGTATTTTATAGTTGGAAAGAAGGCTAGGCATATGATGATAAGGACCACACAAAATCTTATCACAAAAATTATATATAACTAGTAGCGCCGCGCGGTTACACCCGCATAAGTGTCGATCCCGTGAGTAGTAACTATCCTATGTCCTTTCCCGGGACTCAAACTATCTCTATACCAAATTTCATATAAATCGGTTCAGCGGTTTAAGTGTGAAGAGGTTGTTACCTCTTCACGCTTAAACCGCTGAACCGATTATAAATACGAAAATGTGTCTGTCTGTCTGTTGACAGACAGACACATTTTCGTATTTACAATATTGGTAAGTATGGATAAATAGCGATATGAGGCTACTCTTGATCTTTTATCGAATATTGGTGTTAAAGTCGAGGATCTCGGAATTATGTAAATCCCTTATCATTGCACGATATCAGTAGGTATCTTTCTTCATAATATGATCCCGTGTGGGGGACAAGAGATCTTCACAAGAAGATAAAGAAGATAAACGTTGACGTAGGTCGTCAGAGGTGTCTGACGAAGACGATGTCTATTGATGATTATAGCCAGAGATAAATCCATTGCAGGAGTGAAGATAAATGAAGGAAAAAGATATGTGAAGGTTTAGGTAACACAGAACTGCGGGTAATTCTAAACGAATCATACATACATATATCATACGAGTTTGTTTTATACAAGTAAGGTCCCTCGAAGAGGAGGCCTGTGTTTCAGCAGTGGGAACAATATAGGCTGATTATGAAGGTAAGGATGTTGCATTATTTTTATGGAAATCTATTCTTTCTTCTTGCTCAACTCTGTATGCACTTGTGTTTAGTATAAACTAAACACACGTGCGTACAGGTTCAGTTAAAAAAGCTAAAAAGATAAGTAAGCTATAAAGATATAATATATGTGGCATATAAATAAATAATATAATGTGTATGTGTGTGTCACGCTAACCTAGTGTCTCGTCCAAGGTTCTTGATAAGCATCACATTATCTGCTTTTCTCTTCTCATACTTTTATCTCTATAAAGATGTCATAAAACAATTTATATTTTTTACTGTTACTAATCAAATAAACATAAGTGGTAAAGAAACATAAGTATATCCAATATTTTAGACGTCTTGATGAAGGGTACGTTGCGTTTAAAAAAATTAAAATGATAGTAGAGACAAATAATAAGCATACTCGTAAACATACACAAAAGCTAAACAAAACACATGTCATTAAATTTTCTTATTTCCGGTTAGTGACGTAGGTAATGAAACATATAACAAGTGTAAGGGTATTATCATAATTCAAGAAAATAACATAACATTATCTCAACTGTCGCATAAACATATATGTAGTTGTCGATAGTATAAATAATAATACATAAACTATTTATGATTACACTAACTGTCGAGTTAAACTAATCTACTACTAAGTAGTAATTTCTGAACGTACAGGATAAATTGCAGGGCCCGTAAATAGAGATGAGCAAGGTGAACTCGATTTCAAAGATGACGTTACAAACCTAACATAAAAAAGGACAAAAACGTGCTTGACTTTAAAGAAAGTTAGAAAGCTTACCTATTATAACTTAATCAATCAGCTTTTGGTCGTACCGTAGACCACTAACGTCTTTTAAAACTACTTTTACCAGTACGTCATTGTGTAGTGTTTCTTATGAGGCAAACGTATAGTTTGGCCAGAACCAAAAGTTTGAAGCACGTTCCGATATAATTCTAGGTACCTACTTCGTAAATCATTATTTTTTGGATCTGCCTTGCCTTGTCATCTCTGTGGACCGATTTCTGTAGAACCCGCCAATTTTATATTCGTATCAACTGTGTTCAATAGCAGATTTGTTTTTTCTATGTCAATAGTGAGGTGAAATTAGATTCATGATTAGATTTTTTTCATATTTTAGTAAGTGTCAACACAGACTCAGACCAAAAAAAAAACCGTGCCCTCCGGGAGTGCCGACAGAAGTGAAAACATAACACAATACTTTTGCCATCACTCACTGACATATCGAATATACATTAAAACCGAGTACAAGGGTGGCCTGAGTGAACTTTCACAATATTACGTTGTCGCTCCATTTTGTATTTACTCTGGCCTTGGCGATCAAATTTCACATCACCAGTCGCTTGATACCTTTGTTCATCTTTGTGTACCATCCACCTACGAACTGTTTTTCTCTGTAATGAAAATAATAATATTAGAAATACATAAAAATCCAACTTGTAAGTCATAATGCAACATGTTTGCATCAATAAATAGGTATATGTTTAAGTATAACGTAAATCTTACCGTTATGTCCATATCTCGTCGCTTTTTTCTTTATGCTTTCTTCCTGTTCCCAGAGGACAACACTTTTAGCCTTCAAAAAACTTGTTAATCGAACCATTAACCATACCATCGGTTAATAGTATCAACTGATTAAAAACTTAATAAATTGGATAATATTACGATGAAGACAATTACACACAAGCGGATCGGCACGAAAACGAAACCATTTGAAAAGTACCCTCAATCACAGTTTAGTAGGTAAATAAGGCGAAGAAGTATTCTAAATTCAACCTTAACTCGCAGTTCATGCAGCAGTTAAGTTTCTGAAGTAAAATGATGGTAGTGCAACAATCGGTATCAACACATTATATTCAACCAAACAAGAAATCTATGCTAATTTCAACCTTATCTTTTAGTTAATTGAGGATTATCATATTGCATTTTGGCAAACCCCCCCCCCTCTAACTTGGGGGAGGCCTATGTCCAGCAGTGGACGTCTTTCGGCTCAAATGATGTATTGCATTTTGTAAAACAAGACAGTAAGGTATTAAAATATATAACACGGAAGTTGAAATTTAAACCTTAATATCTTTCTAGATTAGACCGTTAATAACCTTGTTCGATAAAAGGAGTAGCCTAATGCTATTCCAATTTTCGTTGAGGTTGATAACTGAGCCAATAGCCTAGTGGTATAACGCACGGTCTAGACTCTAGATGATCGGCTGGTGCCTGGTTCGTATCTTAATTGCGCGCAAAGTGTCTTTTTGTACTTTATTCTTAGTTTTACTTTTACGGTTCGGCCAGAAGGAAGCCGAAAAAATACCATATAAAATAATTAAAAACTTGCAAGTAATATTTGAGGCGGATCGGTGGATGCGCTCGGGGAGAGATGGGTGCGACGGCAGGGGAGGGAGCTGCTCAAGGCTCACGTGACGCGCCCGCTGCCGCTCGAGCGACGAGCGACGTCGGGCCCGAGCGTGCTCGGGCGATAATCTTTAAGTCTTGGGGGGGTTCGATTTCTCTGACACTGGCTGTACATCCCGAGGACAGCCGAACACATCCGAAGCGGGTATTTTTTTAATCGTCTTAAAAACAACAAAACACGCGCGGTGTCGCTTACGGTAACAGTGGCGCGAGTTAATGGTTTTTTCCATCTCAAAAAATCGCCAACGCGCATAATGAAATTTTTCACTTCAAAAATCTCGGTAAGTATTATCTACAACCAACCATAACTACGAAATTACGGTAGATATGGTAACCTTATAAGAAAACACAAAACGTTAAAATAATACTCTAAATAGGTAATTATGTTTGTTTGAAACTAAATAATACATTTTCTAGTGTAGGACATGCCGTTGAATTTATTCGCTCTATTAGTCACGTTTGCTCACGACATATTTCGCACTAAATAATAAAATAAAATACTTAACAATAACTATGGAGTTATTGTAAGACACGAAAAGAAAGAGACACGTCATTTAGGCACCAGTTGACATCGTGGCAGTATGTAGAATCATAACAATCGTAATATTAAGTACTCATTTCGATTGAAAATAACTAATTAATCAGCCTAAACAGGAGAGGGTGTGGATCATGGAAGTTCCTCCTTGTTCTTATTTATGTAACTGTTGACAGAACTCGAAGTCTCTCTGAAATCGTAAACTGTTCTTGTTTTGTTCCTCTGGATCTGATAATGAACATGTTTCAACAATCTGATGAACAACCTTTTAGTGAACATGTTTGGTTCTGAATCCTGATAAGTCATTATGTATGTTTGTTAATTCTATTACGATTGATGACTCGAAAAGTACCTATCTAGGCTGTGCGTATCGAGAAAGCTTTCTGATAGATGTAGACTACTTGGCGTGCACTAAGAATTCCAAATAGAACAAAGTTTTATAAGAGTCTGTTTTGTGGTGGATGACATCAATTTACTTACAATGTGCGCATTCAATAGGTACTCTTATGTAAGTGCACGACCTCACCACATAAATAACTTCACGTACCAATAGTTATCATCAAATGCACTCATTTAAAATAAGTAATAGTACGCTTCGCAGTGAAAACCAACCTTGAGCAAGACCAACCCGTTTTTACTTGTAGAGCAATAAACGACATTGTTTATAAACAGTGATCTTTATTTGAACATTTTATTTGTAACATAAAATAATGAGATTTCTAGCAACCAATTTTGATCCAACCATGATCACTCTGATATAATGGCACTCATCAATGAATTAATAGGAAACTTTGGGCGGTATCATTATTGGCTATGTTTTCTGGTGTTTCCGAGCAAATTCGGAGTGGCGTTTCACCAAATGGCAATAATTTTCCTGGCTCCACCAGCGCATTACTACTGCCCAAGATCAAACGCTACATGTTGCGATAACCCAGTGTATGATAAGTCTATATTCACCAGAACTATAGTCACCGAATGGAACCTGATATGCGAAGATGCTTGGCTCAAAGATTTAAGTCAAACAATTTTTCAATTTGGCGTACTTAGCGGAAGTTTATCGTTTGGAATTGCATCAGACAAGTGGGTATCGTTACGTAAACGGTTTTTTTTTCTAGTTAGGAGATATACTTAGTAAAGCTTATTACATTTCAGATATGGTAGAAAACCGACTTTGATAATATCAGTGATAATAGAGATATTCGCAGGAATAATGACATCGTTTATGCCAGATTATTGGAGTTTTACACTCGTCAGAATGTTGGTCGGCTACGCAAATGGTGGTATCGTCATCATATCTTTTGTGATAGTCATGGAATATGTAGGAAATGTGAATAGAGACTTGATATCTGCTTTGTTTCACATACCCTTCACGGCCGGTCACATCGTACTTGCAGCAGTTGGCTATCTTATAAGAGATTATTGTTATTTTCAACTTTTTATATCAATTTCAAATGTTTTTCTGTTGTGCTATATATGTTTATTGCCAGAAACTCCAAGATGGTTACTAGTTATGAACAAAACAGAGCAAGCAATTGGTTTAATGGAACGAGTAGCAAAAATGTAAGTGTATTCCATCCGTTTTATAAAACGTAAGTGGCATAAATCATTTCTGTACTCAAATCAGGAAATGCTATATAGCATTGCCTGATTTGAGTACAGAAATTATTTGATCTAACATTCAAGTATTTATTTTCAGAAATAATCTACCAACAGACATGATAAGACAAAGAGTTGAATTATATCAATTAAAACATAAACGCACAAGACCAAGGAGCACAGTGTTAGATCTGTTTCGCACTCCGAACCTAAGAACGCATATCATCGTTATGTCATTCGCTTGGCTCGTCTGCAGCTACTGTTTCTACGGCGTCACTTATTATATTAGCCATTTAACTGGCGACGTTTTTATCAACGTCGTGGCCACCGGCAGCGTGTGTATGTGCGCGTGTATTATTTGCATTCCTTTAATCAAGTTCTCCAAACGCAAAACCGTCGTTGTTGCTGGAAACACCTTATGCAGTTTATGCTTATTTATAGTTGGCTTTGTGCCTGAAGGCAAAGCATCTGTGGTGATCGGATGCATCGGTGAATTACTCTGTTACATTATTTTCATTGTGGTATATTTATATTGTACCGAAATGTTTCCAACGGTAGTTCGAAACGCAGCAATAGGAATTTGCTCAATGATGGCTCGATTAGGAGCTATGATTGCACCTTTTGCGGCAGGCTTAAGACCCTATGGCAAATGGTGTGCGCCTGTCGCATTTGGCATTTTTCCATTGATAGCGGGAATGCTATGTTTGTTATTGCCAGAAACTAAAGATTGTGAACTAATGAGTACAATAGAAGAAGCTGAAGCCTTAGGAAAAAAAATCTCGCGAAACCCACGGACAACCAATAATATCAATATTACAGAAAGAGAAGTGTAAAAAAAAATATAATGTATGGATAACATGAGACGGTTTAACTTCTGTGTAACACAGTAAAATAATAGAGTAAGATACCTACCTTATTAATATAGAATACTGTTCCACGGCAAGGTGTCATGTAATATGGCTTAGTGGATCGCGTAGGGGTTCTAATCTAACGATGCTGACATGGGCATCGACATGGCTTCTTGGGCGCGTCAGTATAAGCCCGCTGGCCGCGGCACCATGGCGGTGGGCTTCCTGCTCTGCACTGCTTGGTATTACACCATTCTTGCTGGTAAGTCTTACACTGGTTTCTTTTTGTAAGTAATACTATCTACCTACCTATTAAAAGCACCTTGTTTCTTCTTACATTCTGATTTCAGGCTTCTTCATTCTTTACTGTCCTGTTATGTACCTGATGTTTTTTAGTCATAGATTATATAGAAAATTAGTTGATACATTATTTTCATTATGGGAACTATATCCTGTGGTAAGACGTTATCCTACGAAATATATAATAAACAATAAATATCGTAACTGACTGCAATTATCCGCTGAATTTATTATTTTAGGCACTGTTTCAATGTTGCTGTAATACTCAGTTACATCATTTCGGTGACTATGTGAATCCTGACGAAAAGACAATTATTGTGATGAACCATCGCACAAGAGTTGATTGGAACTTTGTATGGATAGCTCTATACCACGCGACGCAAAATCCTTCCGGCGAATTGTGCTCTTGTAAACAGACAGTTCAAAATCCCAGTGATTCAAATAGTGCTTTGGATCTTGGGGGCAAATCGAAAATAAAATTTGTTTTAAAGGACGAAATTAAAAACATTCCTGGCATGGGTAAGTTTAGTTAATATGCATAAAACCTTGCACATAAATTCTTTGCCATATCACGTTTGTGGTATTACAGCTATTAATTAATTCCGATTGTATACAAAAATATATGTAAGTAGGTAAAAACGCAGTTAGACATGACCTTACCGTATTTGTAAAACTTTGCAGGCTGGATAATGCAACTAAACTTTTTCCTGTACGTAAAGAGGAATTGGCGTGAAGACCAAGTAAACCTGTCTCAGTTCGTAGATTACTATCAGAAACTGAATTACGACTACAGGCTTGTTTTATTCCCCGAAGGAACGGACTTAAGTGAAGAGAACCTTCGACGCAGCGAGAAATTTGCACATGCTAATAACATGCAGGTATGTATTCTTAGTGCCAGTCCACACGGGCCGTTGCGTCGTCGCAACGCATGATTTTTTGCCGGCCAAACGACGCAGCGCACCTTGTGTAAACGTATGTAAAACAACGCAACGGTAGCGCTGCGTCGACGCAACGCTGACGCAACGCGCCGTGTGGACTGGCTCTTACTCTATCTTCCATGCATAAAGTTTTGACCATGACTATTAATACTGATTATCATCACTGAATCTCGTTTCCAATGAGGGCCTTCGTTTTTCCGGTTCGATAGACATCCGCACTGTCTTTGTCAAGGTTCAGTACTTGACTTCATTTGCAATATTTCATCTCCGCGTTACAGATAATGCGAATGTCAAACAATTTGCGATTTAAAATCGGAGTGGTTATATTTGGATGATTAATTAGATACTATATCACTGACGTATCTACATATTTAAAGTTTTGTATTTATTTACACCTGTGAGCGCGTACATCACATGCACGTACCTCGTGCTAGGTGTATCATACACTCTCCATATAAGTCTCATATATTAGGGGCAACCCTATATTACCTTATTGCTGTACTTAAATATTTGTACTTACCAGCAACAGATCCACGGTTGCAGCGATAATTTGCTAAAACCAGTCCCCTTTGTGACGCTGTAGTTAATTGCATTCAATTCTCGATATCTAGTTTAATTAACCTCCCATTTTTCAAACCCTATTTAAAACGACAATTTAACTTTAACAAATTACTATATTGTTTACGAAAGCTAGCTCTGCATGTCATATATTACGCTTTTTACTTTGTGTAGTTAGCTGGAAGTCATATTTCAATAACTTGTTTAATCACGTCAATCCGCGTCACATAGGCTGTTACCTCAGCGGTTACAGCAAAGTGACAGGTAACCCAAGTATCTGTTACCGATCTATTAACATTCTCAGTGCACTACTCACGTACTATGATATTAAGTAATAATTGTACGTCTTTCATCAGCTTGATTTCCATTTAATCACTATATTGGAAAAGTAGTTTTAACACCAGCACAGCTGCAGGAAAAGGTGTAAAGGTGGTGGTGTAAAGGTGGTGGTGTAAAGGTGTAATTTTGTACACGCGTGACACAGTTCTTCATAATCGGTGGATAGAATTGCATCGATCTCTGCTAGTTCTGGGACTACCGCTACAGATTACGGTAATAAAATTAAAGAAAATTGTTCGACAGTAAATTTCATATATTTAGCTGTCCATTATTGATTGATTTATTTATTTATCTATATATACTTTATTGATCTATGCTTTTCCTATTGACTTTGTTTCCGTTCGTCACGGTCATCAAATGTTGCCTTATGTTTATAATTAGGCTGATTTACTAAATCCAATACCTTATTTGAATCCAATTACTTATTTTAGTGCTAGAAGTGACACTGGAACGATATTTGACCATGTTATGTCTTCAATCCAGACTAGCATTCTGCAGTACCCGGCACTGGATTATATACGGTGTTAAAAAATTAACCTGTCAAACTTTAAGAGGTGCTATTTACCATCGAACAGAACAACTTTCAGTATGGGACCAACTCTGAAATCACGAAAAATAATAGCTGTTTCATACATTTTGGTCAAGTAGGTAGTTTTGAACTTTTGTATTAAACAGCTGATTTTTTTTCGTGCACCTCTTAAAGTTTGTCGGGTTAATTTTTTAACACCTTATATACATACTCGTATATAACTACCAGACTGGACAGACGTTTTCCTGTTTCCTAGAACTCGATCGCTACCGGGTCCAATTGTGAATCTAAACCATCCAGGCTTGAGTTGCCTGACACACACAAATTAATTAAAATCGGTCTAGCCGTTTAGGGGAAGTTCAGTGACATACACACGTATTCTAATGATTAAATATAATATAAAGATAGAACAGCCACTACACTAATTCGGCCCTTGCGTCACTATATTGATGTACTGGATCAGAGTTCCAGTATTTTCAATGTGATCATTCTATAAATTACTTCGTGATTATCTCTAACAATCATTTCCGGATCACAATTCACGTTTGCATTTTAATTGAACAATATTCTACCTTCACAGCATTATGAGTATGTGTTACACCCGCGGACCACTGGTTGGGTAGCATTGTGCTCTCGGCTACGGGAGTCTGGCCTTGCCTCTGTGTATGACGTCACCGTGGCCTATGACAATCCGGCGCAAACTGAAATGGATTTGTTTCGAGGAAGAATTCCGATGCATGTCTCCTTCTACTTTAAAAGGTTGGTCATTGAAATGTCTGTCCGGCGTAGATATCGAATTTATTGATGACTAGCAGCGCCCGCATAAGTGTCGATTGGAATATCGGGATAAAAACTATCCTATATCCCTCCCCGGGATGCAATCTATCTCTCTGCCAAATTTTAACGAAATCCGTTCAGTGGTTTAGGCGTGAAAAGGTAACATACAGACAGACAGAGTTACTTTCGAATTTATAATATTAGTAAGTTCGTTAGTCATTTAATTTTGTATCTAGCCGGTCGATTCTGTAAAAATTTCACCGTGAAAACTTAGGTGAAGTGAGTTTGTTTTTGCTAGGAATTTACACTATTGACAGCTCACTCCACGCTCACTTCACCTAAGTTTTCACGGTGAGATTTTTACAGAATAGCACCCTAGTATAAATAGTTTGTATTTGTTTAATATGTATGCATGTTATTGTTAAGGAGCATCATACGATCTGCTCTTGGACATTTTCCCGCTAGATGGCGCTGAAGTCAACATTTTTAGTTTATTTTGTTTTATGTGTAAATGGCACATTATTAAGTCGTAAAAGTAGTGGACGCGGTTATCGGACATTACACTTTATTGAATTTGGTCATAACATTGCCTCAAAATCCACCCAATTCGACACATAACTGTTAGATAAAATCTGCCATTGAATACAGGTCGTTTACACACACAGACGTAAGCGAGTGCTTCCATACGTTTATAAGAATAGACCACTAGATGGCGTGTATTTAAAAAATGCGCCGCCTGCTACGATATTTATATGAAAAAATGAAATGCGTTTCTTGAGAATACTGTGCCTGTGCGTTGTACTCGCAACCAGCGTGCGTGTATGACAAGATTTATGAACGTAAACGAGACAAAGGGAGTATGTAAGGTATCGTAGCAAGTGGCGTTCTGTAGTTTCTACCTACCCCCATGGGGAAAACGCATGAGTATGATGATGGGATAATAAAAGTCAAGCATTTATATAAAATCATTTAATAATCAAACTAGGCTGAGAATCAGCACTTTTCGAATGTCAAAATTACAATAAGACAGTCCCCCAAAACGCCCGCTCTTCACCACTTCCTAGAGCTTTACCTGGAAAGAAGTGGCGCAACAAACTCCCAGCAGCACAGCTGTCTGTTCAGTTACAAAAACTTCAGTCTACACAGTTTATAAAGATAGTTTTATTAGAATACCTTACACCGTAATTAATTATCAAATAAAAGTATTTGAAGTGACTCAAATGAAGCCTGATACATGATTAAATTTATAGCATAATCAATTATTACAATAATTACAGATATTACACATAACAGACACAAGAAAAAAACAAAAGATAACAACAAATCAAAAAAATACAATTTAGTATGCGATTACATCTACCCAGGTAGGTGAAAAAATATTTTATAATGTCAAAGCCCTCTTATCAAAGTTTTTAGAAAAATAAAAATCTAAAGACCAGCTTATTGAGTTCACCAGGTGGTTATCTTACATAATAAAATATTATTTCACCTTTTCATTTTATAGTAAATACAAATAAAAAGTAATATACAATGATAATGTTGATTATAAACAAACTACTACAAAAATAAGCCTTTTGATTTTATAGTAAAATACAAATAAAAGTAATATATTATAGTGTCGATTCTAAACAAACTACTACAAAAATACAATATAACAAAAATCGTTTGACTTGATGATTTCATCATGTGCCGTGAGTCTTTTTGTCTACTGCTACAAGGCTGCTGCAAAGAAAAATAACTTTACTTAGTATATAATTATGTTACTTTGGACAAATATTATTTCCTATTCATTTCAAAATGTCATTTACAATCAATCTCCAAAGCTGCTCTAAAATAAAATTTACTATTTGCTCGAATTTCCAACTGATGTTGATGGACGATTTTTCACTAGAATAACATAATAATATATTTTAGACATTGAAATTGATACAATTTATGAAGTTAAAAAAATTGCCTTGTGTTCCAGTATATACTGGTACAGACGGCTACATAATTAACCAGCTATACATTTCCAGTATAAGCTGATCTCGCATTGTTTAAGATTTCCATATAATGGGAGGTCAGCTTTTACTGGAAATGTATAACTTGATATCCGTGTATACATACCATTCAAATCTACACATTTAGCATTTTTTTGACCATGTCTCAATATGATTTCTGGCAGAATACAACTTTGTTCCTTTCGATTTATGTATTTTTTTTAATGTGTCCTTGGGTGTGGTCTGCTTTTTCCATACAGTTCCATGCCATTTGTGTCCAGTAGCAAGCGATCATCCTGAAAATAGAATATTTTTTTACTAGAAAATATCAATGAAATATAAATAGATGGTTATGTAACATACAAAGAAACAATACTGTACCATGATAATCAAAGCATTTCTTAGTGGTACTGACAATTTCTGACTTATTATATTTCCAATTGCAGCTGTTTTATTGACATTGCAGTAATAATGCTTGCAGTTTTCATGTATTCGGAATACAAAAGCGGGCTATTTCGCAAATCTGCTACTCTCACTGATACACATTATAATTTTCCATGCCACTAGTGTAACCTTCATCACGTTTGGCTTCAAAATATTTCGCCCATAAAGTGGGTGCTTAGTGTTGGCAAACATCTAAAAAAAGTACAAATATGAATACAGAATATTATGCTTCACTGATCTTGAGATGTCAATACAAATTTGATTTATTTATTTACCTTGTATAGTGCCCTCGTATAGTTTTTGATTACATGATTCTTGCATTCATTTTTTTTATTATGTTCCCATCTCAGACCAAAGTTCCTATATGACACTTTCTCTTTCAAGTTTGCAAACAGAGGAGTCTCCGTATCCAATAAAACTCAAATAGGGAAGTTGATGCATTTCTTCACTCTTTTGAAAGCCTTCCACAATAATTAGTGACACCATTGCTGTAGGCGGTCCAGTAAAATTTTTGCAACAATTATGTGCTTTCATGTCCATGTCTCCTTTTTTCATAATATTGACACATATAACAATATTTGTTTTGAACACCAAGAAATAGACATTTCTTAGTTTCTTTACCAACAATGCAGGCCTGAAAAGGAAAAGCAACACTTGTAAATATTGCACATAGTAAAAAGTTCATACAGAACCAAATATGTGTTTAGTAACGGAGTAGGTATGTAAGGTATCTTAGCAGGTGGCGTTCTGTAGTTTCTGCCTACCCCCATGAGAAGAAGGTATATGTTTATGTATGTGTATTTGGTAATACATTAACTTACCATACAAGAACATGAATCAAAGTTGTAGCCATATGACCTTTTCAGCCATCATCCAACTACATACAGTAACATGGAACACCGTCTGAAGATACATGACCTTTTTGAATAGCAACTGACCTTTCTTGTTCACCAGCAGTTTTAATTTCCTATGACAAATGTTCAAACCACACACTGCCTAATTTTTTTTCAACACGACGAAATTTAGTCATTTATTTGGCGACATTATTGGAATATTCATGAGACTTGTAATGTGAGCTGATTGAGTGTAATAGCTACCAGCAGTCGCAGTTGCCCACAAAAATGCAGTATTTATTTTATTACTGCTCTCCGTAGTGCTTCCACGCAATTACCAGACATAGTGCACTTGAAAATTAATTCACTTCTCATCTCACTAACAAATTCAATTTGTGAAGATTCACACATATACATTCTTCAGGTCCACAATGCGATACCCAGATATCGCAGATAAACATTTTGGAACAGTTTCCACAGTCAATTGAAATCACAGAACACATAATATACTCCTATCCATTGAAATTAATCAGTTTCAGGATTAGAGAAATCTGAAATAGAAAAACAAAAAAATAGTACAATACTTCTATAAACTCAGTATTTGAATAAAATTTAATACTATCGAATTTCACAACCGTACAATGAGATCTCAGAATTTCCTAGTCGTATTTTATACCTGTAACACCTTTTTCACGTGTATTATGCAAATAAATTATTTGATTTGATTTGTATTCAAGCATTCTTTCTACTAGAAAAGAATTGCTACCTACTATTAGATTATTATTATTACAGGTACAGCGTACAGATCACAGACTACTTAGAGATACTACGTATGTACAGATGATATTGAATAAGATACGATTTATGACAAGGTTACGTTCCGAAATCATTAGGTACAGAAAATAGAAACTTAAAAGTAAAATTTTACTTATCTTTATATAAATTCCTGGTAGAAGATTAGTCGATGAATAAGAAAAAAAAAACATATTAGATGTTTAAATACAATAATAAATCACGTTTGATGTAAGTAACTCAATCATTTGTTTGTTTCTGAACCAATGATTTCAAAAGTCAAAGTTCTGAACCAAAGATTACAATATAATGTGTTCTGAACGCACGTCCAGCGGCGCCGCCGCGCCGGCGCAAGTACTTAGACCGCCGCCGCCCCGCTAGATGCGACATAACTATCAAACTAAAAATAATGTTTGTTTGTCTGAAACTGACAATATGCGTAAAAGGTATTCTATTTTACAGGTACATTCGATTTTGCAAATGTTTGCAAACTCGTTGGGTTACCGAATTATAATATTATGTAACTTACTTATTTAATGTATTGTTGACCAAAAAATATAAGTAGGTAAAAACACATAACCACTGACTTTGTACTTATGTAATTGAGACATGTAAGTACCTAATTAGTATTGTGACGGGATTTCAGCGTCTAAAATCACGGGCCAACTTGCTGTTTCTAAAACCGACGAAAGATAGGTACTTACCTACTTACTTTTAAAATTGAATAATTATTAGTTACTATACCTACAAATAATTGCAATACTAGAAATATTGCAATTTGAATCAATGAAAATGCAAAGCATACAAAATAAAATAACACGCAAGAAAATCCGTGTGCAATACTATTGCATACAAGCAAGCCCCAAAATTATATTTATATCATGCATGTTGCTACGGCGTAAGAGTGGCAACATGGTGGCGCCCGTTTTCTTCGGAATTCTTTCAATGTTGTTCAAGGTTGCGAACACAACTCGGGTGGGACGGCAACGTCGCGCGTCGCATAAGATGAATGGATAATCATAGACCGCGAAATTCAAATTTCCTTACGTTTTTTGCAATTTGCAGGTCAGTGTCAGGTTGTATCTTGATCAAAATATGATTCGCGACAATAACAGGTACATATTTACAGAATTATAATCATTAGAATCATTAATACATCTTTCTAAGTTAGATTTCTACCACCAATAGTGGATGATGAATGATTCTAATGATTTTGATCAAAATATGATTCGCGACAATAACAGGTACATATTTACAGAATTATAATCATTAGAATCATTCATCATCCACTATTGGTGGTAGAAATCCAACTTAGAAAGATGTATTAATGATTCTAATGATTATATTTCTGTAAATATGTACCTGGTATTGTCGCGAATCATATTTTGATCAAAATACAACCTGACACTGACCTGCAAATTGCAAAAACGTATGAAAATTTGAATTTCGCGGTCTCAACTACCCATTTCACTATAAATCCTATCTACGAATAATGATATTTATGTTGCCACAAAACAATATTATGTAATAAAGTTGTTTACGTTGGTAAGGTCGTCAGGTCAGGTTATTAATTATAAAGTTTTTTTTGGTGAACCTGTTCATGAAAGGTAGGAAAGGAAATAAATCAATCACTTATTGTACGTATGATATTGATTTAACAGAATTATAATAACGCGTGTACGCCATCTAGCGTTCTCATCTCTAAACTATCGCAATCATGGAACTTGAGATTGCTTGTCAAAACTCACGCACACTAGTGTGATAACTGTCAAATTTCGTCTGGATTTCGCGATCGTTTTCCTCAGTAAATAATGTAAGTTATTTCCTAAAAAGGTCGATCGCGGGGACATTTCATTATAGAAAAGTGATAAAATGATTCGTTTTCAACAAAGTGTGTCTGTGTTTAGCGTACAATCCCCAAGAAAAATGTATGGACGGCCCATCGCAACATCCACCTTAATGTTCTTTTACAATATAAATTACTAGCTTCTGCCCGCGACTTCGTCCGCGCGAAATTCGTACTTTCCTCTTATAAGTAATTTCGAAAATGTATGTTTATGATTTTTATCATTTATTTAGATATAAATAAGTATTCGGGCCAATTTTTTAGTTTATAGCTCAAAGGGATCAGATTTTTCAAATAAACTTTATCCCAGCTTTTTACCCCCCCCAGGAGAGTAATTTTGAAAAATCGTTTGGGATGTGTTCATAACTTGACTCGAAGATCCATACCCATTTTCGAGTTAATGGAAGCAAGCAGTAGAATTTTCCACCTTCGTAGGAGTCAATTTTTGAAAAACCCTAAATCACTTTTTTTTAAGTATTTTTTGTTTTAGTAGTACCGAGTTTCGAGTTAGTCCGACAGCGGGTTAAATATTTTTCTAATCCATCAACTTTGTTACCCCCCAAATCCTCTGTGAGGGATTTTTTAAACTAAAAGTGACAATCTTTATTATTTACTGACCCAAATATTGCAAAGTTTCTAATTTATTAACCAAATGAATAAGATTTTTTATATAAACTGTATCCCCTCTTTCTATCCCCATAGGGGTGGAATTTCGAAACATAATCTAGATTATTTATACCAATTTTCCAGTTAATCAAGCCTCGTAATAAAATTTTGCCATGTGAAATTGACTACCCCTCTTCACCCCATTAGTGGTAGATTTTCGAAAAACCCTGAACCACTTTATTATTTATTTTGGTCTTAGATAGGTACTGAGTTTCGAGTTAATTGGACCGCGCATTTAAATTTTTCCATACTAAATTTGACACCCCCAATCTCCCCTTTGGGTTAGTTTAGAATTCTAAAAAAATTCGAACTTTATAATTATTTGTGCCAAGTTTCAAGTCCAAATTTATTTGTACCATTTATTTTTGAGTTTATCAAGGCAGTCATTAAAATCCCCTTATAAATCGAATTACCACTTTTTGTCCCGTCAGGGGTCAATAATTTTCGAAAACCCCATACACTTACTATTGATTCTTCATCTGCCTAGCCTTTTCCCAACTATGTTGGGATCGGCTTCCAGTCCAACGGGATGCAGCTGAGTACCAGTATTTTACATGGAGCGACTGCCTATCTGACCTCCACAACCCAAATACGATACCCTTTGATAAGACTGGTTGTCAAACTTTCGGGTTTCTGACCACCCCTAGCGACTGTCAAAGATCCACGAATGACAGCCGGGACCAACGGCTTAGCGCGCTTTCCGAGGCACGGAGAGGTCACGGTATGTAAAGATGGACACCTATCCACAGACCAACCGCGGCAAGAGTAGCCTGCGTAACCTGATCGATCGATCTGTGCGGCTGTTATTATTGATTATTTTCTGTCAAAAGTAGTTTCGAGTAAATCGGTCCGCGCGTTAAAGTTCTTCCACACAAACTTTAACACCCCAACACAAGGGGTGTTGGGGTGTTTTGATAAACGTATAATGATAAACTTTATTACTTGCTACTTGCAAGTTTATTAACCAAATGAATAAGATTTTTCTTATAAACTGTATCCCCGTTTTTCACCATGTGTTCATTACTCGACTCAAAGATTGTTTATACCAATTTTCAAGTTAATCAAGCCATGCAGTAAAGTCTTCCCCTCTAACATTAACTTTTCACGCGGTTAGGGGTATATTTTCGAAAAACGATGATACACGTTGTTCTTTATTTTCGGTCTTAAGTATAGATACTGAGTTTCAAGTTAATCGGACCACGCGTTAAAATTCTTCCATACAAACTTTGACACGTCCCAATCCCCCTTCAGGGGATAGTTTAGAAAAAAAAACCAAACTTCATAATTTATTTATATAAGTATTCGTGCCAAGTTTCATGGTTATTAACTCAAAGAATAAGATTGTTCATACAAACAAAATCCCCTCTTTTCACCCCTTAAAGGTAAAATTTCCAAAAACCCCTTCTTAGTGGATATCTACTCTTCACAAAGAACACACCCTCCAAAATTAATTTCTCTACCCAGCGGTACCGACCAACGTTCTAGGCTGTGCGTTGTATATCAGTCAGTCAGGCCAAAATTTCATCCCCCTTTTCACCCCCTTAATGGATGAAATTCTAACAACACCGTTGTGTTAGCTTCCAATCATAAGTCTAGATAAAAATTTTGTGATTTTTACGTCGAAAATTAATGACTTTCTGTACACAACTTAATCCCCCTTTTTAACCCTTCGGGGGTGGAATTAACAAAAACGCTGAGACACGTATAAATTAATTTTCAATTGTAAGCCTAAATACAAAATTAGAAGATCCTAACTTCAAAATTGTCGGACTTTCATATAAACTTCCATCCCCTATTTTAACCCTTTAGGGGTTGAATTCCCAAAAATACTTTCTTAGTGGATACTTACTCTTCACAAAGAACACACCTTCTAAGTTTTAAGTCTCTAGGTCCAGCGGTTTGGGCTGTGCGTTGATATATCAGTCAGTCAATCAGTCAGTCAGTCAGGACTTTGAATTTTATATATATAGATATCATACAGTATGGATGTTAATTCAATGAAACGTGCTTAAGTAAATAGATGTGCTTAACAATCATCAGCAACAGCTGTGGAGTCGATTTTTCGCAGTTTCGAAACGCAGGAGCACCTACTCAATGAATTTCTAATTTTCTTTACTTGAGTACCTAAGAATTACTACCAATATTACCAACACAATACACAATATTTTCAAGTAAAGGAGCTATCCCACTAGACTGAATTTAATCTTCCAGTTACTGAATTCAGACAAGTGTTATCGCATTTAGCAAGTTAGTCATCTAAAAAGCAGGCAGGCTAATTACAAGCCCCTGCTTAGTTTAGGAGTCAACGGTCAAACCAGAACATTGTGATATAGAGTCTGTCTCACGAAAGAAGTCCCGCAGACGCAGCGTCACAGGCATGCCACGGAGACATTAATCTTTTATATTAGGTTAGGAAAACGCACAATCTTAAATAGGTAAAGGTGTGTAAGGTATTAGGGTTGTTGTAGGAATGTTGCTAACTATATGTATAATAATAATTAGTTCAACTTATTGCCGCAGAAATTCTTTCGTGAGACGGACTCTACAAACTTAATTGTGTTAAATGTAAGGTTGTCATCACCGTTTTCTTTTTTGCCTATAATGCTTTTAGTATATACATTTTTTTTTTGGTGGCATACATTTTTTATTATCCTAAGGACCAACACCCTCTTTAGAACACTGTTCTTAGTTACCGAATTCAACCAACTGGCTTCTTAGAATTTTACATGTAAATAATTTAAGTCAGGTCGAATGTCAAGGTTTGCCATTTACCGGAACTTTATTAATAGAAGCGCCACCTGCAATAAGCAAACGATCGATTCAATATGATTAGCCAAAATATTTATTTTAATGTTCTGAACAATTATTATTTTCTGTTCCAGATATTCTATAGAAAAACTTCCGCAAGAAGATGAAGAACTTAAGACTTGGCTCGGTAACCGATGGCGGGAAAAAGAGTATAGCCTTCGAAGATTTCACAATGATGGTGAGTTAGCTGCCTTTATCGAGAAACCCAACAAAAATATCATGATTGCAGTTACACAACATTATGAGAACTCGCTTCGCATCCTCTTTTATGGGAACACGGTCTATTAGCGGTTCTGCTTACGACTTTGTTAGTTCTCCTATAGGCGATGAAGCAATGGAAATAGTGGTTGAGTCAAACGGGCATTAAAATTCCGTACCACAAGGCATAAAACGCCGACAAAAACGTTTCTTTTATACCCCTTTAAATTTTAACTTTATTTTATTATTTGTTGTTATAGCACCAACAGAAATACATCATCTGTGAAAATTTCAACTGTCTAGCTATCATGGTTCATGAGATACAGCCTGGTGACAGACAGACGGACAGTGGAGTCTTAGTAATAGAGTCCCGTTTTTACCCTTTGGGTACGGAACCCTAAAAACAAGAGAAAAGGACATTGACACAGAATTTGTCAAAAAGGTGTGCCCAAGACAGGTTTTTATTAAATCTTTATGCTTTGTTCTTGTGGTGGTGGCAAGAAACTTGGGATATAGGTACCAATCAAATCAATTATACTCTCTAAAATTACAGGATATTGGTATCTACATACAGTCTGTTACTATCCATAATTTCTAATACGAACAGCTGGTAAAGAGTGGCTAGTAGCTTTCTATCCGGCACTACTTTAAATCAGGCTGCTAATAAATTCACGTTAAATAACATTTAGTTTTAATTTCCAGGTAATTTCATCGATCCACAATACAACAGAGCACCGCCACATCGATCCCCAAGATCGCTTTCAGCAGCAAAATTAGGTTTACTGTTCTGGACCGTCATTGATATAATTTTTATATATTCTCTCATCAACAGCGTCATGTTCCAGTTCTGGGTCCTATATCACTGCTTCCTTTTCATATTCATAACTTGGTATTTTGGAGGTTTCCATAATATTCAGTACATACTTCTGGAGAAATTAATAATGTAAAAAACTAGGAATATTTAATAATAATTTAATTTATAGAGTTTAGTAATATTCAATACAACTGTGAGTTCTCATCAATGCCAAAGTCATGATTATTGTAATAAAGATACTTCGTAATCCTTGGGACATTTTTTTAATGCAATAATAATTACATGATACAAAATTATAATGTTCTAGCTGTCTTTATTTGTAAATATATTAGGTTATCTATTAATGACGTACGAGTTCGTAGAGTACAGAAAATCTCAAAATAACTTAAATACAATTATACATACACATTAGCACATTTTGCTACGTCTTCGCTTGCTCTCTTTGCTCAATAGTGTTCGGAAGAGTAGTCGCTTTAGTTTCAGGAAGGAAATAACAAAGTATTGCTGCACTGAATGCTACACCACTAAATATCAATATAGACACCCACTCTATTCCTATATTTACTACAAAGGGAGCAATAAAACCTCCAAACCTTGCAAACATTGAGGCGAAACCTATCGCCGTATTTCTGATGACAGTCGGAAATATTTCTGATGAGTAAAGATACACTTGAACAAAAGATGTGTATGCTCCTATCAAACCTATTATCGCAAATGCTAACGTTGCTGCTCTTAAATCACTTGGAATGACAATAAAAACTAATAAAGACACCGCTGCTGTTGTGAAACTAGATATAACGCTCACTTTTCTTCTTAAATGCAATGTAGCGAATATGACTATAATTAACCCCGGTGTGAGGCACGCTGCAGACAGCAGCACGTTCAAGTATAAGTTCCCTTGGAGGCGGCCTATGTATTGATTGATTCCGAAGAACGTATGTGAACAAAACATCCATATTAATGCTGTTATCATTGTGTACACTCTGATTTTTGGAGTTTTGAAGAGGTCTATAAAGTTTCCAGTTTTTTGTTGATTTTTGTTTAACAGTTCTAATTTATCAACAAGGGCTTCTATATTGTCAGTCGGCCGATTATTCCTGAAAAGGATAAAATTATTAATTTAGCTATATTAATTTTTGTAGGTAGTAGATACGTGAGAAGATGCGTAATGTTTATCTTTGCACTTACTTTTTAGCAATATGCGTAAGGATCTCAATAGCTTCCTTCTTCCTCCCTACTGTAATCAGCCATCGAGGAGATTCAGGTAGTAGCCAGTAATACACGACGACTATGCCCCATGGAACTGACGTCACTAATTGTAAGTCTCTCCATTCTCTTACAAAGTACGCTATGATTGGTAGCGTAAAGTATGAGATTAAGAATGGCATTTCCTGAAGTCCAGCTGCGTATGGTCTAAACGACTTCCCACACAATTCAATAAGTAGTATGTAGCAACACAGCATTATTCCGCCAAGAGTAACTCCAATCAAGAATCGGCAGATTAAGAACATCCAAAAATGTGGTACAAACGCTGAGATTACTACGAAAAGTACTTCAAAGAATAGTGATATCAGCACGACAGATTTTCGGCCGTACCTGAAATGTAAGAGAGAATAAAATATAAAAATATAATATATAGATGCTTGGTATAAGTCTTGCTATTGATAAAAACCAAAAAATATCATGATGCTAAATATATAAATAGTTATACACGTGGCTTGCAGTTGCGATGCAAATAACAACAATGATGTCTAACCGCATCTAACGTTGCCTTTCGATGCCCATCTTCTATTAAGCAGGCTGGTGAGTGGTGAATTATGAATAAGTACGTATTTGTAAGATTTATGGTGTAAAAAGTCATTGTAGATACCTGTCAGAGAGGTATCCAAAAAGTAAACTGCCTGCCAATATTCCAATTTGCATCATAGATTGAGCCAAACTCGCTAAATATGTTCTGTTGCATATGAGGTCCCATTCACTTGTGACTGAACTTACAATCGTGCTCGTATCATATTCCGGGTTCTCACAAGGACAGTAGTTGGTCACATTGTTGTCTAAGCACTTATACTCAACACTCGGTATGATAAATACTACATTATTTAATTGATATTCGGCTGGAAACCTTCCCAATGTGATTAAGAATAAAATCCATGTTTGATATTTTCCAAAACGACCAATTGCTGTTTCTATATGATCTTCGTCCATTTTGTTTGACTGAAATAAAAAGAATTAAGTATTTCCTCGGTGAATTAACTAGGATAATAACAGGTTTGGAATATTGGGCACACTTACCTCAAAATTTAATCACTACACACATTTAGTTGTACTTATTGTCAAGTCTTGCACTTATATACGACGTAATCGACATAACCATACATTTTTCGTTTCTTACTTCGTAGTAAATAACATTAAAACCGTCTGTCGTTTCTTACGGAATGATGCACACTCACGACATGATCACACAAAATGTGGTGGCATAGCTATCTCATAACACATTTATCGGAATTAGTTGCGTCGGCAGATTAACAGCTTAAATTGTTATCTCAAAGTAAGTAAAAGTACTCTATAAACATAGGAATTCGCTTTCATGTTTAAAATTGAGAAAGAGATAAATATATATCATGTCATCGTGTGCTGCTTGATTAATTTAAGTGAATGAGTGTCTCATTGGCAATCTTGGTGATTTACGTCACGTGCCGACAACCGGTCAATTTTCCCGCGGCAAATCAGTTACGTAGTACGTCACAATTTCTGTGGCATTATCAACACATAATTTAGGGATCCGTTATAAAAAAGCAAAAATGGAATCATACCTCTCTTAGGCCGTTTTTGTCTCAAATGTGGTTTGTTTTGATTGAAACAAAGTGTTTAGCCATTACCTACCATTAAAGTTAAAAGAATAGAACAAAATAAAAAATAAGTAATTAATAAAACTAAAAAACCCGTCTGCGGTAAAAAAATTAAGTTAAAAAAAACTGAAAAGCTAAAAACAAGGCCATTTTATATTAAATAAAAGTTGGAAGCAGGCGGGACCCATTTGAGTTTGAAAATGTAATAAAAAATGGTATGGGAACCGCCTGCTTCCAACTTTTATTTAATTTAAAATGGCCTTGTTTTTAGCTTTTTAGTTTTTTTTAACTTAATTCTTTTTACCGCAGTCGGGTTTTTTATTTTTTTGGAGACATAATATTGCGCCAAAAATCGGCCATTTTATATTTTTTTTCAATTTTGATATACCCAGTGACACCCACGCTACCAAGACAAATCTAAATACGTATAATTTATCAAAATCCGTTCATTCGTTTAGAAGTTACGAGGGAACAAAGAAACGGACATACATACATACAGGTCAAAAACATAACCCTCCTTTTGGGCTTCGCCGCAGTCGGGTAATTAGGGAGCAAAGAGCAAGAATATATGGCCCTAGGATCATTCCTTGTAGAACGCCGCAAACGCAAAAGAAGATTTTCAAAATTAATGTTAATGCACTTTACTAACCCCTATGGATTAGATTAGATATGCAAATTTGAAATAAATAAATTGCTACCTAAAACAAAAAAGGTGAGTGAGTGGGTGCGTGTTACATTAAAAACTGGTTAAGTGTGAGTCGGACTTGAACACAAAGGGTTCCGTACCGCAAGGCAAAAACGCCGAAAAAAACACGTTTGTTGTATGGGAAAAAAAATATTTTATTCTGTTTTTAGTATTTGTTGTTATAGCGGCAACAGAAATAAATAATTTGTGAAAATTTCAACTGTCTAGCTATCGCGGTTCTTCAGATATAGCCTGGTGACAGACAGACGGAGGGACAGACAGCGAAGTCTCAGTAATAGGATTCCGTTTTTACCCTTTGGGTACGGAACCCTAAAAAGTGGGTGAAAATTTTTGTATTCCTAAAGGTAACGATGAACGTGATTGAAAGCTTTTAAAAAATCATAGAGGACCGATTTGTTCTATAATATCGTAGGTTTTTCTTCCACGAAATGTAATGTTCAAATGAAACGACCATAGGGCTGGCTCGCCTGGCTCGTTCTTTAGCAAAAGAATTAGCGTTGCCATTCAACGTGGCAATTCTGCCCGTCTTCTGGGGACGTTACCGGATGACAGCGATGCGGACGAGTACTTCGACGCCTAAGTATCCAATTGTATATTTAGTTAGTTAGTCATTTAATTTAGTACCTTGTGTAAATAGTTAGTTGCGTTATATATTGTATGTAATGATTTGATGTGCAAATTAATTTCCCAGTATATAAAGAAATATTGTGACAAAACTTTACTGGAACCACTTCGGCATTTAGGACACGTTACTGGCAACTGATTTCATTGTTTACGCGATAGTTTTCAATGGCTATTGCGTTCAAGGGCCTTGAAATTTATTCGACATTCTTCACGGTTAGATCGAGATGATCAATCAACTATGGCAATTTTATTCCTTTGTATCATCTGATGTCACGTCGCAAATACCAATGGCCAATTGGTCACATTATTTATAGCGTGACGAAAATGACTAAGTAGTTGGATGGCACACGCTATCACAATTGGAGTAACATTATGTTAACCTGAAGGTCAACCTAAAGTTGTTTATAGGGATTTCGTATATGTGACTGTGTTTCTTACAGTCTACATATAGCTAGACTAGAGAAATATTTAGGTGCATACCTACCCATATAATTTTGTCGCATAAAGTCCCACGAATCATCTCAATTTCATATAACTATGAAAGTAGGTATGGCGATCATAAACTGAATCAATTAGACGTACATTATAAATGTGGCATTTATTCTGACTCATTCATGAACTGTATGATATGAGTATTACCATTATGGTAACAAAAGTGCCATCTGTTCTATGCACCAAAGAACCTTATATACAAGAAGAAATAGTAAATTACAATAGCCACTCGAAGTATTTAGTTCATGTTATAGCAAACGCAAAGTCTTACGCTTTTGCATATTCTCTTTGCTCGATCGTATTTGGAAGTGTATAGTTGCTTTCGTTTTGGTAAGAAAATAGCAAAGTATCGCTGCAAAAAATGCTATATATAGTTAATTAATTATAGATACCCATTCTATTCCTGTATTTACGACAAAAGGTCCAATCCTAGCAAACATTGAAGCAAAACCTATTGCTATATTTCGTATTACGGTTGCGAACACTTCAGATGTAAATAAGTACGCCTGAACGAAAGCCGTGTAGGCCCCTGTCAAACCTATTATAGCAAATGCTAAAGATGCAGCTCTCAACTCACTCGGAATGACAATGAATACCAACAATGATACTGCTGCCGTTACGAAACTTGTTATTATGGTAACTTTTCTCCTAAAATATAAAGTGGTGATAACGACTAGGATTAAACCTGGCGTGAGACAAGCCGCAGACAGCATCACGTTCAGGTATATGTTTACCTGAAGGCGGCCTATGTATTGGTTAAGACCGTAAAACGTATGGGAAACAGACATCCATATTAATGCAGTTATCATTGTATACGCTCTTATTTTTGGATTTCTGAATAGGTCCTTATAAGTTCCAGTTTATTGCTGATTTTTGTTTAACAATCCAATTTTTTCAACAATTGCTTCGATATTCTCTGTTGGTCGACTGTTTCTGTAAGTTATATAAATTCGTCGTATCATTATCATATGACATATCATTATAATGTCATAATGCAGAATCGATGCACGACGACTATGACCCATAGCACTGACGTCACTAATTGTAAGTTTCTCCACTCTCTAACAAAGTATGCTATGATAGGAATTGTCACGTAAGCCGTTAACAATGTTATCTGCTGAAGTCCTAAACATGAGGTCTAAAGGACTTTCCACACAATTCTACTATTATTATATAGCAAGCCAATATAGATCCACCCATCGTCGTTTCAGCCGATAGACGTCCACTGCTGGACATAGGCCTCCCCCAATTTTGGGGGGGTTTGCCATAATCGCCACGCTTGGCAGGCGGGTTGGCGATCGCAGTATGGTATGGTGGTGGAATAAATAGAGAACGCTGCTGCCCATTCTCCGGTAAGACCCTTAGTCGCCTTTTACGACACCCACGGGAAGTAAGGGGTGGTGCAATTCTTTAAGTCCGGCACCACACAGACACACACAGATCCACCCATAGATACTCCATTTAAGAATCGACAGGATAAGAACATCCAAAACTGTGGTACAACTGCAGGGATAACTACGATTACTACATCCAAAATGAGTGTTAATAACACAAAAGGTTTTCGGCCAAACCTGTAAAGAAAACGGTAGTATTAGTGGTTTCTACCGACTGACCCGATGGCTTTTGAATGCCTCGTCGTAGGTGTAGTGGTACTTGGTAGGAAGCGTGACTGTTTAGGTCCTGGGCTCGTTCCTTCCACGTTGGCAAAGTGTTATTGGATTTTCCACTATGACTGTCTCAGTAGCGGCCCGGAATCTGGATTTTTGACTGCAATACGCTCGCCCTCTATTAAATGATGACGAAATGTGATAGGCGTTTTGTTATGTGTTTTTGTATGTTATTCTATATTCACAGTCCGTTCATTGCGCCAGAGAAATAAAATACGTGAAAGTGACAATAAAAATGAAGGTCTGCCGACTAACTTTGGGCATAATTGGGTCTTCGGAAGAGCCCAACTCGATGATGCCCAAAAGTAATCATCATATGGCTTGCCGTTGCCCGACTATGTTGACTCAGCATCCAGTCTAATCGGATGCAGCTGAATATCAGTACTTTACATGGAGCGATTGCCTGTCTGACCTCCACAGCCCAGTTACTGGGTAACACGATTGCCATTGGTAATATAATATGATTCAGATAAAGTTTAAAGAGTCTTGGAGTGGATCTTATTATGTAAATATGAAATTCTATTACCTGTCGGAAACGTGTCCAAATAATAAACTGCCTGCTAATATACCAACTTGCACTATCGATTGAGATAAGCTCCCCAAATAAGTCCTGTCGCATATTATGAGGTCCCATTTACTTGTGACTGAACTTACAATCATGCTCGTGCTATACTCCGGGTTCTCACAAGGACAGTGGTTGGTCACAATGTTGTCTAAGCATTTATACTCAACACTTGGTATGATAAATACTACATTATCCTGTTGAAACTCTGATGGGAATCTCCCTATCGTAATTAAAAATAAAATCCACGTTTGATATCTTCCAAAGCGACCTATCGCCGTCTCTACATGGTCTTCATCCATTTTGTATAGCCGTGTACGCACGAACGAACAAAACTTAGTGAACATGAACATATTGGATCGCCACGAACATTTTTGACGAACACAGTGTTATGTTCGTTAGTGGTACGCATGTGTGAACAAAGTGTTCGATGTTCGTGCGTACACGGCTTTTCACTGAAATTCTAAACGCATAATAGACTACTATTAAATACCATCTCCGTACCGTCGCGGGTAAAAATGGACAATGTTGTATGTACAAAATGTGATGTAATATTTATGGAGACTTGACGAGTTCCAGCCGCCAGAACAAGCCGGTTTTCGAAAAGGCTTCTGTACCGTAGACCACATTCATACTGTTCGACAAATTGTACAGAAGACCGAGGAGTACAATCAGCCGCTGTGTATGGCATTTGTGGACTACGAGAAAACGAAACGTGGACACTGACGGTCGGGCTGGTACACATATTCAAGGTTGTTCAGCGCGCTATGGAGCGAGCTATGCTCGGAGTCTCTTTAAAGGATAAAATCAGGAATGAAATTATCCGGAAAAGAACCGGAGTACCGACATAGCTTGCAGAGTAAGCAAACTGAAGTGGCAGTGGGCTGGCCATGTCTGTTGAAGGACCGATGGCCGGTGGAGCAGACGAGTCCTGGAGTGGAGACCGCGTATTGGCAAGGGTAGTGTGGGACGCCCTACAGCTAGATTGACGGACGACCTAAAGAGGGTGGCTGGGGTAGACTGGATGCGGAAGGCGGAGGACAGGGTGCTGTGGCGCAGTCTGGGAGAGGCAGTAGACTGCGATAGGCTGAGTTGATTGATTGATTGTACAAAGACTTATGATAGGTACTTCCACAAGGTAAAAAAGAAAGTTTATTGACTTACTGCGTTTTTGGCGGTACAGTGTTTATTTATAGACATATCACTTCATCGACTTACTCACTAAACCATACACAAACAAAAATCACATACAGTTTAAGGTATTGTGAATTTGTCATTTACAGAAGTGCGCAGCACTAGCATTATATAAATTAGTAATAAACTTAAAACACTCCTCTGTTTTCGTTGGGGGTTAATAAGGACGAGTAAGATACCATTGGGCCGGTTGACATACGTACGCCAAATATTAACGAGTACCTACTCGTTATTATTTGACGTTAGTCAAGGCCTTAGTTCTGTAATTGTAATTTGAAAGAACGCTTTTTTTTTGGTTTGACGATAGTTAGCGCCATTTTTGACGTATACGCGTGCGTCAAGTGGACGTAAAATTAGTTGCAAGTTACAAAATAAAGCGAACATAGGCCGACCGCTTAACTGAGACGTTGCCTGAGGTAGCAGCGCGGTGCGGGAGGGGTGTGTGACGTGATGCGAGAGCTCAGTGATTCGTCCACATTTGACAACTACGAGTATCACCCCTCCCGTACCGCGCAGCTACCTCAGGTAACGTCTCAGTTAAGCGGTCGGCTTACAGCTATGTTGAATACACTTATGCTTACCTTGTGAATTCTTAAATTGGTACTCCCAGTATGTAATGGGTGCTTCCATTACTTGCCATTTGTCGTATCTTTAAACACCCACATGCTAGTAATATGCTAGTAATTTAATTTTATAATCATCTACAATTCTACAGGATGTTGGCGAATTAGGTTCTTCATTCGTTATGTAATTTATTTTAAATTTAATCTTAAACAAGCTAACGATCAAGAGGACTCAAACGAATTAAGTTATCATTACTGTATCAGTATGTACCAGTGAAATAATAAATTACCTCAGTGATTAGGATTACATTGGAATAACTACTATCTTTATTGTAACATAAACCTGTATCTTAATTATCTGCTTGCCCAGGGAAAATGACACCAGATAGATAATTGCGTCACACCAGTAGGAATGGCTTTCTTTTGACAGTTCAACAATATTCATTGCGTTTTTAACGTCGTTGAGCAGAATTTTTTTTCAAACATATATGAAGCAATGGATTAGCAATACCTAACCTTCAAAATGATTCAGATTATAGAACTCGATGAGGTACCAGTGACGTCTGTTTTAGTTTATTGTGTTTAAGGTGAATGGGTAGTTGAGACCGCGAAATTGCAAATTGCAAAAAACGTAAGAAAATTTTTTCTTACGTTTTTTGCAATTTGCAGGTCAGTGTCAGGTTGTATCTTGATCAAAATATGATTCGCGACAATAACAGGTAGGTACATATTTAGAGAATTATAATCATTAGAATCATTAATATATCTTTCTAAGTTAGATTTCTACCACTTACACTTTCCCATAAGAGATTGGTGGTTGGTGGTAGAAATCTCTCTCATACTTCAAGTAACAAAACATTCAGCGGTCGTAGAACCCCAAAAAAAATCTTTTTAGAGTCTTTAGATATCGATATTACCCATCATGTCTGTAGAGTTTCGCTACTCAGAGGGGCCCGTGGCTAAATAATAACAGCCGCACAGGTCGATCGATCAAGTTAAGCTACGCTTGCCGTGGTTGGTCTGTGGATGGGTGACCATCTTTAGATACCGTGACCCCTCCGTGCCTCGGAAAGCACGTTAAGCCATTAGCCCCGGCTGTCATTCTGACAGTCGTTACGGGTAGTCAGAAGCCCGAAAGTCTGACAACCAGTCTTACCAAGGGGTATCGTATTACCCAATAAATGGGTTGTGGAGGTCAGATAGGCAGCCGCTCCATGTAAAGTACTGGTATTCAGGTGCATCCGGTTAAACTGGAAGCCGACCCCAACAAAGTTAGGAAAAGGCTAGGCAGATGATGATGTCTGTAGAGTTTAGCTAGTTAATTTAATTTGATCCTGTATTTCTTCTTGCTATGAATTTCAAGCGTGTATAATGGGACCCACATATTTCTTTACGTTCAGATTAGTTTGCTTCAAGATTATGTTGGTTTATTTTATTGGGTAGACAGCTACCTACCTATACACGATCGATATCCACGTACCTCCATTTGATCGCGTAAGTACGTACAAAGAGAATGTTATGAAATGGTCTATTATTATTATAATAATATATTAGGTATGTCACTGTCTTTACTAGGTACAGAGACTGAATGAGTTAAATGGGTATGTATGTAGGTGGTATATACAGGGTTATTGGTAAAACATTAACAACCTCTTATGAGGTCTTTGTACTCATCATTATGAACAACTTTTACTATGGGACCACACCTGAAATCGCGAAAAAAAATTTATGTACGTATAACTCGTCAAAATGTAGGGAACAGCTTATTATTTTTTTCGCGATTAAAGGTTTGGTCCCATAGTAAAAGTTGTTCATAATGATGAATACAGTGACCTCTTAAGAGGTTGTTAATGTTTTACCAATAACCCTGTATAGGGATCACGATCGATGTATAAACAGACAAGCACATTGAATGAAACAAGTCATATACTTAATACAATTATTTTGTTTAATTAACAATTACATTATTTATCACAGCCTATAAAAATAGACCATCTCTAGTCTTATCTCATTGTTTTCATAAATCCATTTTTTGCAAATATCAACAATTTACAATCTAATGTCGAGAACACTAATATTTAAAATTAAATAGTCTTTAAATTAGGTAGGTAGGTATTGTTCACATGCACTTACACTCTTCTTTTATAATCAACTTGCATACAACATCACACTGATTTAAAATTATGAATACTTGTTAAAGCCATGGCATCAAATTACGCTTCGCCTTCTTCTAATGTGTCAGGTAGTTTCCTCCCGCGAGTGTCGGGTAATAGGAAACAGAGACCAGCACCTATTAATGGTACTATTCCAAAAGCTAGAGGTGGTAACAAGGGACTCGTGTGCGAAAGAGTAGCGACGAACGGAGCTAACATGGAACCTATTCTAGCTACTGTTGACGAGAGCCCAACTCCCGAGTTCCTGACGACAGTTGGGAAGAGTTCCCCTGCATATAAGTAGACAGTGGCGAAGGATATGCTCATCCCCCATAGTCCAGTGCAGCCGAGGGTTAGGTGACTGACTCCAGACTGCGGGACGACGATGATGAGGAGGCAGCTGAGACCAGTTACGCAGTTCGCGCTGATCAGTGTGACTTTCCGGCCGAGAAGTCTGTTCAAGTAGACTGATATGATCGTTCCGGGTACCTGGAGAAAAGAAATTTTGAATTAACGTACTTAAATAAGAATTTTATAAGTATTGTAACAATAATTAGGTAATTGTATATAAACAAGTACCAAGTCTATGTATAACTAAATTGCTACTTAGGAATAATGCTCATCGCAATTTAAGATTACCTACTTAAGATAACTAGGACAATATTGTTAAGTTATATGATGTTGTTACATTCATTTTGGTAAATATTTACCAAAATTTCCATTATTTATTTTGTGTCTAAAGGTTGATTAGTGATTGTAATAATAACAAATGCATGTTTTTTGTCGATTCATGGCGTGATTTCTAGGTAATAAAGTTTAATGAATGCCTATCTATATAATATATATGTATATTCAGATAAGTAGTGTCTACAAGATGATTTCGGGTGAAACCGGTTTGTTTTGATATTATCTTAATATTTTTCTAATGAACTCGCTAGACTGGGATAGGTTATCAGTGTTATGTGAATTGACACGACTACCAATTATTATAACAATATAATGGTCTTTTGATGACTCGAAAGAAGAAGAAATGTATGTGCCTAAGTGTAAGAATACTATTTTCTTATTCTGAAGAAATATTGAACGATATATATATTGTTATGAATAGTAAACAATTACGAAAAGTATTTGTGCGTCGAACCAGTGCTTTATTTATTTATTTATGTACACACATAATTACTTATAAGGTTTATTTATAAACGATGATTAAAGTTAAGTGACGTTCAAACGTTAAAAATGTATGGTTAAAGAGTCGCTAATCACTACTTAACTTTAAGCAACGTTTAGGATTAAAGGGGGGGTATATGTTTTGTGTAAAAAAGCATAAAAGTACTGCTTATTTTGTTAATTTCTTCCAGCAGACCTTCGACGGGAGAGTTCGATGAGAGACGTAGTCACATTGTATAAAAAGGTAATACAGGAAAGTGTGCTGCTGAAACAGCTATCATTGAGCAAAATGATAATGATAAATGATTTGGCTTTTAGTACTATTACCTCAGTACGGCCTATGTCCAGCAGTGGACGTCTTTCGGCTGATATGATGATGACTATTACCTCTACGTGGGTACTACAAACTAGCGCACGAAGGTAAAGCTCTCAAACGATTGAGAGCTGTGTACAACCCACTAATTTGATACTAAAAACTAGATGTTATACTAAAAGGTAGTTGATATAAATAGGATTGCGTGTTTTCTGCTGATGAAACATTATAGCAGTGAACTGCTGAAGGGATGATGAAACTATGAAAAGAAGAGTAAATATCTTACTAAACTCAGTTTAAAAATTACCTGAATAGCAGCAGAAATAGCGACGTTAGTGAAGATGTCTCCCGAGATGTGGCTCATGTACTGCGACACGCCGAAGAAGCAAAGTCCGCAGACGAACCAGTTGAAGCAGATAGCGATAGTGCGTGCGCGCAGTTTCGGCGTTCGGAAGAGCGCGAGGAAGGACGCGTGCTCGTCTGGTTTGCCGCTCACGTCCACCACCTTCTTCTGAGTCAATGACGCTATTCCTTCTGTTGGTCGGCCGTTTCTGAAATAGATGAGGTTGGTTTAATTATTTTTTGGCGAACATCTTTTTAGGACGTTCTGTTGCCATCCTGTTCTGGTATATGGAGATATTGCCTCAATTAGATGTTGTAGAGTCAACATAATACCTAAGTTACCATTTGATTGGCATTTAATTGCAGTTAACCAATGAGCTGTAAACTAGAGTATGATAATGTAAGTTTGTACCTAGTTCACGTATTGGGTCTCATACAATAAATCAGGCTTAAAAATACCTAAAGCAAATCAGCGGAACATACCTTTTTGATAAGGTAATGAACAAGTTATAAAGATTTTAATCTACATTCTTTGCACGGTTTAGGCAACAAATAATGGAGAAAAGTCTTTTTTTTTTCTTCTACGGAATCAATTATTGTTTACATGTAAGATTTTTTTTTAATGTAAGGCATCTACATTTCTATTAAAATACGTGATACATGACAACATTACAAACTACTGTGAAAGTGAAAGCATTTTATATTACTTTCTCGCCTCCTTCTCTAATTGGTTACCCATCTTTATCTGCTAAGATAAACGCTGTCATTGAAATAGACAGTAAGTACCTATACCTCTTTTTAGGGTTCCGTACCCAAAGGGTAAAAACGGGACCCTATTACTAAGACTTCGCTGTCTGTCCGTCTGTCTGTCTGTCTGTCACCAGGCTGTATCTCAAGAACCGCGATAGCTAGACAGTTGAAATTTTCACAGATGATGTATTTCTGTTGCCGCTATAACAACAAATACTAAAAACAAAATAAAATAAATATTTAAGGGGGGCTCCCATACAACAAACGCGATTTTTTTGCTCTTTTTTGCTCGATATCAAAAATGGCAACAGGTAGGCACTTGAAATATTCACAAAATACTCAGTTGTATTTTAACTTAAATAATAAAATTAAAATAAAATAAATATTTAAGGGGGGCTCCCATACAACAAACATGTTTTTTTCGGCGTTTTTGTGCCTTGTGGTACGGAACCCTTCGTGTGCGAGTCCGACTCGTACTTGGCCAGTTTTTTATTATTTCACGTTTATAAATGATGCGAAATATCTCCTCACCTTTTCGCTGCAACTTCCATGATCTTGACAGCTTCTTCTGATCT
Organism: Mesoligia furuncula; assembly: GCA_916614155.1. NCBI lineage: Eukaryota > Metazoa > Arthropoda > Insecta > Lepidoptera > Noctuidae > Mesoligia > Mesoligia furuncula. The sequence continues at coordinate 12,901,104 of OU744807.1, forward strand.
GCCGGCAGTCAGGAGCCATCTCGGAGATTCAGGCAGTAAGAAATAGTAGCTCAGGAACAGAACAGATGGCAGGGAGATCGCAAGTTGGAAAGTGCTCCAATCCCGAAGGAAGTAACCGAAGAGGGGTAGTGTCAAATGTCCCAAGTTAAATGGTATCTGGTATATAATCCCCACAGTATCTCTGTATTTGGCCCCAATCAGTTCCATTGTTAAGACGAAGCTTGTCACCATGGTGCCTCCAGTCGCGACTGCGAGGAAGAACCGAAGAGTCGTGAACATGTACCAGTTCACAGAGTACGCGGTGGTTACTCCTGATATGAGTTGGAGGAATACTGCTGCAAGGAAGGGATTGCGCCGTCCGAATCTGGGAAAAATAAAGGATACCATAGTAAGTGACCAATTTTGACTAATAAAAACAAAGATCTAATAGCTTAGCAACTGGGTAGGTAATACAATACACTCTAAATCGCCATATAAACTATTAAAATGTAACCTTTCCTGTCTTTTTTTCCAAATATCTGAAAACGTGTTTTAAATCTAAACCAACACAAGCTTGTTTGGGGAAAATCTCTTTTATTTTTAAATATCTACTTGATTTTATTAATGTTTAATGTCCACACACATGCAAGTTTCACATGTTTAGAAACGTGACTAGGGAATGCTGCTACGTCCTCCAAGGATTCAACGGTAGGGTTATCAACAAACGTGGCATTGACCTATGGCCGATTACAGATCACCCGTAAAGTTCTCGTATCAATGATAAATTGTTTCTTTTGTTGATGCATGCACTTAAATGATGGATGCACTTAAATGCATCTTAATGAGGGTTTCATACACAACAGCACAAAGACTGTTGAACGATATTCACTAAACTAATCTCATCCGGACCCTAGTGGTCCCACTGCGACATGCAGCAATAAGTGCCGGATGTGCCAATTGGTAGAAAATTGATACCAAGTGCGTTCAAACATGAATGTGATCCAATAAACTTTAACTAACCGGTCAGAGAGATGGCCGAACATCATGTTGCCGACGAGGATGCCCAGCATGAAGATAGTCTGCGTGAGGTTCTTGAGCCATTCTTTGTCGCAGACCAGATCCCACTGAGATATGATCGTTTCTTGGAAGACACTATGATCATATTCGTAATCTGTGCAGTTAGCGTAGCAGACACTATCGAAGCCATCATCCGGCGTCGAGGCGCAGGTGAAGTTCATCGGCGGTGCGAGGAATATGATGCTCATCTGATGCCAGGCCACGGGGAACTTGACAAGGAATACGACGAAGCATATCCATATTTGCCATTTTCCAAGCGCTCCAATGGCTTTTGTCAGAGGATCCTCTTCTTCTGTTTGATTTTCAACGTCTTTCTTTTCGTTCTCCAACACTGAAAATAAATGAAAATCGATGTTTAGATATTATGTTATTAAAATGTTAGCGTCGTAGGTACTTCAACGTTAAGTACCAATTTCTTATTTATATTCAAGTAGGTACCACATCTATTATGTAGGTGATTAAATAATTATTATGACTACGGGACAGTTTTTGTTTTAATTGTTAAAAACTATCCTATATCCTTCCCCGGGATGCAGTCTATCTCTCTGCCAAATTTTATCGAAATCCGTTCAGTGGTTTAGGCGTGAAAAGGTAACATATAGACAGATAGACAAAGTGACTTTCGAATTTATAATATTAGTATATGGATTATTTTCAGTAACTTACATAATCCAGTAATGTCGATGTTGTTGGTAGATATTCGGATATCTATGGTAGATACATATTCGCTATTCGGAGCCATATTAATGTTTCTTACAAAATTATAGAAATTAAAAACGTGTGATTAGTACAATAATGCGACTCCCGACACTGCGTATGTTCACATAAGAACTGCGAAAAAATTAAGAGTAACAAACTAACACTCTATCACAGATAGTGCGGGTGTCAAGTCAAATCAGTCACCCCAACATGGACATTGGCCGTCGTAAAAAATAAATGGATGAGAGGTCATCTTAGGGGCACAGGTCGCAGTATCACGCGCCTCAATATGATGGCAGGGTGACGAATCAGTAACCTAAATAAAGACAGATATTTAATGATTGCCCAACGGTTGTCATAAACAATATTAAATAGGTACTGGTAGATACCAAAATACACAGTAAAAGCAATCATTGGTGATATCTCGACCAAAACATCAAGCTTTAGGAAGCATTTAAATTTTAATAGTTTCTAGAACATTTTTTTTTGTCGTTTATCATTGTTGTGACTATTTATGGCACCCTAATTGCGCAACATCTATTATTAACGACTGCTTAGGCTGCGGATTGGATTTCTATATTTTCTATCAGAAAAACACAGCCATTCGGTACAGAAATATAATAATGACGGCCTAAGCAGTCGGTAATAGTGGTCCTTCGAGCCGGATGGCTGTGTTTTTCTGATAGAAAATATAGAAATCCAATCTGCAGCCTAAGCAGTTGGTAATATCTATCAATCACAATCTGAATTATTTTGAAGGAAGCTAATCCATTGCTTCATCTTTTTCTTCTTCATATATGCTAGAAAGATTTGTCTTCAGAAATCTTTTCAACAACGTAAATAACGAAATGATTGTTGTTGAACTGTCAAAATGAAAGTCATTCCTACTGATAGTGTGTTACGTAATTACCCAGTAGTTTGGCTCACTCCAATTTTAATTAATACCTACAACCTTAGAGTAAGAAAGCTATAGAGCATCGAGTAGCGTGGCCACACATGAGACAAAAAACTAACTTAGCCAACATGAGCTACATAAGTAGCTGCCTTGAAAAAACTGGCACGCACTGAGAGACGGAAATAGTATAGCTTTATCCTTTTCTGTTGCTTATAATAACTCAATACTTTATCCCTTTCTTCTGGAAATGAAATGGAGCTACCCGCCGTCTATACTTTCTTTGTCTAAGCCTACAACCTAATACAATACTGCTTATTATGTACAGTCAACAAAAGAGATAATGTGTGTAAGTATGCAGGATCGTCGGATATAGTTGAAGTTTAGTAAGAAACCGATGGATGTTCTCGAATAAAATTCAATTTTATTAATAGAAAACAAATAACTCATTTATCAAATTAAATTTCAGTCGACAACATCCATCGGTTTCTTACTAAACTTCAACTACAGCCGGCGATCCTGCATACTTATCTTTTTGTTGACTGGACCTCTTCGATTTTTCAATGGAAGAGACTGATAAATTGACTAATTTTAATTAAATAACTCTGACATTTTGCAAACGGTGATCGGGTAAGTAGTTAACAAATATTCTATTTTAAGTAGGTATATTAAGCATTTTCTAAACCAATGTGTTCGTTAGTGACGCTTTTATTTTTCAGCCGTTTTAGCGTTTTTTATTTGCGAGTCTCGGGACCGTCATGTAATTCCCGGTACTTTGGAAGGTGTCGGGGGCCCGAAGCCCACTCGCAGAAGCAGTTTTGAATGAAATGATGCACCAACCGACGGTTATCCCTTTATGCACTATGCAAGTGCACCCAACGATTTTATTATTGTGATCTAATTTACTGTCTGGCGGTACGCCTTAATCAATAGTAAGCCTTTAGCCTATTAGGTACATAAGAGGTTAATGTTGACATGCTCATCTCAGGGCCATGTGTACGCTCCAGTGCATGAAACGATGTCATACGATGAAACATGCAGCGTCTTTGTATCATCATATCCCCTAACACGTGTGGCTTACACGAGACTCATGCATGTGCCGTGAACAATTAATCAAAAAAACATTTTTACAAAAAAAAAAAACAACCGAGTTCCAAAAAAACACTACAAATTGAAAAATAACTTTAATTTCGGAAGTCGGTGTCTTCGGTTCCGCGTTTTCGTTTATTGACACCGACTTCCGAAATTAAAGTTAGGGGAAGTCAGCTCAAAGCGGCCATAGAAGGCAAAGCGGCCACGATTCATTTTTCGGATATTTGAAGTGATAGCGCGACGTTGCCATTCTGCACGCGTAATAAACCTCCCGCCCGGTGCCGATCAGGCATTCGGTAGCGGTGGGATTGAGCTGGTGGCTCTCAGTGACGAAAAATACGTTTTCGCGTCTTTTGTTAAAATAATACAAGGTAAGTTGAATCTGTTTTGGTCAAACCTGTTTAAGTTTAAATGCTTGCATTACACGTGTATTGTTACTTGTCTATTTGGCTTTGTTTCTTTAGTATTAGCTCCAAAATTTGATAAATAATGTGGGTGTAATTAATTTTTATAACAAAATGGGCTATTAAGGCAAAGCGGCTCGGGCAAAGTGGCCAGGTGACCGCTTTGCCCTTATTAAAATATTATGATTCGATTGATAATGCTCAGTTATTTTGTTTAGATGGTCAACAATTACAGGATCTGCCATCAAGAAACTTGGCAGATTTACAACAGTATTTACCCCAGAGCAAGAAGAAGAGCTCCTACAGTACATGTTTCATAGGGACAACCTCTTTTTTGGCCTTACAAAGGAAGATTTTCTGCAGCTTGTGTTTTAATATGCTGAAGCAAATCACATTCCACATCCTTTTAAGAATGAAACCGCCGGACACGATTTTTATAAAGGATTTATCACGCGTTATCCTAATTTGACCTTGAGACGACCAAAACCTACATCAATCGCCAGAAACTAAATCTGATTCAAAGTTCCTATTAGTTCAGAAGTTTTCAAACTAAATACCTAATTATAACATTAAATTTAACGTTAAGCCGTTGGTCCCGGCTGTCATTTGTGGAACTTTGACAGTCGTTACGGGTAGTCAGAAGCCCGAAACTCTGACAACCAGTCTTACCAAGGGGTATCGTATTACCCAGTAACTGGGTTGTGGAGGTCAGATAGGCAGTCGCTTCATGTAAAGTACTGGTATTCAGCTGCATCCGGTTAGACTGGAAGCCGACCCCAACATAGTTGGGAAAAGGCTAGGCAGATGATGATGATAACATTAAATTTAAGTCAAATTACTTTGTGATTAAAACGGGTAGAAAATGTTGATTATTTTATTAAAAGTATGTTTAATAATAATAAATAATGTTTTTAATATTTTTTTTATTTTTATTTTGTCTAGCACGATATATTTCAACAAAAAATAAAAATTTCCGAAGAATTTTTAGGGTGGCCTCTATGCCCTTACCACCATGGCCGCTTTGGGCGACCCCTCGGGCAAAGCGGTTTTTTGACAAGTTTTTGTAATCTACAAATATAAGGCTTATATTTAAATTTGCGCGAAATTTAAATTGCAAATTACAAAAATTAAATAAATTCTCTACCTATTAGTATAAAATTATTTTCAAAAATGAATCGTTTTATAGGTTTTTTCCTTATTTAAAGTTAAGGTGGCCGCTTTGAGCTGACCTCCCCTATTTTTCAATTTGTAGTGTTTTTTTGGAAGTCGGTTGTTTTTTTTTTTTGTAAAAATGTTTTTATTTTTCACTTTTTAGTGGGTCAGTTTGTAATTTGTCTAAGTTACAATAGCCTAAAGCCAACTGTTCATCACCTTTTACAAAATTTTGCTTTTCCCGATGCTGGGACGTTAATTGTTGAGGAGTTCTCCCGGTAAGAACCAGGAGATCCTCAACAATCACTCGCAATACGCATTGTGACGAGCATAAATTGCTTAGCAACCATATTAAAGTAATTGAATCGCAACCCGTGAAATATTTGTCAGTGAGTAGTTCCGATGGCCATCTGTGATCTTCATCATCAGCTCCACTTTACCAAGTGATGATTTCCGAGAGCAAATGCTCAAGTTACTTTAAAAAATATACAAATCGCTGTAGCTTTGCCTATAAAATTTGAGGGTTTCCCTCGATTTCCATGGAATCCTCTCATCAGATTCCAACTTGATGATAATGGGACCACCTCGAGAGTATACCCTTTCAAATAAAAAAAGAACTTTTGGAATCGGTCCAGCCGTCTTCGAGTAATCGGTGAACATACACAAGGTAGCTACTGTAAACTGTTGAGGAATTCCCTTAACTGTCCTTCGTCTTCATCATCAGACCCCTAATGACAGTCGCAACCCATCTAGGTGTAAAGTTCACATCAATACAAATTAATCAAGCCCAAACACAAGGTAACTGCTGTAAATCGTTGAGGAGTCCCCTCGACTGTCTTTCGGCTCCATCATCAGATCGACTCCAGGCCTTCATCGAATTGTAGTGCTTTAAAATACTTAATGAAAAAATTAACAAACGCACTAGTCGCTCCTACAATTTTCGAAAGTTCCCCTCGATTTCACTGGGATGCCATCATCAGATCCTAGTTTGCTTATCATGGGACCACCCTTGGCGTATATCCTTTCCAACAAAAAAAGAATAATCAAAATCGGTTCATAAACGACGAAGTTATCCGCGAACACACATAAAAAAAAAAAAAAAAATATATACGGTCGAATTGAGAAACCTCCTCCTTTTTTTGAAGTCGGTTAAAAACAGAGATAAAAACAACAAAATACAGAGAGTAAAAAACTGGACGTTTTTGTATTGGATAGTTTTTTTCAACAACAACCGTCGCTTAGACTATGCATAAAAAACAAATTACTCTACAACACCAAGCGCAACATTTATTTTTCGCGAATATGGTGGTATGGCCCGCGTTCTATTAAGGAAAACTTCTACATAAGAGATGATAAATTGATAACCCGTTTGACCAAGTTGTTTTGTTTGTATTAGGCAGTAAACTGTATGTAGGTATTCCCGAAGTTCTATCTAATTGGTTGTTTTGATATTTTTATCGTTTTACCCGAACTGAGTGTTTATTTCAAGTATAATTTATTTGACCTTTGTGCTGTCTATGCTCACTATCAGAGAGGACTCCGAGCGACGCACGGCGCGTCAATCTTCCTTATCAGAGGAACGAGGAGCCAAGCCTCCACGCGACACCAGATAAAATAAACAATTATTTAGTATCGTCGATATGACAACATTGAGTCATACGTAGTCGTACGTAGTTAATATGAGTAAACCAGCAATTTACCATAACTCTCTAATAAAAGTATTAAGTGGGCAGGAATTTACCTACCGTAAACCTGCTACTTATTTAAATAAAGTTATTTACCATAACATAAAACCGTAGATAAACATACAGATGACAGACAGGTATTGAAAGGAAAGAAAGAAAGAAAATACGTTTAATTGCGGTAAACATGACGCAATAAACAACATAAACAAAAAAAACTGGCCAAGTGCGAGTCGGACTCGCACACAAAGGGTTCCGTACACACAAGGCAAAAACGCCGAAAAAAAGAAAAAAAAACATGTTTGTTGTATGGGAGCCCCCCTTAAATATTTATTTTATTTTAATTTGATTATTTATTATTAAAGTTAAAATACAACTGAGTATTTTGTGCATATTTCAAGTGCCTACCTGTTGCCATTTTTGATATCGAGCAAAAAAGGGCAAAACAATCGCGTTTGTTGTATGGGAGCCCCCCTTAAATATTTATTTTATTTTGTTTTTAGTATTTGTTGTTATAGCGGCAACAGAAATACATACTTTGTGAAAATTTCAACAGTCTAGCTGTCGCGGTTCTTGAGATACAGCCTGGTGACAGACAGACGGACAGACGGACAGACAGCGAAGTCTTAGTAATAGGGTTCCGTTTTTACCCTTTGGGTACGGAACCCTAAAAATAAGAAAGGGTTAGGGGAAACATGCGTCACATCCACGCAAAACGGCTTACGCTCAGCATTATGTTGCGACAGAGCCCCAGCGCTGGTTTTCAGCGACAGCCGGCGCCAAAAGCAGCTTCATTAAAGATAGTTATTAAAATTTAATGATAGGGTAACTTTACAGAAAATTAATTAGAAATTAAATATTTTCGTATAGAACTCGGAACTTGTTCGAATGACCCGTAATCGGTATCGGGCAAAGTTACTGTTGTAGACAAAAGTTGTTAGAGTGTAGGTATTCACCTCATAGTGGAAAAACGCGGTAGATGATTATGATCTAAGTGGTAAACAACACAAGATAAGTTTTTATTTGTAAAACAATGTAATAACTTCCTACAAAACTGAATTTAAAGAATATTCACAAGCCATTGTCAATTCAAGCTAAGTAACACAAAAAAACGGATTTCGTAAGAATATGCCTACATAAATATTGACCTTTTGTTAATTTATTTGGTTTCAATGAATCCATTTTTTAGGTATTGCGCTTAATTTTAATTTATGTAAATTTAAATTATTTTATGAATGACCACTAACCAGCTATACAAGATGTTTATTGTTTTTTCACTAAGCAGGTAAGTATGGACTTATCTTAAAATGTTTCAAAAGAAAAGATGTTGTCCTTACTTATTATTTGTTTATAATCTTATATTTCTGTTAGTCCTTTAATTTGGTATCAATAAATAAATTATAGTTGCAGTGTAGGTCGGTACTGTATGAGTGTACCTACTAGGTGAGCTGGACAAATGGATGTGCGAATAACACTTGTGCGACAAAACTGTACTGCGACTACTATAGTTCGAATGCACGCTTGATTAGTACCTATTCATAATCATATGTATATCTGATGACCTTGATAGCTCAGTTAGTTACAGACTCTTAATACCTAATGTTCCCGGATTCGTTTCCGGTTTACAAAACTTGTTAGATAGGTGGGCACTTTTACGAACTTATCTAATCAATAATTATGTGTTCGTGAATTGCAAAAGCACGTAGCTAGCTTTTAGGTATCTAACCGCAATTTAAAATAGTTACCACGAATACCTGCTTGGTAATCAATAGTCGTTTTCATGCATAGAACATGATTACTTACTAACGCCGCATAAGAAACGAATGGAAAGTCTCAGAAAGTCTGAGCACGTTTCTAACAAAAGATTAAAAAAACATAAAGAGCTTGGTCCATAGTGTCCGAAATTCAGGACATGTACCTTTTATTTACCAGATATGTAATAATTATAATGCTAGATAAGTTAACCGGTGCTCATCGTAGAAGTGAAAAAAATAGACGATACGCAATTTGATAAAAATAAGTTATGACATAAGTGACATTATCTACAATACAAAGATGCCATAAGATCACATCACTAAAACACGGACAGTATTGAAACTCCACGAACGTTTCATGAAACTCATCCGATTGCGGATGAAAGGCTACTTACAGCTAATTAACACATAGGTATTAAGTAACAGACTGTTAAACACAATGTCTAATACTGTGATTGATTGACTGAAATAATAAACAACAGCCAGTCAAATAACTTGAAAATTGTTTAATTTTCAGCATATTATGTAGCTACGTGTGCTGATATGCCTATCAGACGCCGGCCACAACCATTTTGAAGGATAGTATTGCTAATCCATTGCTTCATATGTTCGAAAAATTTGTCTGCTCAACAACTTAAATAACGCAATGAATGTTGTTGAACTCTCAAAATGAAAGCAATTGCTATTCATAGAGTGTTACGCAATTAGGTACTCCTGGGGCCCTAGTCTGCTATTTTTATAAATTCTTCATTCAAACACGATTCCACCACCATCCCATTGTCATTTTGCTAAAAGTTCGTAATCTGCTAAATTCATAATGGTTGATCATTGGTCGGTCAATGGCACAGAACATATACGATATTCGTAGCGAATTAAAAGCAATGACTGCACAATGACGTTCTAATGGTAGGTCACTGATCAAAGGAACTGTCAAAATTTTAGCAGATTACCGCCTAAGTCAGTAATTTATTCTTCATTATGTACGAGATTACCATTCTATGTCATTTCTTACAATGGAGTGTCAGTGGTTGACCATTGGAAAGTCATAATGATGCCATTATATTAGTAGATTACCAAACTTGTCAAAATCAACAATTCTGAAATCAATGATAGATCATTCTGAGCCATTGAGGCCCTGGTGTGTGTGTATGTTTGTAATTCAATGTCTTGTGCTAACAGTCAATACATTAATAGCTACTACGACAAGAATTTCTTAGAAACATACGTATATGCAGCACCTATGCATACAATTAATTAATCAACGTTAGCTTTGAGAACAGTCGCCGCTCGCCGTGCCTGCGCAGTGCGGGTCGGGATGGAAAACTACAATGAGGGCAATCACCCCTTCGAGGAGGGAGTCATTATGTGCAATCTCGAAACAAATTACTTTTTTTTCCCATATGTTTTCCAAAATTATTCACGCAAACTTTTATGACCAGTAATTTAGGGCGCGCTGTCTGACAACTTTTTCGACAGAGATTACAGATAATGTGTTCAAAGTAATTATATTGTTGGTATATCTATATAATTAATAAATAAAATTGTCTGTTTGTAATGTCAAAAAAGCAGCTATTTACTAAATGCATATGAAAGTATACAATATACGGTAATTATAACAAAAAACAATTTAAAAAAATTTTGACTGTCTTTCTGTTTGCTCCGGCTAATTTCCGAAACGGCTGGACCGATTTTGACGGGACTTGCACTGGCTGATAGCTGATGCTGTAAGAAGTACCTGAGGCTTCTTTTATTCTAGAAAAAGAATTAGGGTTCCGCGCAAAAAAATATTAAACCCATGAAATCCAATTTGTTTCCCGACATGCACGCGAAAAAAGTCGCGGCCACAGGTAGTTAAAACATATACATATGTATACATTATACCTACGCATTTTACAGTAAGATGAAAATGTTTATCGATCGTTCTTCCTCGAAATTAAAAGCCACCTTGCCTTTGATCCTTGTAATCAAACAATGAGTCTAATGTTTATGTATTTAATCTTAACGACAATTATTAGTTGACATCGTATGAAATGATGTAATGTAGTGTTTCTGTTTCTCATCAGTAACTCATTATCAGGTCACACTAATTTGATCTTTACTTTATACCAAATATATCGGAAGTCAGTAGTTTTATCGTAGTGGTCTCAATTCCACCATTACAAGCCAATAAATAGCGAGCAGGTATTTAAATGGTAGTAAAAAGAAGTCGACATTCGCGATATTTTGCGGAAACTGCCTCGGTGTAATGTGTACAGGAACATTTCCGGGGATGCATAAAAGCAAGAACAACCTTCAATAATTGTGTTGAATTTATTACTACTCTTAATTAGATTTAATTTACACTTAAATGACATACATTAGCCTGACATATTTAACTCAGCACAAACAATATTCAGGAAATGTTCATGGGAAAATTTTGAATAAAGGTAGGTAGGAAACTTTGACAAGTCCCAATATAAATTAGTAGTAATATTAACTTTATGTACTTTTAAATATTTTTTTAAATATTTGAGTAAATATTTATTATACCTACTTTCTCAGGACCTCTCAACTATCAAAATCTTTAAATAAGTAGAAATAAGGCAATTATTCCAATTAGGTTGCAAATAGGCTTTATTTATTTATACGAATGAACTAAGTAGGTACCTATTAATTAATTTAGAGTGTGTTAGAAGCCAAACATTATTTCAATTGTTACAAGTCATTTGATTCAATAGCTCGATTAATCGATTTTCAATTGCTACCACATGCACTCCTGCAAAAGCCTGCTTCACTAAAATATGCCGTTTAAAATAAAAAGTATCTAATAAATCCACTTACTTTTATGTGATCTTCAGTTAGGGATGTGTCAAAAGGATGTCACACAAACGGCGAGATGTACGAATGGCGAGCGGTCGCACTGTTAGCAGCAGCGATCAGTACCGCGCTCAAACTCGAATTGACAAACAGAGGCACGTGTGTATGTATATAGATAGCCGGCAACCGACACTCCTCACAGCCTCTGACGACACTCTGACGTATTAACCCTGTCAAAAGCTTGAATGCTGCACCATCACAACAGACGCAACGCGACACGACACGCGCTAATCTCGATCTTAGTGTGTCAATATTAAATATACAGGAAAACTTGCGAACCAGTTTGCGGGAATCTTTTAGACGGTGTGAAATACTGTGATGCTTTGGTAATTAAATTTATGTTTATTTATATTGCTCTTGTGCGTTGACATGTGTGTCATAATACTTACGTATAAAAGCGATTCGACGTATAAGTTATTGATATAGATAGGTACTAATACAGAAGGGTGAATCTACAATGGACCAATTCAATATTAATATTTAGAAGCCCCAAGGGGTTCGGAAACACTCCCCTATCTAAATACAGTACAGTTTTTTAGCTCGGTGAGTTTTGCTGAAAATAATATTTTATTCGTAGTATTTGATGTAAGATGAGTCAACTCAACTCCCTATGAATGCGTTTAGTTTCCTCTCAAGCACGCTGACCGCTGCGTATTTTTTTTTCACTCTTTAGGGTTTCGTATCTCAAAATGTCGTGTGTCATCACTCGTGTGTCTGTCTGTCTGTCCGTCTGTCACAGCCAATTTTCTCCGAATCTAATGGATGAATCTGATGGATGAATGAATCTAATGGATGAACGCTGCTGAGCTGATGATAAATCAACGTCAAATATTTTTATTCAATTTGGCCTATTACTAGCTCTTTCGATAATCACAAGCCCTTACCATCATCAGATGCGGTATCTGCTCGTCCCGTTACATCGTTACGAGAAATGGAAAGATGAAGACAAGTCTGTCCTATAAGTTCACGTCTATCCGAGAACTGCTAAGTAGTTTATGTCAACATATCGCCGTATATCCTAACTCCTAACATTTAAGGACTGCTGTGGCTACCAGCTCGGAAGCATTAAGTGATGACTGTCAGACTGAATCATCAATAGGTTTCATTTCATTTGAGAGAGTTAAACTGACATACTGTACACGCCTACAAAATTTGAGGATTTTCTTCGATTTTCATGGGATCCCTTCATCAGGTTCTGGCTAGATGACAATGGGACCACCTCGAGAGCATACCCTTTCAAATCCTAATGTCAACTGCTCATCACCTGTTACAAAATATTGCATTTCCCGATGCTGGGACGTTAATTGTTGAAGAGTTCTCCTGGTGAGAACCAGGAGAACTGGAGTTGGTGGTGAAGTTACCATCAGCACCATACGCATTGTGACGAGCATAAATTGCTTAGCAACCATATTAAAGTAATCGAATCGCAACCCGAGAATTATTTATCATTGAGTAGTTCCGATGGCCATCTGTGGTCTTCATCACAGTTACACTTTACCAAATGATGATTTCCGAGAGCAAATGCACCAGTTACTTTAAAAAATACCCAAATCGGTATACGTGTGCCTATAAAATTTGATGGTTTCCCTCGATTTCCATGGGATCCTCTCATCAGATTCCAACTTGGTGACAATAAGACTATTTCGAGAGTATATACCCTATCAAACCAAATAATATTTTTTAAAATCGATCCAGAATTGACGGAGAAATCGGTGAAGATACATTAAAAAAAAAACCGGGCAATCGCAAGTCGGACTCGCGCACCAAGGGTTCCGTACCATCATGTTTTTAAATTTTCATCGGCGAGGCCTATATTCGTCAGAGAATTTTAACATTGCGCGCTGCGGTGTAGAATATTGCAGTTTTAGGTCAGCGCCTCTTGACCGATAGGGGGACTAATGTAACTTTAACTAATGTATCTTTATAAGAACTTCTATCACATAGAATAATTTCAGATTTATTTCTGTGCAAACTTCGGAAATAAGGGGGGAACGGTATTTTTTTACTTTTTTCATCAAAAGTCGAAAACTATGCAGCCTAAAAAAAAGGAAAAAGTGTTAGAGAATGTGCAAACTACGCTCTTTAATATGATATCCCACGTGCCCTAGTAGCCCCACTTCGAATTTTTCAGAACCCCTTTCAGCCCATGTTGCAAAAAAAAAAAAATCTTATTTATTTGCAAAAAGGTTGGGCAAACGTCATCTAAACCTAGTCTAAATTTTAAGTTGATATCATTAGTGGTTCTTGACATATCCAGCTGTGACAGACGGACAGACAGACAGACTGAGTCGCACCATAAGGGTTCCTTTTAACCATTTTGGTACGGAACCCTAAAAATAGTCGAACATATTATAACCTCCTCCTTTTTGGAAGTCGGTTAAAAAGCCTTGTTTTTAAACTGTAGAACTTTTCTGACTCTGTTCTGTTGATTTCTGTTCTTTGTTCTGTAACATTTTATAATAAGTATTAAGTTTTGCTGTTCTATTTTTTTTAATATATTGTTATTTAAGGGCATGAATAATTTTCATTTTCTTAACAACAACATCAGACTGATCTGATTCAATGATGATGAAGCCCAATTTATTTAGGTACCTACTCGGATTTGTTAAATCACAAGTGTTTTTTTTGTTTTTCTTTTCGTTGACAGTTTTTCATGTAAATTCCTTTTTCGTACTTACCTACCCCACCTAGAATCCAGAAAACACAACCACAACCACTTACCAGAAATACCTACCTACATATTGTAGGTATGTATGTAGGTAGGAATTGTCTTGTAGTTAGGTACTACAAGTCAATTCGAAATGAAAACGAATAAGTCACTTTCGAGCCATTTCCATTTTCCCATTCCTGTATAAAGTGTTTAAGGCCTGCGTGCCTACAAGCAGTTTGCCGGGTTTATTCATCGGAATAACCTTGTAAGCTCCTTCCAGTCTGGGGTCAGGCGTGGGCATAGTACAGCCTCCGCTCTCCTTAAGTGACTGGTGACATTAGAGAAGCGATAGAGGATACCAAAATTACCGTATTGGTATTAATTGATTTCTACCTTTAACGCCTTCAGCCACGATATTCTCCTTTCTATCCTCTCTCACGTTATGGTTTCGTCCGAGGCTCTGGAATGGTTCTCTTCTTATCTTCGAAGACGTCAGTCGGTTCAGGTTGATGAGAGCTCGTCGAGTTGGCGTGACCTGGATGCTGGTGTTCCACAAGGCGGTATTCTTTCTCCATTGTTATTCTCCATCTTCCTTATATATACATATATAAATAAGGTCAATAATAAAAGCAGCAAATGCATTGAATTATGCACAAAAACTCAAGTGGAAATGGGCAGGGCATGTCGCGAGGCTTAAAGCTCAGAGATGGACCATAAAAGTGATATTTTGGAAGGGCCCTCCAGGTAAAAGGAGAAGAGGAAGACCGTTGACATGTTAGGAAGAAGAGTTTGCAAGGACAGCAGACCCAAACTGGAAACCCATCACACAGGACAGAAAAGAACGGGCATGTTTGGAGGAGGCCTTCACCCAATATGGGGTTCCTACAGATATTGCTATATCAAACTAAATTAAGTTATGTTATATAATTAATTAATTATGTTATGCTAAAAGTAAAGCAGTGAACGGAAACAAACTAGTTATGCGTATTACAAACAAAGATAAAACTACTTATGTGAAGGAAATTAATTAAATTAGATAAGTAACTCAAAAAAAAACAATGTAAATTAGTAGGAAATAAAAGGCTTTTTTATTTTATTTATTTATTGTTATCCAAATTCATTAATTTTATAAATCACTGTCTTCGGTGTTCGTATCATCTATATGCTGACGATCCTCAATTGTATACAGCTGGGCGGGTAGAAGATTTATCGGACATTATAGCTGCTATAGAATCTAAGTCTCGGTTTACATCTGCTATAGTATAGCAGATGTAAACCGAGACTTAGATTCTATCAAAAAGTGGTCTGATAGTTTCGGGGTGTCAGTAAACCCCTCAAAGTGTCAGGCCATTGTAACTGGAAGTTCACGCACGATGAGTAGGGTGGCGCCTAGCGCTCTTCCTCCTCTCATTTTCAATGGTATCGCTATTAGCCCTACTGTGAAAGATCTCGGTTTGCATCTTGACTCGACACTTAGCTGGCAACGCCAGGTTTCTAGTGTTAGTCAATGAGTCAACGGTACTCAGCGATCCCGGTATCGTCTGAGGAACTTTTTGCCCGCTAAGACGAAAACCATGCTAGTGCAGACTTTCATTTTCCCTATCATCGACTATGGTGACGTGTGCTATTTTGACTTGAATGCGGTTTTGCTGAACAAGCTAAACAGATTGCTCAACAATGGTATCCGGTTCATGTTCAACCTCAGATAATATAACCATATGTCGATATAGGTCTGAGCTCAAATAGTTGTCCATTCGCCAAAGAAGAAGTTTGCGCGCTTTTTTATTAACTCTCCCAATCCTCCTTCTTATCTCATGTCTCACTTCCAACATCTATGTTCTTCTCACGCTAAGAATCTGCGTTCTTCTAACAACCTTCTCTTACTCTGTCCTTCTCATACTCCTGACTTTGTTCATTCTTCCTTTCATATTCAGTCCATTCTTCTTTGGAA
This sequence comes from Mesoligia furuncula, assembly GCA_916614155.1. Classification (NCBI taxonomy): domain Eukaryota; kingdom Metazoa; phylum Arthropoda; class Insecta; order Lepidoptera; family Noctuidae; genus Mesoligia; species Mesoligia furuncula. Next base: position 12,917,292 of record OU744807.1, read on the forward strand.
TGCGCTTCCTCTTGATATTAGGACGGCCGCCAGTCGGTATGCATTTAAGCGGAAATTGCAGAGTTATTTTCAAAACAAATAGCGTAGAGTCATCTCAACACCTCTCCTTTGAATTTGTGTATATAATGTATATATATTATAAGTATATATTAAAGTAAATAGTATGTATGTGTATTATTACCCTATTGTGGTTTTTAACCTATTTAAGTATTTGTGTATTTATATATTTATAATTCAATAATCTTAATAGTTTTTTTTAATCATTGTTCGGCTCAAAGCACCAGCCTTCTAATCTCTTCACCACCCTTGGTTGACAGGTAGAGAACGCCTTTGTACCTTTTTGTGTGCAAAAAGATTAAATGAATAAGTTCATGTTATTGTCCTTGGGCAGTTTTATGTTCAAGTAAAATGAATAAACAAATAATATTCAAACAATCTGTCTGTTTTCTTACGGAAGAAAACTCCCGTTTCCTTCCGCAAGAAAACAGACAGATTGTCAGTGGAAGGTACCCAATGTGCTGTTTTATGAGTTTCACGCTCGTCTGCTTGAAACTCATAAAACAGTACATTGAGTTTCACGCAGACGAATAGTTTGCAGTAAAATTAGTAATCACTGAAATAATGACCTATTGTTGCTATTCATTCGACCTTACGCATGTTTCAACCAACGTAATGGCTGTTTAGTTTTTTGTGGTGTTCTGTAAAACTGGCCTGTTTTTTTACAGAGTAATTTTGGTGTTGTGATTCCTGACCCGACCACGACATGGAACGGAGATTTTACTATGGCACAAAATGGTTATTTTAATTGTGCTTTATTGTGCCACTTATCCCAGGAATTTGTGCCTTGTACTTTTTGAGTAATAAGAGTACGATTGTGGTCGAGCTGGGGATCATGGTTCCTGACCCGACCACAACCAGATCTAATAAAATATCAATAGTGGGAAGTTACTGATTATGCCAAAAATTTGTGTCAAATTGTGCCTATGGCACACGAAATTCTTTTACTATTCATATCACAGAATATATCTTGATTCGGATAAATTTGAATAATCAAGAAATAAAGTGTGTCAATCACACGCTATGCAATTTTACTACGACTTTGCAAGCAGTTTTATTTTGTGAAATTATGCTATACATACTTAATATAAAGCACTTTATTATTTTATTTTACTGGATGTGGTCACGACTTCGTTTGCGTATACAGGGTTACTTTTCAAAGACCATCCAAATTTTTACATGGTTTTCTACCCATGAATATAACAACTTTCACTGACCAACTCACGAAAAAAAATCAGCTGTTTCATACTAAACTTCAATACATACTTGACCAAAATGTATGAAACAGCAGATTTTTTATTATATTATTATTTGATATTTTTTTATTTGATTTACTATTTAACGGAAATGCACTTATCATATGTACGACTATTGTTATTTACGTAATGAGGTACGACTCTTTTTGCTTTTAGTTTTAAAGCTGAAATGTGGGTAGTTTGAAAGAACTTTTTACCAGTAAGAATAATTTGCCGCCCAATACGTTACGTAAATAACGATAGTTGTACATACGATAAGTGTATTTCCGTTAATTAGTGAATCATAGGTCTAGAAAATATTATAATCGACAATTACGCGTCGACATATCAAGTTGAAATTAACAATGAATTATGCGGTCCCTCCCGTGGGTGTCGTAAAAGGCGACTAAGGGTCTAACCGGAGAATGGGCAGCAGCGTTCTCTATGCATTCCACCACCATACCATACTGCGATCGCCAACCCGCCTGCCAAGCGTGGCGGTTATGGCAAACCCTCCCCCTTTTGGGAGAGGCCTATGTCCAGCAGTGGACGTCTTTCGGCTGAAATGATGATGATGATGACGATGCGGTCCCTTGCGGCAAAAAAAATCAAATTTCTAAGTCAAGGCAATTAAAAGATATGACCATTTATGTCACTTATTTGGTCAATTTCTATGGAAATCGCTCGGGAATTAAACCCTATAGGACTGCTTCCCGTTGACCTAGAATCATAAATTCGGAAAGATGCAATTTCTTACATCACAAGTAAAGGAAAAAGTCTGAAAACTATGTTTTTATACTTTAGAAGGTTAATTCTTAACTATTAACTTCTTGACCCCTGTATTAATAGTAAAAGTATGCAGCAAGGGTTCAGCTTATACTGGTACTGTTTAAACGAGTTAATTTATGTTTAAATTTTAACTTACCGTTATGATGTGGGTTACGGAACCCTAAGGATACGAACCCGATTCGCTTTTGACTGGTTTTTTACACAAGCTTAACACACTAATATAATCCTACAAAACATAGGTAGTGGCTGTAATGTTTTTTTATAAAGACATATACCTATACGCGTACGAAGTCGTGAACACATTCAGTAAAATAAAATAATAAAGTGCTTTATATTATGTGTAGCATAACTTCACAAAATAAAACTGCTTGCAAAGTCGTAGTAAAATTGCATAGCGTGTGATTGACACAATTTATTTCTTGATTATTCAATTTTATCCGAATCAAGATATATTCTGTGATATGAATAGTAAAAGAATTTCGTGTGCCATAGGCACAATTTGGCACAAATTTTTGGCATAATCAGTAACTTCCCACTATTGATATTTTATTAGATCTGGTTGTGGTCGGGTCTGGAACCATGATCCCCAGCCCGACCACAATCGTACTCTTATTACTCAAAAAGTACAAGGCACAAATTCCTGGGATAAGTGGCACAATAAAGCACAATTAAAATAACCATTTTGTGCCATAGTAAAATCTCCGTTCCATGTCGTGGTCGGGTCAGGAATCACAACACTAATTTTGGACTGTAGGTACAGATTAAACGAAGGTCAGCTAAAATTGGAAATGTATAGCTTGATATGTCGTTGTGTGTGAAGCTAGGTACGTCATTTTGTTTTTATTTACAGCAAGACACCACACTGGTTGGGCACGGAGAGGTCCGTCATATTCACATTTACACGAGCTTCAGTTTTCAATGACTCAAAACAGCGCAAATCCGCAGGATCGCGACGACTGCTTAAAATACATGAACCGGTTTTTTTTCCGTTTTGCAATAAGGTGTAGACGCTCGACCTGCACCCACATGATGATAAAGTGATGGTCACCGAAGCCGACACCTATGGACATCCGGGAGGTACCTCAAACAAAAGACACCACAGACGCTTTACCTACCTGGGTCCAGAGATCATAAGCTAAAATGTTTCATGTTTGGAACACCGGCATCTAATCACACCCTTCATCCAACGGGAACACAACAACTATTCAAATGGTGTGTGTGAGGTGGTACTGGTAACCTTGGACGAACTCCATGCGCTCTATAAAAACCTCTGCTTACTTCTCTTACTACGAATTTCAAGCCCCGTTGGTCTCTTGGTAAGCGCGACTGCTGAGCGTATGATCGAGTTGTCCAGGGTTCGAGTCCCGGGTCGGACAAAGTGTTATTGGGTTTTTCCATTGGGAATTTCTTTGTAACAGCCCGGAGTTTGGAAATCGGCGGTGTGATACGGGGGTATCACACCGCAGGACCGTTGGTCCTGCGCCTGATCTCTCCGGTCGTGTCGGATTGCCATCCCATCGGACAAAAAAGAGTGAGGGAAGAGAGAGTGCTCCTGTGTCTGCGCATACACTTTTGCACTATAGTATCTCCCGCGCTGATGGCTAGTCCCCGTTGAGATTGGTCGCCATGGCCGAAATTAGATCTCATCATTTCAGCCGAAAGACGTCCACTGCTGGACATAGGCCTCCCCCAATTTGGGGGGGGGGGGGGGGGGGGTTTGCCATAATCGCCACGCTTGGCAGGCGGGTTGGCGATCGCAGTATGGTATGATGGTGTAATACATAGTGAACACTGCTCCCCATTCTCCGATCTCCCTTAGTCGCCTTTTACGACACCCACGGGAAGTATGGGGTGGTGCTATTCTTTAAGTCCGGCACCACACAGACAAGAAATTCGGTCTGGAGCACTTTATTTACAACGAATTTCGCTCCTTTTTGCAATCTTCGAGTTTCTAGCAATAAGTAGGTACCTACCTACCTTTCCTTTCGTTTCTAGGAAGGTTGACCCATGGGGAGCCCCTTTGGGTGGAGCGGAAGGGAGTGTCAGACTCTTACTGACTAAAACCCACCCGTGTTCCTTCCTTAGCCCTTTTTGTTCCGGGCCAGCGGTAACCCTTGCGGACAATCCCGCTGACCCGGCAGGCTTCGGCCCTAAGGCCCTCCTCAATGCTGACATCTCTTTGAAGCGCGCGTAGAACACGTACGCGCCGTCCGGCACGGGCCTGGTCCTGATCGGACGGTGAGCTAATGGGGAGCCCTTACACAATTATCTTTGTCAATCAATAGGCCTAGGTAGGTATATTCATTATGACCATCTGCCCAGTCTTTGACTTTTTCTTTTATGTGTAGGATACGATAGAGGTAGTACTCTAAAGAAGCCGTATAGCGATGGGATTTCCCATTGTCAACTGTTAACCCCTGTTTAACTTTAAGGGGATTTCAGGCCCTAAACACAAAAAACGCGAGATTTATAAACAATAAAAGTAGGTATAAACAAAACCAGAAAAATATATTATATTCTTCAGGATATATTATGCTAGGTAGATATAGTGTGTTGAAAACATAATAAGTACAACTAATTTGATACGATAGAAATAAATTATGAAGATGCCTCTAAAAACTTTCTTTTACAATAAAAACCTTACTAATAGGTATACATACAATCATTATGATTTTTTATGTCAGATTATTCTACAAGCAACATACTAAAGCACTAGTGTTTTAATTTTTTAGTCCAAACAATAGATTTTTTGTAGTAGTCAGAAGCCCGAAAGTCCGACAACCAGTCTTACCAAGAGATATTACCTACCCAGTAAATGGGTTGTGGAGGTCAGATAAGGCAGTCGCTCCATGCAAAATACTGGTATTCAGCTGCATCCGGTTAGACTGGAAGCCGACCCCAACATAGTTGGGAAAAGGCTAGGCAGATGATGATGATTTTGCAATAAATTACCAGCGTTGTGTCATCGCGCTTTTCTTTCTTTTCTATGCAGTCCGACTATGACCGCGCTTTAGGTCATGTTTAAAAGGAATTAATTTTCAAATAATTCGTTATTCGAATTCTTGTGCAAAATTGTGTGCTTCTAGACCCAGCCAGGCAGTGTGCGTTGTCTGTCAGAGAAAGGATTCAAGAACTTTATGAATTATTTATATAACAAAAACAAATGGCGAAATAGTCAAATCGATTTGCAGATGCTAATAACGAATCGGCTGTCAAAAAACAACTTCGGGGTAACAAACTGGTTTTCTTTACGATAGACGTAAGTAGGTACCTACCTAGTGTATCAATGGTTTGTTTTCTTAGAATGAACATTTTGATTGTCGATATTTGAACATATCTGGGGGCCTAAAAATGCCACTTTGGAGAATCATAACAGGATAACAATTATGAATTATAAAATGGCGAAGACAGTCCGTGTTTTTCTTCTTTTCGCTGCACTACGTAGGTACAATCAAAGAGATTGGGATTGGATTTGGGTTGATTGGTATTTTAGCACAGACAAAAAAAAATAACTGAAAAATACCAATGGGATTTGATACGATTAACTTAACAGTTAGGTAACTGTCCATTCTGTTATCCTTTTATGATTCTGCCAAAGTGGCTGTTTTAGGCCCCAGGTACCTATTTGGGTTTTCCTTGTTGCAAAATTCGAAACACTTATGTACACTTATGTAGGTGTTTAGGTACACCTATCCACCTTAATAGTTTGTTACTAAAAATAATAAAACCATTTAAAATGTTTCAAGTTATTAAACAGGGGCATTCCTCAATGCCATTTATAATTTGAATGGGTTTAATATAAGTAAACGCGATTAAAAAAAAACACAACAAGCAAAATAAGCAAATCTTATTCGGCAATCGGCCATCTTCTTCTATTCTGCTATCCTCATCCCGTCTGCCTTCTAAACGACAAAAAAAAAAAGGAGTAAGGTACATAATAGCTTGCGCACAAGACCAACAATATTTAGGTACCTACGTGACACGGCGACATATCAAGCTAGGCTTTTCGATAAGTCCCCTCTTTGAGGAGTGGCTGGAGAGGCGCCACGGCGTCCTCACCTTCCGCCTAACGCAGGTCCTCACCGGGCACGGTTGCTTCAGGAGGTTCCTGTTCCGGATAACTCCGGAGGAAACGCCCGGGTGTCACCATTGTGGGGATTGCCCGGAGGACACGGTGGAGCATACGGTGGAGGTCTGCCTAGCTTGGGCAGAGCATCGCCGCGTCGTCACGGCGGCGATCGGCGGCGGCGATCTCTCGCGTCCGGCTCTAGTCCAGACCATAGTACGGAGCGAGAGTGCATGGGAAGCCGTCGCCTCCTTAAGCGAAGCTCTGCGAAGCTCTGAGGGAGAGGCAATCTTTGCGCCCTCACACCCCTAGTCGCCGCAGAAGACGCCCTGGGCGTCAGGAATCGACAGCCGATTCCCGGCCACCGTATGCGCGGGCTTGCGGACGGCGAGCAATGGTCAGCTGGCCGTCTGGTAAGGAGCAGGCCCGGGTCGACGGCGCGTTGTTCCACGCGCGCCTCAAAGAGATGTCAGCACTAACTGACGGGGTCCGCTAGGGCCAATGCCTACCAGGGTCGCGGGTTGTTCGAAAGAGATACCGTGCACATGCAGAGTTTTAGTCAGTAAAAGTCTGACACGCCCTCCCGCTCCCCCCAGAGCGGGAGAAGTTATTTGATAATTGCTCACCCAAAAAAAAGCTTATACTGGAAATGTACTCGTATAACTTGATATTATGTCGTCGTGCTAACTCATTGATTGTTTAGCTAGCTGGTTTGGTTTTTAAAGTTGATTCACTAAGCTTGATTTATACGATTTTCAGGTAGGTTCGTTTCCATAATGTTGTTGTTTTTTATGGTTTTACTCACGTGTCACGTCACACATCATAACTTTAGTTGATGATTTCTGAAAAAGTGTGCTATTTAGAGACTTCGTTTTATTTTTCCTGCAATCTTTACATAAACGTGTATCACATAGAATAATTTCAGATTATTCTCTTTGCAAACTTCGGAGATAAAGGGGGGAACGGCATTTTTTTTTACATTTTTCACCAAAAGTCGAAAACTATATAGCCTTAAAAAAATAAAAAAAGGTTGAGAATGTGCAAACTGCGCTCTTTTATACGATACCCCACAGGTCCTAGTAGCCCCACTTCGAATTTATCAGACCCCCTTTCAGCCCCCATTTTTATTTCTTTCTTATTTGCAAAATAGTTGGGCAAACGTCATCTAAAACTATTCCAAATTTCAAGTTGATAGCTTTAGTAGTTCTTGAGATATCCAGCTGTGACAGACAGACTGAGTCTCACCAAAAGGGTTCCGTTTTACCATTTTGGTAAGGAACCCTAAAAATATTAGCTTCCTTCACTTTCAGTACACTAGTCGCTAGTTGGGAAATCCTGAAACTAAAACGTAGGTACGTAGGTAAGATACAGACCGGAAAAAATAATGAACACGAATACCAACAAGTGTCATTTTATCAACTCGGAGATACCTATTTAATTGCTGCATGTATGTACTGCACTTTAGATAAACAATAATAAGGTAAATACATAACAAGAACATAGGTAGGTAGGTACTTAATATAATAGGAAATTAGAAAGCTATCCTACGTTTGCAATTTAATTTCCAAAAATATAAACAATTATGTGGTTTTGGAAAAAGTGGGCTTATGGCTAAGTAATAACAGCCGCATTGGTCGACCGCTCAGGTTAAGCTGCGCTTGCCGCGGTGGGTCCCTGGATGGGTGTACCGAGACCCCTCCGTGCCTCGGCAAGCACGCTAGCCCGTTGGTTCCTGCTGACATTGATTCGTGAATCTTTGACAGTCGTTACGGGTCGTGAGAAGCCCGAAAGTCTGACAACCAGTCTTACCAAGGGTAATCGTATTACCCAGTAACTAGGTTGTGGAGGTCAGATAGGCAGTCGCTCCATGTAAAATACTGGTATTCAATCCAGTTAGACAGGAAACCAACCCCAACATACACACATCAAAAGTGTCTAGGGATCAAGCATTTTTATGCGGATTTCTTGAGATTGAGATGTGGCTTTGTAATAAATTTATGATTTTATAAATTTATATGGATCCTTTTTGGTGTATTTCATAATTTGAATCAGGAACTGTGAATCAAATTCGAGTAAAAGATGAAAATCAGCTGTCAATATTTTCCCTATAAAAACATACAACGCATTGAAGACATTATTAGTGCTACTGTTTCCCTACTACTGATTAAAACCAACGTTATTATGGAGCGGCGACGTCATTTAAGCAGGGAAGAAATGCTCAGAGCCGTGGGAATGATAGAAGCTGGTTCCCGGCAACGTACTGTGGCTTTAGCTCTGAATACAAGTCAGAGTGTTATCAGTCGACTTTGGACACGTTACCGAAGCACTGGTACCGTGGCTGAGCGCCATGGAGGACGGTATCGCTGCACCACACGGAGACAAGACCGATACATTCAAATCTTAACTCGAAGAGCTCCAACAATAACCGCCATGATGTTAGCCGTGAGGCTTCATCACTCTTCAGGGAACTTAATTAGCGACCAAACAGTCAGAAACCGCTTGCATGAAGTGAACCTTCATTCCCGAAGACCGCTACGGGTACCACCTATAGCAATGCACAATCGTAGGATTCGATATCAATGGGCTCTTGAACACAGAAATTGGGCAGAAGAACAATGGCGTTTCGTGTGCTTTTCTGATGAGTCTCGTTTTGGTATGAGACCGGATACAAGACGTATACGACACTGGAGAACCCCTGGACGCCAACAGCGATTAAAATCCTGCCAGGAAGTCCATCCTTATAGTGGTGGAACCATCATGGTATGGGCGGGTATTTGGATCGGCGGAAGAACTGAGTTGATTTGGATCAGAGGCAACCTCAACGCTCAAATTTATGCTGAGACGATTGTATCAGACGTCATCGTTCCTCTACAAGTGCAAATCGGTCCCTTATTTCAGTTAATGCATGATAATGCACGACCGCACACCGCAAGAGTTGTAAGACAGACTCTCGCCGCAGCTAACATCAATGTCCTGCCCTGGCCTGCTCAGTCGCCAGACTTGAACCCGATTGAGCATGCATGGGATATGCTACAGAGAAGAGCTCTGCCGAATATGGAGGGTATCCAGTCGCAAGAAGACCTTTTTTTTTTGTTGCAACGAACATGGGCGGCCATTCCACAGCGTGATTTGGATGAACTAATTTTGAGTATGCCAAACCGATGTTCTTGTGTTGTTAGTGTTCGCGGTAGAAACACGGATTATTAATTGTTTAAGTTACCCAATAAAATTTTAAAGAAAACTGTTATTTCAGTCTTTTTTTCGAACTTTTGTGTTAGTGGTTCAAATGTCAAAAATCCCTTTATTAGGAAAATGGCAAATTTCTTTATTAATGCAAAGGTGACTTGGTTTATCGTTACTGTGACAAACGAAAACACTTTATTTGATGAATCCTTAAAGAAAATTTTAATTAATATCAATCAGGAGAAAAGTTATTGCAAAAATATATGTTGATCCCTAGACACTTTTGATGTGTGTAGTTGAGAAAAGGCTAGGCAGATGATGATGGAAAAAGTTATAGTAAGTACACAGTTCAGCGGGTTAATTGCCGGTCGATTCTGTAAAAATGTCACCGTGAATACTTAGGTGAAGTGAGTTTGTTTTTATTTATTTATTTTCTATTATTTATTTTTTTATTTATCCATTTATTTCAGGCATCAAGGCCCATATAAACACATACAATACAATATTAATATAACATAAAAATACTATAAATACATACAACATTATATTTACGCTAAAAAACTAACAACTAAAAACTAACGCACACGAAGTGTCTGCGTCGTGTTTCGCTGACTGGTGTCATGTAGCCGGCCACGAAACCGGCGGTACACAACACCCTTCGGCCAGAACTCTTCTTCTTCTTCTTCTTTTGCTAGGAATTGACACTATTGACAGCTCACTTCACGCTCACTTCACCTAAGTTTTCACGGTGAGACTTTTTACAGAATAGCACCGCTGTAGCAGTAATACGACAGTCAGTAGTATGACAGTTCAACAACATTCATTGCGTTATTTACGTTGTTGAGCAAAAACATTTTTCAAATATATGAAGCATGGATTGATAACGTGCTAGTTTACGCAACAATTTTCGACTATTTCAATACCTATACAGGGTAATTGGTAAAACATTAACAACCTCTTAAGACGTCATTGTACTCATTATTATGAACAACTTTTGATATGGGACCAAACCAGAAATCGCGAAAAAAAAAATCAGCTGTTCCCTACATTTTGAAGAGTTAGAGACGAACATAAATTTAGGGAACAGCTGATTTTTGTTTTCGCGATTTCAGGTTTAGTCCCATATTAAAAGTTGTTCATAATGATGAGTACAATGACCAATAAGAGGTTGTTAATGTTTTATCAATAACCCTGTATAATAGCATCAGTAGCGGCCCTAGGGTGGTGCGAGCGGTGCGGCGGCACCGGGCGCCGTCATGGGAGAGGCGCTGAAATCAACCGAAATGCGAGCACCAGGTGACCAGGCACCAGTCATTGATGATAGTAATATACTATAAAGCCAAGCAAGCAACTGCATATGCATGTATCATAGGAACATGGTACATAGAGGGGCGCCATGTTAAGATTTTGCACCACCTAAAAAAAATTCTAGGGCCGCCAATGAATAGCATAATATACTGAAATCAACTTAATTTACAAGCACATAAATTTGATATTTGTGGGATTGGAAAAAGATTTGAATATAGAATATAGGTATATATGTATAGGTATTGTGGTAGGTACCCTGTCTGAGCTGAGCAAATCTAAGAAAATCTGAGCCCCCGCGTCGGCGTCAGAGTTGCTGTGTGAACCGACTCCATCCGAATATTAACCTAAATGATGCGCTGAGACAGACTCGTATTTCTGGTTTTCCGTAGCATATCACACAACACTTAAGAATAACCGAATACCGGATACCCGTCGAATACCTGTTTCTTGAGAAAAACCACAAGCTAAATAAAGAACCCAATAATATACAAAAACTTTGAAAATCCAAAAGTGCACGATTGCAATAGATACCTACTTATTATATTAGATAGTTTCATAATTCAACTACATACTTTGAATAAAAGAGCCATTTTCAATAGGGTTCGTCCTACGGGTGAACCGAATCTATTTAATAAAAAAACCGGGCAAGACGGAGTCGGACTCGCGCACCGAGGGTTCCGTAACATCCGGGTTTATGCATAAGGTTTATGTTTATGAAATTAAATGTTTTTATTTTTGAGTTGATTGAATGAATGGTAAATTGCGGTTTACGATTTATGACGTATTAAAAAAAAATTACTTACTAGATCTCGTTCAAACCAACTTTCGGTGGAAGTTTACATGGTATTGTACATCATATATTTTTTTTAGTTTTATCATTTTCTTATTTTAGAAGTTACGGGGGGGGGGGGGGAGACACACATTTTACCACTTTGGAAGGGCCTCTCGCGCAAACTATTCAGTTTAGAAAAAAATGATATTAGAAACCTCAATATCATTTTTGAAGACCTATCCATAGATACCCCACACGTATGGGTTTGACGACAAAAATTTTTTTAGTTTCAGTTCTATTTATGGGGAACCCCAAAATTTATTGTTTTTTTTCTATTTTTGTGTGAAAATCTTAATGCGGTTCACAGAATACATCTACTTACCAAGTTTCAACAGTATAGTTCTTATAGTGTCGGAGAAAAGTGGCTGTGACATACGGACGGACAGACAGACGGACAGACAGACAGACAGACAGACAGACATGACGAATCTATAAGGGTTCCGTTTTTTGCCATTTGGCAACGGAACCCTAAAAAAGTACTCAATTGATTTTTTCGCAAGCTACAATGTTTTCAGGTTTCACACTTGATTGACGGGATTTAAAAAAAATATTTAGTTGTTTTTTTCGTTTCTACTGCATTAAATCAATTTTTGAAAGGACAGAATTAATCTCCATTAATATATCTATACAATGGTATATAAATTAAGTAGGTTCTGTGCACTAGCAGGAGTATAACAATTGAGAAACAGTTGCAGAAAGGAGGCAAAAAAAAGTTTCGATCGTAAAGCACTATTTAATGCTTCGCATTATAAGTCTTGCAATAGAAAAAAGAAATAGTGTACCCATGTTAGGGAGACCCTGTACACAAAGTGTGCCTATTGTACCTAAGTATTTAATTCAATGAATAGGTACCTCCATGGGTAGGTGGCTTATGGTAATAGGTGACTACCTATCCATGACTCTATTCTTGATGGGCCATGCATGATCCAATCGTGGCTTACGACAGTGTAGGTACTTATACCTGTCTGTAATTTAAGTAAGACAAAGAGAGAAAAACCCTCATAGTTATTTCGCCAGATAGTATAAAGTACCATAGAGTGCCATCCTATTGTCGTAGTATACTGGACACACAATGTTACTCCAGGCTATTAGGTACTCAGGGTGTAATAGTATCTACTGTACAACTCTGACCAACTCTTTGGAGAATACAGGTGTGATGTTATGTTAGATAGACGATTTTTTTCAAAATATGAGCGTTGCTTTTTCTTTCAAAGAGATAGACAAGCACAAAAGTGCTGCAAGATGCAAATTTATTCATTCGAGCCATGTCACCAATTTTCAATGCTACGTTTGGTAGGAACGGTCTTGGGCCAGGGTTATCGAGATCACAACGTTGCGGCAACCTCCTCATAAATATTCTCTTTTTAGGTATCATTTAGCTACACCATAAAGCAAATTAAAAAAGTCTATTTATGTAGCTGACCTTGTGGACATCGCCTTTTTTGTTTGTCTAGCCTGTCTACCTAAGTTTTATGTTTTTTATTAAGTTATTAATCGTGTCGCCTATTTGTGTATTTATGATAAAAAGCAAAAAATGTCCACGACCGTTTTGCTTTTTTAGGGTTCCGTACCCAAAGGGTAAAAACGGGACCCTATTACTAAGACTTCGCTGTCTGTCCGTCTGTGTCCGTCAGTTTGTCACCAGGCTGTATCTCAAGAACCGCGATAGCTAGACAGTTGAAATTTTCACAAATTATGTATTTCTGTTGCCGCTGTAACAACAAATACTAAAAACAAAATAAAATAAATATTTAAGGGGGGCTCCCATACAACAAATGTATTTTTTTTCGGCATTTTTGGCTTGTGGTACGGAACCCTTCGTGTGCGAGTCAGACTCGCACTTGGCCAGTTTTTGTTAAAATCGTGGCGTTAAATCGCCATAGGTATTTCACCGTTTAATCCACGGGACCACGGAACCTATATTCTGTCGACTTGTCCAAAAGGTTACATTCTCTGTGGACTTGTCTCTAATATTAGTAGGTATCAGGCGCACCGTGTACTTATATGTATTTAAGTAGGTACTGTATGGTTATCCGATTGCCATTTTCAACATTATTGATTTTGTATCTAAGTTAGGAATTCAGGATAAAATTTCCCAATGTCTAGCGTATTGGGTAGGAGGCAGGGCAATATAAAATAGTATTTTTTCAAGCAAGGTAAAAGATTACGACGTAGATATATTATGTAGAATGGTAACCACTAAAAAAAACATTTTTAACTAAAAGAAAAAACAATCGACTTCCAAAAAAAAACACTACTTATGTAGGTACTTACCTACTTACAAAGCGAAAAATAACTTTAATTTCGGAATTCGGTGTCGTTGGGTTCGCATTATCGTTTTCAGACACTGACTTCCGAAACTAAAGTTATTATTCACTTTGTAGTTTTTTTTTGGAAGTCGGTTGTTTTTTTTGTAAATACCTAGGTAGTTTTTATTTTTCACTTTTTAGTTCTACCTGTCCCATTAGTGACAGGAAGCTATTAAACATTATCAATATCGATAGTTTTACAAACTATCAGTAGTATTGATAGTTTTTATTATTTAATAAAACGATACTATCGATAAAATAGTATTACTTAAAAAAAATCGATATAGTATCGATTTTTTTAAAGTAATACTCTTAATATTATTGTCATGTAATACTATCGATCCTATCGATACTGTAATACTATCGATCCTATCGATACTGTAATACTATCGATCCTATCGATACTATTGCTTCCAATCAATAGTACTTATTAGTTAATTTGTGATATCGTTAATATCGATGGCATCGATACTATAGATAGCACTATTGATATTGTTACTAGTTTTCGAGGTCACCTATCGATAGGGAAACTATCGATAGCTGGGCAACTCTACCAAGTAATCCCCAAGAATGACTGTTTCATGAAATCTTGACATTTGGGGATTATAGTAACTTAATTAGTTGTATTACTGATTGTAATAATTATAATTTTGTAAATACATATTTGTTACGACCGCGAATCATATTTTAATCAACGTTATCTTAATACTGACCAGCAAATTGCAAGGAACGTAAGAAAATTTGGATTTCGCGGGCTACGTTAGCGCTTCCCCCTTTAAACAAAACAATAAACATAGTATTACAATACAAAAAGTTTACAGGACAAAACATATAAAACTTTACATTTGTCAATTATCACTATCGAAGATTCCTAATAACTTCAAACGGATTACTTACGTTGCTCGAGCGCACTGTGTATGTAGATTGCCATCTGCCCTCTGTATTTTGTGCTGAGGCTTATTTACAATATCCGTTAAAAATATAATTTTTTAAATCGATTTACAATTGCCGGAGATATCGCGTAATATACTTACAAAACTGGCCAAGTGCGAGTGGGACTCGCACACGAAGGGTTCCGTACCACAAGGCGAAAACGCCGAAAAAAACGTGTGTTGTATGGGAGCCCCCCTTGAATATTCATTTTATTTTGTTTTTAGTATTTGTTGTTATAGCGGCAACAGAAATACATAATTTGCGAAAATTTCAACTGTCTAGATATCGCGGTTCTTGAGATGTCAGCCTGGTGACAGACAGACGGACAGACAGCGAAGTCTTAGTAATAGGGTCCTGTTTTTACCCTTTGGATACGGAACCCTAAAAATAATTGTCGTTTACTTTGAATTTTTACCAGTAATTTTGGTTTAAAAGCCAAACTACTGAACCGATTTTGATAAAATTTCTATGAGACCAATCTGAAAGTATAGGTATCCTTTCTAATAAAAAAAGGATTTTGCAAATCGGCTTATAAATAACGGAGTTCTGAGGGAACACATTAAAAAAATATATAAAACCGATTGATAACCTCCTCTTTTTTTTGAAGTCGGTTAAAAATCAATAAATATGCGGGCTTAGTACAGTTATTGCAGTGAAAGCTAAAATAACTATTCATCTGTGACTAATGTGAGGAATTCTGCTTGTAATGATTGATAAAATTGACAGCGGAAATTAAGACTTGATTGACAGTTTATTGACATTGACAGTCACAGACATTCACGTTCCAGCGCTGCCGCTGAAAACATCATACAGCAACATGACAGCAACATATTATTTCGTTTTAGTCAGAAGAGTGTAGCAATAGTAAAATGCTAATAATATTGAATACGTTGATGTTTTTTGACGACTGCCCTCTCAGTATATTCAATGTACTCTGTGGACTGCCCTGACCTGACACTGACATTGCTTCTGTCTTTTGTTGAGTTGAGAATACTTGAGAACCACGTGCGGTTTATAGTTTTTGTTCACAATACAGAGAAATAAGTTTTAAAATGGGTATAATACAAAGAGTGAAGTAAGAAAATCTTATTCAGAAACGGTGTTGTTCGTTTATGAGACTAACAACTAACACAACTTATCTGATTTACAGGAAACCTACAACGAGGAAGGGTAAAAAGGTTTTGCAATCAAAAGAGCCAAAACCTATTGAAGGGCCCAAACAAGCGCTTTTCCTTCAGGGTCGTAACCCATCAGATCGCACACGAAAACTACTAAAAGACATTTATGATTTGAAGAAGCCTGATGCAGCATACTTCAGCCGTAAAAATGACTTTGTTCCTTTTGAAGATGCGACGCTCATTGAGAAGTAAGTACCTAATGAAAATCACAGTTAGCAATTTGTTAGGTTTATTTGTAACCTAATTGTATAGTCTAACTTATTTAGCATTGAGTAACAAGCTATCCATTTATGTTAAATTGGTGATTAGTTTTTGTTTTTAATTGATTTCTTAACCTAAGAGGCGTTAGTTTATATTTATGTATGAATGATTAACTCATGAATGAGTACAGTAGCCGGCATGTAACTTGGCTTTGCTGTAGTGGGAGAAAGTTTGCACAAGTACACATTAGTGCAACAAAAAATGGTCACTTCTATTACTTGTCATTATTCTATGCATATTGCCATAATTTATTTTGAAACATGTAAGTTTAGAAGAAAGTTAATGAAATGATAAACACATATAATGCATATGCACGCATAGTCCGCCTTTGTACAGTTTTTACTTGTGCATAAAGTTTTAATAAATGAATAAATATAATAACTTTGGCCAAGTTGAATTGTACTTCCTGAATTGCACTTTGCACTTGACTATAATTATGTAGTAATTTAATAAATCTTAATATTTCCTTTATTTACACATAAATTATATTTTTAAATATTAGGATGTAAAAAATATAAAAAATAGTAGGCCACCGGTATCGGGAACAGGGCTCCAGACAGAAGAACCTGCTAACAACAGCTGTGTCCAGAAGTACCGCTTTCTGAATCAAGCCCATGATCCAGCTGCCCAACGAGAGCCTCCTCAGGTGTTGGTCAAGGCTCTTGGCTATTAACCCATTGGCTGTCACAACTATCGGCATAATGATTGCTGAGTCCACATCCCATATATCGACAACCTCATGAGCCAAGTCAAAATGCTAAACATAAATCTTTAATTATAGACTATGCTACAAGAAAGAAGCAGCACTATTTGGAGTTGGAACCAACTCAAAGAAGAGGCCTCACAATATAGTACTTGGCCGTACATTTGACTATGGCATCCTGGATATGATAGAACTTGGCGCAGATAACTATAAAGCCATGTCAGAGTTCCACAACATGAAAGTTCTGACTGGCATAAAACCATGCTTGGTTTTCAATGGGCCAGCATGGGACTTGAATCAAGATTTGAAGAGATTAAAATCACTTTTCACTGATTTCTTTCATAGAGAAAAGGTATGTGACATACTTATTTTCCCTATCTTGAATGCAGAATGAATTGGCACTGTTAACATGATTATTTTGTGGATTGTATTTAAGCAGTAATGAGCAGCGTATAACAGTCACCATTGAAACAAAATGTACAATAAGATAATACATGCAATTATGGAAAAAATATTTTATTGTATATTTTTGTAATTCAACAATTACAGTTACACACAGGCATTATGGTGTCATTTTGCATAACCCTTAGGTTTTGTCAACTGACCTGTTCATAGTAAATTCTTGTGTAAGTTTTGGTAAAGATCTTGCCTGTTACTGGAGGTGATCCAATCCCAAATAACCATAATAGTAATAACTCAATAATTTTAAAATTTGTCTATTTCAGGTAGAATC
Organism: Mesoligia furuncula; assembly: GCA_916614155.1. Lineage (NCBI taxonomy): Eukaryota > Metazoa > Arthropoda > Insecta > Lepidoptera > Noctuidae > Mesoligia > Mesoligia furuncula. Next base: position 12,934,879 of record OU744807.1, read on the forward strand.
AATCAGACTGCAGGGATTGGAGCATGTCATCAGTTTCACAGCCACTGAAGACGGCAACATATACTTCAGATCATACAGAATACAGTTGAAGAAGAGTGGCCAGAGAACACCTAGGATTGAGTTGGAGGAAATAGGTTTGTGTTATTGTATTATGCTTTATGTTAAAAGGTTCACATGACACCAGTAGTGAATATAATAAGAACTCATTAAATTCATTACCAGAAACCGGCATGTCCTAGAACCAGAAAAAAAACATGTGACATATACCAACCCGTACTAGGCCCACGTAGCAGATTACAGCCCTCTCAAAGAGAGGAGGCTTGAGTCCCAGCAGTGGGAACATTATAGGCTGATTTTACATATTCACTATTTATTTATTAAAATCGCCCTTACAACTATCATTACAGGTACCCAATCCACCAGAGCAGTAATTTTTACAAATTTATACTTATTATTTACAATTTAAAATATTTAAATACAATCTAAAGAACCAAAACTATTTTCTAAAAAGTAATAGGAACTTTTAACACAACAAATACTTTATATACAGAATGCTCAACACAATAATATACTACCTTAGACACTATTCTATATTATAACATAAAATAGAAAATAACAGTGTTGTTGTGAATTCACTCACATGACACGTGAACACATTCCATGCAGTTTGTTAATAATACGAATTGCCCCGGTCACAGGTGTTTTGGCGAGTAGGTTGTGTGTGTACTATGGGTACATAATAACTCATTGATAAATACAGGCATTAAATAATGTTACATAGAGGTGTGTAATGAAAGTGATTGTTGTGGAGTTTAAATCAGGAATTTACTGTATGAAATCGATATTCGCCACCCATATGAAGTAAGATGGCAAACAAGTGTAACACAATTTTAAATCTTGAGATGTTACAACAATCTGTGCCAGTAGCTGTGCCTAAAACTCTTTTGTAAATAAAAAAATATTGAGTGTAGTGATGTCAAAATGTTATCTAACAATCGCGTCTTTTCATTTCCAGGTCCTTCAATAGATTTCAAGCTAAGAAGAACTAGACTCGGATCAGAAGATCTGTTCAAGGAGGCTTGCAAAGTTCCCAGGGAACTCAAACCAATCACAAAGAAGAACATTTCCAGGGATGCCTTCGGTTCCAAGATGGGTCGCGTACACATGGGCAAGCAGGACATCAACAGACTACAGACTCGCAAGATGAAGGGACTGAAGAAGACCCCAGAAGAGAAAAAGAAGTTCCTTGTGAAGAGGAAAAAGGAAAGACAGGCGGCGAAACAAGCACAGAATGCTGCTGCAGAATAAAGATACTTGATTACTATTCCTTAGATGCTTGTTTTTTTTTTATTACAACATTTACTTCATTCTATACTTTAAGAATGTAGAGAGAACTTATATGTAACTTTTAGAAGTTATAACTCACAAATTGGTTTTTCAAGCATCAAGCAGCTAGCACAGATCGAAGTTGCAATTCTGGTTTGAAACTGGTATTGAATTTTAAATTGATCAGCGCCTGACGTAATTTTGTTAGTTAAGTTTTAATCACGTCTAAACTTGTATGAAGTAGTGCCAGGCGCTGATTAATTTGACAGGACTAAACTAAAATTTATCTTCTGTCCTTTTCTTAATGAAATAGAAAGAAATAAGTAGATGCACTGAACTTAAATTCAGTTTAGTTTGTGACCAATACTCTATTATAATGAACTAATTAACTGAAGTAACCTTGCCGACCATGAATGTGAACGTATCGCCATTATCACAACAACATTTCCAACCCTTCTTCTAGCATCAGATCGAGAAGCGATTCACAGCCAGCCACAGCTTCATTCCACACTTCCTTCCCCACTTCTCGTCACCACGCACCACTCCGCATATTAAAGAGCTTTTAATATGCATTATCACCAATACTCTAAGGATCACCGCAAATCAGGTTCGACCTTAACGAGGACTACGCGGGAACTGGTTGCGACGGACTGGAACCTTCCACTGACCTGGCAAGAATCTTTTTTTTTTGGTTTGGCATCTCGCAGTTCAACTTATGAGGTTGTCGTCTGCTTAACCGGGCTTTCCTGTGCTGAGGGCTTTCAGATGCCTCAATAAATTAAGGCCTCCAGCCAAGGCTTAAAAACTATGCGACTACACGCTAATGGCACCCCTTGTGGGGTACGGACACGGACCCCGGACGGCGCGGTGAGTCGACGCGGTTTCGAGAAGAGAACCGTCTGACTCTTATCGGGGTTGACCTCGATTCTCCAGTTCCAAGCGCCTAAGACGCTTGCGAAGGTGTGGAGAGTGCAAGCGATAGAGTCCTGACAGCGACCCGTATAGTATATAAATGGCAGTGTCGTCGGCGATTAGAGCCAACTGAGCCTTTTTGATGTTGGGAATGTCGCTGGTGAACAGGATGGTGTAAGGGGAGTTAACACGGATCCCTGGGGGACTTCGGCACGGATGGGGATAGTGGAGGAGAGCGCACCCTCGATGTGGTAGCGGAGAGTGCGATCCGACAGAAAGTCTCGTAAGATGAGCACGAGACGGTTAGGCACTCCTAGTAGGTAGGTAGAGCTTATATAATAAGCCATTGTGACAGAAACTTTGTCTAATGTTTTCGCTATGTCGAAGAACAACATGCCCGTAGTCGCACCGCGCTGGAAGCTAGCGCTGATGTGCTACGATGCCGTGGACCTGTTGGATGGATGCACGAGTATTTACTCGGAAACCAAACTGCTTGTTAGGGATAAGGTTCTTTGCTTCAGCATAGTCCTTGAGACGCTTATAAATAAGCCTCTCGTAGATTTTGCCAAGAACTTTGAGCAAACTGATGGGGCGGTAACTGGTTGGCTCAGACTTGGGCTTGCCTGGCTTGGGGATACCGATGGCGGTGGCTTCTTTCTACGCTTGCGGGAAGATGTTGTTGCTCAGAGCACCATTGAAGATGGTGGTCATAAACAATATTAGAGGGGAGGGGAGGAGTTTGTACACCTCATTGGTGATACCGTCCGAACCGGGAGCTTTCCGAGCTTCGACCCCTTTAATGATGTCGTGCACTTCGTCAGGAGTGACGGTAGACAGAGGATCACCAGGGTGGGTGGGAGTCTCTACGTTCGACTTTAGCGTCCACCTTGTTAAGGTGCGCTTGGTCTACTGATTGAGAGCTGGGAGAGCATTGGGACTTTAGGGTGTCGACTGCGACGCTCTTGTCGTGGCGTGTGAGAGGAGGCAAGTCGACCTCTTCAGGGGAACATAGTTTCCTCTGAAGAGTGGATGGCTGGGTGATTGGCGAGAAAAGGCAACTAACACTGCTACTTTTACAAATCATCTAAATTGAAAAGAAATTGAAAAAAATATATAATTAGATCTTATGAATGATTTCCACCAAACTGCGCGCACCGCATCGGATCGAAAAGGATACGAACGGATGCGGCGACAGCCGATCGCGTCCGGCAGCATGTCCATGTCGACGCATACAATCGGCTCCGTACCGTCGCTTGCGAACGTATCTATCCGTTTCTGCGCCTAGTCACATAGTTTCATTCCTACCGTGTTGAGGTGTTCTATTGTTGGCTATTGCATTAGAAGAAGAAGAAAATCATCATAAAACACAGAAGAGGAAAAAAAAACTTTGGACGACAGCCGAAAGGATTCGATCGGATACGACGACAGGCGAGGAGCCGTATACGCGCGTCGCAGCATACTTTCGGCTACGATCGCTGTCGCGGAAGACGCCCGCGGTCAAGCTGCTGTGCGCGGTTTGGTAGGTACTATAGACATTAAATACTGTGTACACGATTTAATATCGTTTAAAGATTGTAAAATCCGGTCCGATGCGATGCGATGCGAGCCGTTTGGTGGAAATCATTCTTTATTACCTACCTAACATTAGCTAAAGTAATATTTTTTTAATTTGAATCTGTTCCGATTTTATTGTGATTCGCCTACGCCTACGGTTGATTTTGACGGTCAACTGCAGTGGTCCGTGTCCATAAATTATTCATTTTCATACAAATTAGCACCTTTGTCGTTGTGGTGTGGTATGTACAGTCTACAAAAGGGATAAGTATGCAGGATCGTCGGATATACCTAGTTGAAGTTTAATAAGAAACCGATGGATGTTCTCGAATTAAAATTAATTTTAATAATAGAAAACAAACAGGGGGCCTAAAAAGGCCACTTTGGCAGAATCATAAAAGGATAACAGAATGGACAGTTAACTGTTAAGTTAGGTAATCGTAACAAATCCCATTTTCAGTTATTGTTTTTTTTGTCTGTGCTAAAATACCAATCAATCCAATCCAAATCAGCTCATTTATCAAATTAAATTTCAGTCGACAACATCCATCGGTTTCTTACTAAACTTCAACTATATCCGACTATCCTGTATTATCTCTTTTGTTGACTGTAGGTACGTGTGATCGGGTCCTACATTAAACTTACCTAAATACATTTCGATGTTTTGTCAATTCGTACAAACAATATATATGAAGCAGAGACGGGTCGCTATAGGTACCTAACAATTAAATTTTAATAAAAAAAAATATTGTTTCTACCACTACACTGGGGCAGATTTCAAGCTCATTGTAATTAAAACAAATTCAAGTAAGTTGGTCGAAAACATATTTCATTCACAATCGCGGAAGTACCTACCTACTAGCTACATTAAGTTGCTAAAGTACCTTCCCGCAGTTGATTTAATTTACTATTTCATCAAATTAAAAGAGGGAAATGGTGATTTATGACAGTTTAAAAATGTGATGAACTTGAAAGATAACAATTGTTAAGTTTTAAATAAAGTTACAACGGTAGTCGACCGTTTCCCATTTTCCTTCCCTTTAATTTCGATTTCCTCGACTTTATTTATCATGAGTAGGTAGGTACTATAACATACCTAGCTCGTAAGAAAAATATGGCTTGGTGTTGATCTCGCTAAGTGGTCTATTGATAAGGCGAGTAGGTATGGAGGTATGCACTCAAGCTAATTTCCATAAGCAATGTTTGCAAACTGTATTACGGTACCTACGGTAATTATGTTTGCCATGCATTATGTCGAAGTTAGTCACATTTTAACTATGATAAAGCGTTGTGATTTAGTAAGTACTTATGTTGTGTTACCTACCTACCTGGGACTGTTCACATAACAAAGCGTTTGGTCTCCAAATTCTCATAGATATGCCTCTTTCCTGAATTTTCGCAAAACATTTGTTAGTCACATTTTAACTATGATAAAGCGCTGTGATTTAGTAAGTACTTATGTTGTGTTACCTACCTACCTGGGACTGTTCACATAACAAAGCGTTTGGTCTCCAAATTCTCATAGATATGCCTCTTTCCTGAATTTTCGCAAAACATTTGTTAGTCACATTTTAACTATGATAAAGCGCTGTGATTTAGTAAGTACTTATGTTGTGTTACCTACCTACCTGGGACTGTGCACATAACAAAGCGTTTGGTCTCCAAATTCTCATAGATATGCCTCTTTCCTGAATTTTCGCAAAACATTTGTTAGTCACATTTTAACTATGATAAAGCGCTGTGATTTAGTAAGTACTTATGTTGTGTTACCTACCTACCTGGGACTGTTCACATAACAAAGCGTTTGGTCTCCAAATTCTCATAGATATGCCTCTTTCCTGAATTTTCGCAAAACATTTGTTAGTCACATTTTAACTATGATAAAGCGCTGTGATTTAGTAAGTACTTATGTGTGTTACCTACCTACCTGGGACTGTTCACATAACAAATCGTTTGGTCTCCAAATTCTCATAGATATGCCTCTTTCCTGAATTTTCGCAAAACATTTGTTAGTCACATTTTTACCGACTTCACAAAAAGGAGGAGGTACTATGTTCGGATGTTTGAATGTTTTTTTTTTTTTTTTTTTTGTATGTTTGTTCATCGATTACTCCGCCAATTGTCGACGGAATTTCAAAATTCTTTTTTTGTTCGAAAGTAGATAGTTCTGAGGTGGTCCCATTGTCACCAAGTTAGGATCTGATGATGGGATCTTAGAGAAATCGAGAGCAACCCTCAAATTTTATAGGCTCACTTATAGTTTTTCGCATATTTTATGAAGTATCTTGTGTATTTGCGTACGGTTGTCACCATCTCAGGTAGCTGGGCTGATGATGGAAGGTTCAACTCCTTAACAGTAAGAAGTTACTCGAACAGGCAAGGACTGTTTTAGTAAATTGTTTTGATGTTTGATAGGGCATTTGCCACATTTGGTCTCATGATCATCAAGTTATGACCTGATGCTGCAGTCAGGATAGTCTGCAGAGTACCTAACTCCTCGACAACTAACAGCAGATATATCGTGTTTAGGCTCATTGAAAAGGGCTCGATGTGTGGATAAACGTACTGTTAATGAGGAACACCGAAGTACATAGAGACCTGATGCTGAAGCCAGTCGAGCATCAGAAAAAGTACAAACCTTGAAATTACAGCACCGTAGTCGTGTTTGGGCTCATTTTAAACAGGACTAAATTTTAAGTTCAATGCAATGTTGACATAAGTCTGGCCTGATGCTGCAGCCAGGATTATCAGCATCTAGTCTAAAAACTAATAAATACTTCTTAAAAAGTGAAATACTTTTGCGAGTTTTTCTTCTGTATAATTATCCTAACAAAGGTTGCCGGTAGTGGCTAGATGAGAGAAGCGGAGGATCGTGAACGTTGGCGCAAACTTCGGGAGGTCTACGTCCAGCAGTGAACTGCAATTGGCTGATGATGATTTATAAAAGCCTCAATCGTTGCATTTCACGCAATGCCTTTTCGTCATGTGGTCTATTTAGCAATTTGGTAGGTTCCAAGTCGCATAATACAATGTCATACAGCGTCTTTACACGACTAAGCGTAACATAAACTTGGCCCTTAGCAAAATTTTTCTTGCCTAAGTCTATTATTAAAGTAACTTGAGCATTTGCTCTCGGAAATTATGATTTGGTAAAGTGGAGCTGATGATGAAGACCACAAATGGCACTACTCAATGACAAATATTTCACGGGTTGCGATTCGATTAGGTACTGTAATATGGCTGTTAAGCAATTTATGCTCATTACAATGCGTATGGTAAATTGGAGCTGATGGTGACTTCTCAATCAGCTCCAGTTCTCCTGGTTCTTACTAGGAGAACTCCTCAACAATTAACATCCATGCATCGGGCAAATCAATATTTTGTAAAAGGTGATAAGCAGTTGACATTAGGCTATTATAACTTAGATAAATTACAAACTGACCCGCTAAAAAGTGAAAAATAAAAACTTTTTTACAAAAATAACAACCGACTTCCAAAAACACTATAAATAATAAAGAGAAAAATAACTTTAATTTCGGAAGTCGGTGGCAAAAAACTAAAATACAAATCCAAAGACACCGACTTCCGAAATTAAAGTTATTTTTCTCTTTATTTATAGTGTTTTTGGAAGTCGGTTGTTTTTTTTGTAAAAAAGTTTTTATAACTATGATAAAGCGCTGTGATTTAGTAAGTACTTATGTGCGTTACCTACCTACCTGGGACTGTTCACATAACAAATAGTTTGGTCTCCAAATTCTCATAGATATGCCACTTTCCTGAATTTTCGCAAAACATTTGTTAGTCACATTTTAACTATGATACAGCGCTGTGATTTAGTAAGTACTTATGTGTGTTACCTGCCTACCTGGGACTCTTCACATAACAAATCGTTTGGTCTCCAAATTCTCATAGATATGCCTCTTTCCTGAATTTTCGCAAAACATTTGTTAGTCACATTTTAACTATGATAAAGCGCTGTGATTTAGTAAGTACTTATGTGTGTTACCTACCTACCTGGGACTGTTCACATAACAAATCGTTTGGTCTCCAAATTCTCATAGATATGCCTTCCTGAGTTTTCGCAAAACATTTCCCATGCACGCTTTCCATTTAATTTCGCCAGTTATTTTGAATTTCCCTAAATGTAACAGAGGGTGAGTAGATATAATATCATCAACCGGATACAAATCCTGACTCTGGATACGTGGATATGTAAACCCGATGACTTGGGGCCTAAGTCTGCCATTTTAATAAATTCGTCATTCCAACACGATCCCATTGTTATTTTGCTAAAAGTTCGTGATCTGCTAAATTCATAATGGCCGATCATTGGTCGGTCAATGGCACAGAACATATAAGATACTTACTCGTAACGAATTAAAAGCAATGACTGCACAATAACGTTCTAATGGTAGGTCACTGATCAAAGAAACTTTCAAAATTTTAGCAGATTAGCGCCTATTATTTATTCATTTGTCACCAGGGCTGTCAATTTAATTTTCTTAGATAGCCCCAAGAAGCTTATAGATAAAAGTGGAGGCAACACTCTAAATACCGTAAAACGCTGCAACTTTGCCAACTAAGCCCAAGTTTGCCTATTTCGTTTCAATTACGATATTTCGCGTTTGCTTAGTTTTTTCTTATTTTCTGCCATTTGGTAGTGATTTTACATTATTAGGGCAACAGATTTTTAATTTTTTGTAATGGTAGCTTCATTATTACTCTGTCAGTTGTGCGACAAACACCGGTGCGCGTAGGTGAAAATTTTTAGTGTCGTGTAACTTTTGAAGTTTTAGCTAAAGAAAAGGTGTTTTCGTGCAGCTATAAATCCCAGGGTAAGAACATACTATCTACTTTCCATATTGCTTGATATTTTTATTAAAAGGACACGATTTCATTAAAATAACTTAGTAGGCAATGTTGTGCACTGTTTTGGAAACTTGAGTGACACAACTTTGCCTGGGTCTAGGGTTGTCACTAGGCGGATTTTAATATTGATATATTTTTACTATATAAATGTCATATTTGCATGAAATTTTCACAGCTTGGAACCCGGTTATATATCGAGACTCAAGAGCTTGCATGCACTAAATTCCCTTCATTTTACGATATTTTAATTTTATTGCATATACATTGTTAATGTTCCGAAATCGGGTGAGACACAGGTATCACCTAGGAGTTAGAGCTTCAATTGAAAATGTTACATTTTTTTATGTCAATAGAACATTCTTATTTTTATTTCGACAGTTATGTTTTCAATCGCCTGTAAGGGTGAGGCAGAGGTGTATCTTTGCCTGACCCTTCAGTGATTACAGGCATGATTTTATATTTAAGTAAGTCTTAACTTTGTTGCAGTTATATGCAAAAATGCCGAATAATACACAACGAAGCAGGCTCGTAGTTATGCCGATTACTCTGTAGAAATATTAGAAGTTGCTGCAGATCTCGTACGAAAAAAAATCATTTCGTCATACGAAGTGGAAAAGAAATTTGGGATCCCGCGTCAGACCATTTTTAATAAATCAAAAAACATGCATAGCAAACCATTTGGTCGACCTACAGAGTTGACAACTGAAGAAGAAGCCCACATCGTAAAAGCCAGCATTGCTAAAAAGCAATACATTTGTGATTTTTACTCATAAGTAGCAATTTGTTTTATTTTTTTACAAAGTGAATAAAAGTTTAAGAAAACAATCCGTATTTTTTTGGGACAACCCTAGAGTCAACGACATTTTTGTATGAAAAGTTTCTGGTACCTGCTACAACATTGCCTATTAGCTGTAAAAAAATATATATTACCGTCATGGCAATAATCTAACTGCTGGGGACAAGCACGGTGTCTCATGTAGGTACACGGAAAAAAAATACTAAAAAGATCAACAATATATTTATTGAGATATCCTTCTAGGCAAAGTTGTGTCTTTTACCTACAACTTTGCCTACGACTTTGAGTGCTTGTAATTCTGAACGACGGCATGATTTAAATAGATTTGGGTTCTACCTGGCAAGGCATAAGGTCTGTTTTCCATCTGCCTGTCTTTAGAAGCCGTAATAGTAAATAGGTTCAGAGATACGAACAAAAAACGTCAAAATCCAGGCAAAGTTACAGCATTTTACGGTACCTAAGTGAAACCGACTGTGGTCGGACACTCTCTTTCTAAACACATACATATGACAAAGAAAACACATTCACTGTCTCGTTCTTATGTGTGTATTTAGAAAGAGAGTGTCCGACCACAGTCGTCCTCACTTCGGTATTTAGAGTGTTGCCTCCACTTTTATCTATAAGCTTCTTGGATAGCCCTGATAGATTTTTTTTTTTTTTAATTTTTGGTAGTTTTGGCATGTAAAGATTGTCATCTTAAACCAACCGTGGCAAGCGTAGCTTTATACCTACGAGATTACCAGCCTAGTCTATGCCGTTTCTTTCAATGGAGTGTCAGTGGTTGACCATTGGAAAGTCATAATGACGCCATTTTATTGTAGATTACTAAAATTGTCAAAATCAACTATAATTATGAAATCAATGATAGACCATTCTGACACTATTGTAATAGCAGACTTAAGGCCCTGGGATCGATCGATTCGGGTTATTTAAGTTGATGACCAATTTTTCGAATATGTGAAGCAAAAATTTTTCGTATAGGTACCGATTTGTAGCAATCAGCAACATCCTTCAAAATGATTCAGATTGTGACTGAAAGCGTGTTATGGTGCACCCAGACCAGGGGCGTAACTATAGGGTCACATTGGGGCAAAATGCCACGGGCCCCCAGCCAGAGAGGGCCCCCGGCCCGAGAGGGCCATAATCACAGGAGGATCGTAACATAAGGAGAGAAGCAGTCAGTTGTTAAATTTTGTAAGGGAAAATATGAAATGTACGCGGAAGAATTCGCGGGAGAACTTCTAATATAAAAAAAAAACTTTGGTTGAGCTTCTTTACATTGAGGGAAATTCAATGGATGGGGCCCCCCATCCATTGAATTTGCCACGGGTCCCAAACAGTATAGTTACGCCACTGACCCAGACAAAGCGACGCATGCGCCGCAAATTTGCGGCGCATTACCTACGCAACTAAGGTCAGACCAACGAGCCAGTCAAGAGTAAATAGTTTAGGTGGGTATGTGGCTACATTGGTTTAAATAGGTTTTCTCGAATACGTGAGTAGAACTCTAAGGAGAGGTAGTTAGGCTTAAAAACATATTAACTTAGCCCGTTTATCAAGATTATAATTACACAGTAATTAACGAGTGATTTATGTCAATACAGTAGGTAGAACTATTAGGTAGATATTCATGATTAATTACTTCCGTAGCCATATTGGCATAGAGAATCTGAACGATAAAAATAAATTCGTACTTACAAACATAACACACCACGCCACAACACAACACTACACAACGCTTCACGCCTGTGTTCCCGAAGAGTTAGGCAGGGTGGTCGTAGCAGTCGCAGGTCAGTCGGCTACCATTTCAAAAAATAGCATAGGTATAATTAGCCTAGACTAAAAGCACTAACAGGGCGACAAATACCTTAGCAAAATGTAGCGCTACACTACAGACTGTGCTGTAAGGCTTTTGTTTTGACATCACCAATCAGCGAACGATGATCGAAATGATGAAAGAAAAGACAAACATGTAGTGGATTGATATTAAGCGACCGAAAATTTGAAGTCAATCCTATTGAAAGTCGTTGTAGAAACGCTTTGAAAAGCGATTACCACACAAACATAATAAAAGGGTAAAGTGCAGTCGTGGCCAAACTGGCCCAGTGGTAATCCCGACTTAGGTACGAGTTGTAGGTCGTGAGTTCGAACCCGTGCAGGCGCTTTAGTTTGTGTTATTACCACTGCTCTCAAAACGACGAAGGAAAATATCGCGAGGAACCGGTATGTCCTAGATTAAAAAATTCGAAGAAATGTGACATCTACAAACCCGCATCGCATACATGTGTTGGTTTAACCCGAAAGATTTTCCTTCGTGACGTCGCAACGCTTTTATGTGTGCCGGTCCTACGTACCTTTGTATATACGTTGCTAATGAGTTGTCTACCTACTTATACAAATGGTTTTTTTTTGTAGGTACCTCTACCTACATTAACATTGCTTATCTCGACCAGAAGTGTTTTAATAATGTGAATAGGAAATGAACAAAAAGGTTGCTGTCCAAGCAATGACCCTTACGCCCTTTATCTACAAGAATCGTTCTTATATAAGTTTAGTCTTGTACTTCTGTGCAAATTGGAAAGGTGTAAATAAAAGCTGGATAAGTTAACCTTTTGAACGTCAAACAGTGATTGTTAATTTCCGTTGTTTATCAATGTCGTATTTTGTACGGTCACCTATTTCGCTTGTGGCGTCACGTCACGTATTGTGCATTTGTGAACGCACCTTAGAATACGTGGCGTCGCCTATTTTGTTACAAAGAAGTATTTATAAGTTAATCAGGAACGCACCCCTGGCACGTATCTACGACCCAGGGGCGCTAACCACAGCGTTCCTTATGTAGCAACGCTCGCTCTCTGGCTTGCCAACAGTCGCGGGACACGGACTAGATTAGTCTTACTTGTCCCTACTAGTTTTAATTTGTTATATTATGTGTTAAAAGTGTATCTTAACTATGAACTATACGTACCTAATACGATTTTAACTGCAAGTTGTAGTTTCACTTCCGCTCTTCGAACACAACTTCGCCTCCAATACGCGTAAGACTCCTTTTACCTCCTATATGTCTCCACATGTAGGACACCTTCCACCTATGTCTCCTAACGCTTTTTATTACCTACAATCATTATGTCATAGAAAATGTGGAGTTGTACATAGTATTTTTATCTATGGTTGACAGTTCCTAAAACCGTCTTACCGCGACATTCTTCTTATGTTCAATTTTTTTTTAATAATGTTGGTGAAATACCAAAATCTATTGCTATCTACTGTTTGTGTGAATTGTGTGTTAGTCAATGACCTCGCAGGGGCGTAGCTAAAGTCGTATCAATGATACGGGGCCCCCAAGCTTTAGGAGGCTCCCGATGAGTATTGCAAAAAATCATAAAAGGCATTAATTATCCAACGCATTAAATTTTTATTGATAAGAGAATAGAATATTCTGTATTACAGTACCTATGTACTCATAAATATTACAGAATATAAATGTAGAATAACTAGAAAGAGGCCCGTAGTAAATTATTTAATACCTTTAATATAAATATGAATAATTAGTTAATGACTTACAAAGGCTTCAAGCTATACTTACTTGGCACGGGCCAATTCTGAATCTATTGCATTCACACAGAAAATATAACCTATTCGAGTCAGGATGTTAAATTAATAATTTTGTAAAAAAAACAGTAAGTACCTAGTACCCTCCTTTTAAGCTGCACCGCAGTCATGTGCACCTGGATTGAGGGCCAATTTTTTGATCCCTTGCGAAACGAAAGAAGATCTCTGGGGAATGTCTGTAAAAGTTTGTAGATCTATCATCGAAACGATTGCGCCCTATTTAGCTTTCATATTTAACATCAGTGTAGACCAAGGAGTCTTTCCGGATCTCATGAAACACAGTAAAGTTGTTCCTTTATTCAAATCCGGTGATAGTAAAGAACCCAACAATTATAGGCCTGTGTCGATTCTGCCAGTTCTCAGTAAGGTGTTCGAAAAGTTGATGCTCAATCAAATGTTACGACACTTTAATAAAAATTCCATATTTCATGAACAACAGTACGGTTTCACCAAAGGGCGTTGTACCACTGACGCCGGTGTCACCCTAATAAAGAACATTTTCAACGCCTGGGAGGAAGCACAAGATGCCATTGGAATCTTTTGCGACCTCTCTAAGGCGTTCGATTGCGTAAACCATGAGACACTTTTGCTGAAACTTGAGCACTATGGGATTAGGAATTTAGCTCTTGATTTACTAAGGTCATACCTAAAAGACAGAAAGCTTAAAGTTCAAGTAAACGGCGTAAACTCATTAGGGTCTGAAATGGCAATGGGCGTTCCTCAAGGTTCGATATTGGGTCCATTCCTCTTCTTAGTTTACATTAATGATTTACCCCAATTACTTCAAAATCAACCGAAGATGGTGTTATTTGCAGATGACACCTCATTGATCTTTAAGATAGACAGACGTGCACAAAGTCTTGACGACGTGAATAACTCTATTCTTCAGGTCCATGATTGGTTTACGGTAAATAATCTGGTACTAAATGAAAAGAAAACCAAATGCATTAGATTTAAATTACCTAATGTTAGAAGTAGCGAATGTGACATCATACTGAATGGAGAAAAACTGGATTTTGTTGATCAAACGGTTTTTCTGGGAATCACGCTAGACGAGAAATTACAATGCCGCCGCCCCGCAAGAGATGTTATGTGAGGTCCCCCTCACATAACATCTCTTGCGGGGCGGCTTAGCTCGGCCGCTTATGCTGTTAGAAAGATAAGACAGTTAACTGACGTAGAAACCGCGCGTTTAGTCTATTTTAGCTACTTTCACAGCATTATGTCGTACGGCATTTTACTATGGGGTCGAGCTGCTGACATTGAATCCATCTTTATTTTGCAAAAGAGAGCTGTCAGAGCCATTTATAATCTACATCGCCGCGAATCTCTCAGGGAACTTTTTAAAAGGATTAATATTATGACGGTACCTTGCCAATTCATTTATGAAAATATTATGTATGTAAGAAAAAATCTACATCTTTTTAATAAAATAAGCGATAGACATAATTTTAACACTAGAAATAAAGATAAAATACATCAACCATTTTTCAGATTAGCCAAAGTACATACATCTTTTATGGGGTACTGTGTTAAATGTTACAATAAAATACCTAATGATATATTGCAATTAAATGAAAGAAAATTTAAAACTCACATTAAACGTACACTTTGTAAACAAGCGTACTATAAATTAGAAGATTATATCCAAGATAAGAACGCTTGGAAACATGCTGGTCCTGCTCCATAGGACAATCTAGAGTCAAGACAAAATCAAACTGGTTGCTAATTTAATTGCAAAATTTATTCTTTGTTCTTCTTTGTTTTTTTTTTTACATTGATTTACATTCTGTAATTCAAACTCAAACTCAAACTCAAACCATTTATTTCAATTAAACCATTTACAGGCACTTTTGAATTGTCAAGAAGTCGGTCAGTCAGAAAATATGAAGCTAGTTGCATTAGCCAGTAATAATATTCTTAATTACTTTAACTCACACCCTGACTTATTACTATTATTATTATTTTTTTAATGACAATCGTTTATTTTTACCATGCTTGTAAATATGTGAGCACCATGTATCTATCAGATAATTAATTTATATATTATGGTTTCATTTTTAATTCTTTTACCTATTGTGGTACAGTAATTTTATTTTAGGTGCATCGTCTTCACATATATTTTATATAATTAATGTACATGCATAATATTGTAAAACATTTTAAAAGAGTAACGGTGGAGTTTCTTGCCCATTCTTCTCCATACGAAATCTACCTTTTGGAATGGGCGACTAGAATCAATTCTATTTTAGTAATTTTTGACGTTCAAAAGTGCCTGTTAAGTGCCTATTTGAAATAAATGCTTTGACTTTGACTTTGACTTTGAAATAAGACTTAGAGGGAAAGTACCTAGTTAAAAATAGTAAAAACTTAAAGCAAAGGGCCATGAATTTCTTAATCGTGAATTAAAACTGTTATGATTAAATCACTTGGACCCTCAATCCAGACGCGTGCATAAAGGTGGCATAGCCTAAATCTCAGTAAGTACTATCTCTGGGTTAATAATTTTTATTTAAGAATTTTGTTAAGAATTTCTCAAATATTTTAAGAAATTCCCAAATCTGTAAAATATGACGTTACAGATTTATGACGGTATATCTAGGGCCCTCACTTCATGATTGTCTGAACTCAGCTCAGACAATAATGAGATAAGGTAGGTAAATGTACCTACTTATTTAAGTCAGTTTCTCGCGCGAAAACCACTTACATTCGGAATATTTATATATGATTCGGAATTTGGCTAAGCAGTGAAATGGGTCGGCAAATCTGGCAATTTAAGAATCTACATACCTACTATCTTGTATACCTGTTTTACAGAAAACCTAAATGTTTATTTGAAACTTATGTTTGCGAATAGAAGTAAATACCTAGCTAGAATCTAATAGATGGACCGTAGACCAATCAGGGCAGCTGGAACAGACTGGATACGGAAAGCAGACAACTGGGTGCTATGGTGAAATTTGAGCGAGTTTCAGCAGTGTACTGCGATGGGCTGAGTTGATTTATTGATATAGGTATACTTTTGATCAATTGTAGTTTTATAGAAGTAGAGTCGCCACTTTTAACAATAACAACAACGATACCATAAGTTTGCTATTCCAGCTGTAAAAGAACTGAAAAACCACGACGCAGGACTAGGAGTATCCCATTTGTTACTCAGACGAATGGCATTTATTTTGCGGTGGTGTAATTTGTTGTTAAACGTTACCACATGATGCGGTCGTAGGTAACGGTTGGAAGTAGGTAGACAGACTACTAGTGAACATTTTTATGAATGAACACTAGTCACTTCAGAAACTCACAACTAGTCATGCTAGCCCCTAAACCTTTGAAAACTTGTTTAGGATGTTTTGAATTAAACATTGCACGCCTAATGATTTTGCCTATTAGATAATTAAGTAATGAGAAGTATTGGTTTGGTATGTACCATTTGCATGGGTGTGAATTTACATAAACTGTTGTTTGTAAGAAGGTATAAGTACGTACAGGTACGCACGAGGACATATCAAGCTATACCTACATTTCCAGTAGGTATAAGCTGACCTCTCATTGTACGAAAAGCCTAGGTATACAATGGTTAGCTAATAATAGAAATATATAGCTTATGTCGTCGTGTGTACCTTATGAATTAAAGCTTAATGATAAATTATGTAAACGGAAAATAGAAGCCAGGTAGGTGTGTAGGTACAGTCAACAAAACAGATAAGTATGCAGCATCTTCGGTTATAGTTGAAGTTTAGCAAGAAACCAATGGATGTTGTCGACTGAAATTTGATTTGATAAATGAGCTGTTTGTTTTCTATTAATAAAATTAAATTTTATTCGAGAACATCCACCGTTTTCTTACTAAACTTCGACTATATCCGACGATCCTGCATACTTATCTCTTTTGTTGACTGTACTTACCTAAATAAATAAAGTCGTGCATTCACGAAGGCCGTGTCTTTACCTTATTTAGAAGTACAAATTAGGAACTGTATCTAAGTGTTGGACGTCCTTGTCAAGTGGCAAGCTCTGTGTGTGACATACCGAACGTTGAAAGCTGCAACAACTTAACGTGGTATACACGGCCAAAAAAATGCTAAAACAAGTCTTGGATACATAAATAGATTAATCTAAGCTTAAACAATAAATGAAAGACATACAATTTTGGTTACATCTTTCGTTGCATAATTCGAGGTGTTTTATATCTTCGTCAATTTTTAAATTCATTATCAAGTCGATCCATAATACCTTCTGACCTTTGACTATGTGGACCATAATATTTTGCTAAGTAAACTAGATGCATACGGCATTAGAGGAAACATCTTGAATTTAAAAGAATATTATTTAAAGAACAGGAAACAGTACGTTGAAGTAGGTATTCGAAATAGATTTTAAAACTAAATGTCAACGAATCTACAAATCTGATCATCGAACAATTACATATGGCGCACCCCAGGGCAGTGTTTTAGGGCCTCCTCTATCCATACTAATATTATAAATTCGAAAGTCACTCTGTCTGTCTGTCTGTATGTTACCTTTTCACGCCAAAACCACTGAACGGATTTCGATAAAATTTAGCATTTGAGCGGGAGATAGATTGTATATCGATTGTAGATCTTGGGGAAGGACATAGAATAGTTTTTATCGACATGGCTCGCGGGCGAAGCCGCGGGCGGAAGCTAGTTTATAATATATTCAAATGATATGCCGAAAATTACTAGTCAGCCTACTACGACTATTTGCCGATGATTGCACTGCAGTGACCATTAATAGCACAAACGCTCAAAACTATAACGACGAAATTACAAAGACACTAACCTCCATAGTACAATGGTTAGATAAATAATAATAATAATCTAAATAATATAAATAATAATAATAGTCCAGTTAGGTAGGTCTAACTTCGAGAAAGAGGTCAATCGAAGAATCCGACTCGGCTGGGCAGCGTTCGGGAAGCTACGCAATATCTTCTCGTCCCACATACCGCGGTGTCTCAAGACGAAAGTCTTTGACCAGTGTGTGTTGCCAGTGATGACTTATGGAACTGAAACGTTGTCGCTCACAATGGGCCTTATAAGAAGGCTAAAAGTCACCCAAAGGGCAATGGAGAGGGCTATGCTTGGAGTTCCCCTACGTGATCGAATCAGGAATGAGGAGATCCGCAGGAGAACCAAGGTAACCGACATAGCCCGAAGAATTGCCAAACTTAAGTGGCAGTGGGCAGGGCACATTGCTCGCAGAACAGATGGCCGATGGGGCCGAAAGGTTCTGGAGTGGCGACCGCGTACCGGAAGACGTAGCGTTGGAAGGCCTCCCACAAGGTGGACCGATGACCTTGTGAAGGCCGCAGGAACCCGTTGGATGCGGGAAGCACAGGACCAGTCGAAGTGGAGGTGCTTGGGGGAGGCCTATGTCCAGCAGTGGACGTCTTTCGGCTGAAATGAAGATGATGAATAATCTAAAAATAAATATTTAAAAGACGAAATTAACGATGTTTAGCCATCATCGTTCAAACACAAATATGAGTAACAATAATGTATTATAACGTAAAACAAAATCAAAAATATGGACTTGATAAATATAACCGTAGAAACAGTTGTTTGAAATAGGGTGTTGTAAATTTATTAATTGAAATTTAGCAAGGATACGTCTAAGAGAATGATAAAGTAAGAATGTATGAGTATGAAGTAGTTGGGGAGGTAGTGTGAGACTGAAGGTATGAGATTGTCTACTCATGTGGTATGAGTGAGTAAGTGAGTGAGATAAAGTGTTTGTGATAATTTATGTTATGACATTACTCTAACGAAGGCTGATGTTTTTTTTTTTGAGGATTCATCGACCGCAGTTAATGTATTCACTTGAAATATCAGTTTTAAAAAACTGTTTTTGTGGACGTGAAAAACTCACACGATAAAACATATTTTCTCAACTCATACTTCAAGTAACAACACTACCGCGGTCGTAGACCAAATCTCAAATCAAATCTCAAATCTTCTCAAATCTTCTTTATTTTTATTTATTGTTCTACTACGTACTAGCTAATTTAATTTTGACCCTGTAAAAATTACTTCAGTGTGGACGCTTCAGTGACAGCATGCACTGTTGCATGAACCCACCAAGCCATAACATCATGTTCAGTGTTAACATATTGTGTTATTTTTGGTGATATTCAACCAATAGGGAAATAATCTTTAAAGCACAAAAAAGGTGTATCAAGACAATAATTGGATTGCAGGCCTTAGATACCAACTTATAAACCATTATTTATTAAATTTAAAATATTTTAATATACATGTATGTTGTTCTTGGCGCAAGTTCAGTTCCGGATTAGGCCATAAGTAAATTAAGCAATTGCTTAGGGCATCACGTCTGGCACCATAAACAGCACCGAAAAAATATTTGCTGGCACATGAAAGGCTGTTTGATAAACCGCGCGTTTTGTCGGCGGGAGATGTCGTTGCGTTCACGTTTAGATAGAGGCAGATATACTAAAAACGTTGAACATAAAAAATATGCCGTGAATTTAATGCCCATAAAAGTCGCAAGTCACGTTTGAATAAATAAAAAATATTATGCTTTCGTACATAGGTAATCTAAGGTACTGTAGAGGATATTTATGTAGCCCTCCCTTTAGCAGTACAGGCTGGTTATAATTGTCGACGTGTTCCATTCGAACGTTCAAGCAAGTGTCAAATATTCTCTTTAAGGTATTTTAGTTTAGTAGAGTCAGTGCTAGAAATAACATGGTAATGTAAAGTCTTCATATCGATATAATTCAATAAAAAGCTACTGCTATTTTATTTTATTTGTGAAGCTCCCATCTAGAGTTTCACAGTACCTACGTAATTATATATATAAAATTTAAGACCGTTACTAGTTTACTAGTGGATAGGCGGGCACACAGGCGTGGATTTATTAGGGCATCAAGTAGTCTTAATCCGGCACTGCGTAAGTTTTGTATATCGTCTTTAGTATTGTATTTACAATCTGTGTGCTGCCGGACTTAAAGAATAGCACCACCCCATACTTCCCGTGGGTGTCGTAAAAGGCGACTGAGGGTCTAACCGGAGAATGGGCAGCAGCGTTCTCTATGCATTCCACCACCATACCATACTGCGATCACCAACCCGCCTGCCAAGCGTGGCGATTATGGCAAACCCCCCCTTTTGGGAGAGGCCTATGTCCAGCAGTGGGCGTCTTTCGGCTGAAATGATGATGATGATGATTGTATTTACATCTGTATTGTACGAGTATATTGACATAGTCTTATTGTATGTTTTCAGTCTATTGTTCACATGCAATTGACATTGATTTCTATTGCTATTTGTTATTAATTAATTTGTATTATGAAATGTGTCATTCTTTATACTTACTTAATTGTTTTTTTATTGTCCAGGCTTACTTTTATTATGCCACATTATGATATCGAGACTTGGCTGGCTTGATTACGTAATCACAAACATTTGAACGCCCTCTAGCTTAACATAGCGGACTCTTTATTGTCTTTATATAGTACCATTATTATTGTACCTATGTTCAACTCATGAATAAATGACTTGCGGTGCTGAGTAGACTATTGCATAGAAAACTATATTTAATTACTTAATGACAAAGATCAAAATAGCGTACACCTTTCACCATGTCGAGTTGACATTAACTTTAAACCTTTTTTTTATGAAATGAAAGAAATCTTTTTTTTTATTTGAATGGTTGGAGTCTGTCGGTGTCAAATTTTTTATTCTGTCTGACATGTAAAGAAGATGGCTGAATGTGTCGATAAAGCAATTCTCGTTTTAAATAGTTCTACTTATTTATTTTTTAATTTAGTTCGATGCATCTTGCTTTTCCAATTCACTTACATTGGCAGAATGGTCGACTGTCGACATCAGCTTTGCTTGCCATAATTAAAAAATAGAATAGATAAAGCGATTCTATTGCAATGCATATAAAAATATCCCATAAAGTTACAAACATATTATGGCTCTGACTGTATCTACAGGGTTATCCGTGAGGTCAGTGGGTCGTTTTAGGGGCGTTTTTTTATATAGATAAATCTAAAACTACAGGTCAAAGTCGCCGAATGTTGCCAAGCCAACGTAGATTTAAATCGCCCGTGTAACAGCGCCTTTACAAATATCTACCACTTATGATCCGCGTCTACCTGCTCATTACCACATAAATTAATTGAAAATAATATAATTACGACTTTATGAGTTCGTGGTAACCTTAATACCGCCACAATGTGAATCAATGTGATGTACCTTACTTAATAGACAAATGACTGCAACCTATAAAATACCCACAATGACAATACCAATACCTTTGTTGCTGTTTTTATCATATAGTACCTAGTAGGTTTCCTTCTAATGGTATTTCATCAATTTATTGGCACTTTTTATTGCATTATTATATACGTGTTACATAGGTACAGTTGAAAATGAAGCGTAACGACTAGTAATGAGATAAGCATTGATGGTTCTAAATTATGTATATAATGGCCATTTTATTTCAATTTTAGTATCTAATCAATTTTATGATAAATTACGGCCATTAAATAATTCATGCTAGATATAACTTTGGATCAACGTTTAACAAAAAAGGCAATAAATCTATGTCACGTTTATTTAAAATAGATGATTTAATAATGGAAATACCAGCTGTTTTTTTTTTGCCTTTACCCAGGAGAGGGACATATTAAGCTACTCTACGACGACGGATCATTTGGCCCCGTCGCGTGGCGCGTTCTGCCTAACAATTACCTATTCTGATCCTATCCTGGGCTAAAGCTTATCTCCATTTCTAACACTTATTTTCGTGACCCGTTTCCTCTTTCCAGTTTTTCACGAAACGAAATAATAATAGTCCATCAAACAGAATTTCGGCCACGGCGACCTATCTCAGCGGAGACTAATATTTAACGCGGGATATATCTAGACTCGGAAGCCATAAGCACTTAAGTCAAATATTTTTGCATGCGAAAATATTTGACTTAAGTGCTTATGGCTTGCACTTACGTCTTTTTGCATGCAAAAAATATTTGACTTAAGTGCTTATGGCTTGCACTTACGTCTTTTTGCATGCAAAAAATATTTGACTTAAGTGCTTATGGCTTGCACTTACGTCTTTTTGCATGCAAAAAATATTTGACTTAAGTGCTTATGGCTTCCGAGTCTAGATATTATAGTGCACAATTGTATGCGCAGACACAGGTGCACTCTCTTCCCTCACTCTCATAGTCCGATGGGACGGCAATTCGACACGACTGGAGAGAGATCAGGCTGCTTTCCGTCGCACGGGGGTATAATCACACCACCAACTTCCAAACTAAAGAATTTACTAAGGAACTAAGGAATTACTAATGGTTAAACCCAATAAGAAACACTTTACCCGACCTGGGAAACGGACCCAAGACCCCACGCTCAGTCGCGCTTGCATCCACGAGACCAACGGGGCAGTTCACGAATCGGAATAATTGTGTAGAGACGCCAGCACATCATGCTACTACAATCTGCCAAATTTCTTTAATAGATTTTTAACTTTATCGCTAAAGCATAAGGTTCAAAGTTGATTGGGAAAATTTGACAGTTTCTTAGCTTGATGTGCTACATAACAAACAACATAACAGAACGCCTGTATTCCCCGAAGGGTTAGGCAGAAGTGCAGCTATAGTACACCGACACCCATATTTAGCCGGAACGGAAACGAACGAATCGAATTATCAGAAAAAAAATCCGCTGTCTCCGCTGGCCAGCTCTGCTCTCTTGCTGTCTCAAGGTCTAAATTTTGTGATACAAAATGTGAAAGAGATGCCCTGTCGGCGGACACCTTTGACAGATAGCTGATAGGACTCTGATAATATCTTCCAAACACGGGTTTTGTCTTTGTTCAACCTAATAAATAGAAGAAGTAGGGTAGGTTGCATTGTGATAGTATTTTGTAAGAAGGATATCGCCATATAAAATTACATTTATCTACAGTCCTACTTGTGTAGTTTTCCTGACAAAATAAATAATTTATTTATTGATAAATCTTCCTGAACACGTAAATATGCAGCTTATCTTAGTATTTTTTTACTAATAATATAAGATAGGTTGAGAGTAGGTTTTGTCATCATAATTATTTCAAAGGAGTTTCTATGAAACTAATAAGCGTAGGTACTGCAAACAGTATACTCGTATAATGTTCACACTGTTGGGACTGAGACAAAGGTCCTCTGAGAGGGAGTGGGCCGTAATCCACCACCGGGCGGGTTTTTTTTTTGGCAGGAGTGGGAAATCCTCCTGGACACCCAGACTGTCTCACTAGTGACGCAGTCTAGGTAGTGCCGGACTCTTACCGGCTTAAACCACACTCCTGCCTTTCTAAGTGTCCCCCTGGCGTAGTCAGAGACCTTTTTAAAATTTTGTTTTAACCACCGGGCGGGTATGGTAGGTGTCACATGTCTTCAAATTTTTGGTCAAATTAATAAAATAAAATAAAAACTAATGAGGCTCCGCATAATCAGCCTATAGGTAATGTTGAGAGTTGCCTGTGATCCACCACGCGGGCCCAGTGCGGGTTGGTAGATGTCACATGCTTTCGAATTTTTGGTTCTAGGCGGTTTCCTTACGATGTTTTCCTTCACAGTTTTGAGAGCCGATTTTGGCATAAATAAAAAATAGGCACCAGATTATAAATAGGTCAATCATATGATTGTAACTTAGAACGTCAGTAGTCACATGACTTTTACTTTGATCCGTCGATCGTTCAATACAACATTTAGATGGAATCATGCAAAAAAAAAAAAAACTGTCTAAATTTTCTGAACAAAGATCTGTGTTTATGTTTTGACGAATTCTTCCTTCCTGTTTCTTTATTGATAATCGTGTTAAGTTAAATGCCATTAAAAATAATTAAAAGACTGCTAAAGTGCCGAGTTGTTAAATTTATTTTATAGCCTTTTCAGCGAAGTTGTTTAAAATATGTATATCTGCCTACTTCCGATCAAGACATAAGTTAAAGACATCAAACAGTTTTCCCATTATTATTAAGGGTTAAATACAGACGGACTGCATTTCAGCTGCAACATCGCAGTTTAGATGCAGTTGACTTAACTGCTTCGAAACCTAGTTATGTCAACTGCGATGTTACAATTGGCATGCAGTTCAAGATTGATCCCCTGAGCCCTGAACTATCATATCCAGCCAATCTTCCCACTGCTGGGACACAGGCGTTCTCTCTGTGAGAGGGGAGTCTTGCGCCTACTACTTGAGCCTAAAGCGGGTTGGTAGATCTCACTTAATTTAATTTTTTTTTTTGTTCTAGGACATGCCGGTTTCCTCACAATGTTTTTCTTCACCGTTCTGAGAGCCGGAAATATATTTAATACATAGTTATATAAATACAAAGAATCTTTGTATGCTTAAGAGTAAAACCAGATAAACACAACAAGTGATCTACGCAATCTGATCTCGTTTATGAGATCGATTAATTAATGGTAACGTAACATATAATTAATGTGTCTGTATACGTACTTTAGTCACAGGACCTGTTTGAAGAAAATGTATTGGCTACATAAACTATGTTCCTACAACCGATTGTTTTTGTTCCGCCATTACGATAAAGCGTTATTACATATTTTTTAAATGTATTTTTATTTTTTTGATTAATCGCCAATTTGGTAGGTAAGTATTTAATTATTTCCATTTTTTATTAAGAAAACCTACAAGTGGTGTTATTTTCATAAAAAAATATTATTAATAAACCATTTAAATTAGTAAAGAGGTTGATGATCATAAAATAATCACGTGCTTCGGATCTCTTTATGCAGCCAAGATGACATAAAACGGTTTATCTTTTAGTTTCAGTACACGCTTAATTAATATCAAATTAAAAGCTAATCTGTGAATCGTAAATTTTGAATGTTATTGACACGTCGATAGTAATGCCTTCATTGTTTAGGTTCAAGTCCCAGGTCAGGTCAGGGGCACTGCAGTTCTCAGAGTACAAAGCATTCTTTGATTCTAAAACAATTAGGTACTTGTCTATGCATGAATGGAGATGTTAATTGCGATTAAAATAATTTTCGTAATTGTTGACACCTTTTTTTTTTTTTTTTTTTTTTTTTAACGTGGAGAAATGCTCATGCATTCTGCACTACCACGGGGAGATAGTGCAGTTATGTGGGACTCTAACCCACTAAAACTCCACGGTGTCCTCCTCTGCCGCTTACGGCGGGAACACGGGCACGCGTTAGCACTCATCCGTGAACCCGCCGCGGCTGTCCGTTACCGGACCCTCCTCTGGGGAGTACTCCCCATCACCGGCGCACCAGAACACATAGCACGCCGTGACCACCCCAGGGACCAAACCGGCATATGGGCGCCAGACGACCCCGTGTCTGGGCACCCTTGGTCCCCCTGCGACGGGTCAGGACATTGGCCCCGCCGCCTGCCAATTTTCGGCCGCAGAGGATAGGGAGAGCGGCCAACGTCATACCGACACTCCTCCTCCCCTGCGGCCCCACCGCGTCCGCCATCGAACGGTGGCGACCCCGTCAAGGCCGCGGAAAGTAGGGAGAGCGGCGAACCGCAATACCGGCACTCCTCTCCCGCCGCGGCCTTCAACCCTCAGCCGCGATGCCTCCGTTACGACATCGCGGCCCGCCTCAGTTGCGATGTCGCCGAAGCGGCACCGCAACCTACTTGTTGGCCGCTACGTCGTCGGCTTACAGGCAAAAGCCCTGACGAGCGGCCCCTCCTCGGGTTCCTCTTCGCTTCACCGTGGGTGTCCAAGCCACGGCTACTGAGCCCCCCCGCCTCGACAATGCGGGAACCCACCGGGGGGGAATTGTTGACACCTGGGTTGGGATCTTCAGTCACATTTGTAATTGAGTTATTTTTTCTGCATTTTTAGTCCTTAAGGAGGTAAGTACTAGCTTTGCCCGCGACTTCGTTCGAGTTGATGTTGGAAAACAATAATGTGTCTCCTTACTAGTTTATCTCATCATCATCTGCCTAGCCTTTTCCCAACTATGTTGGGGTCGGCTTCCAATCTAACTGATGATGGAGCGACTGCCTATCTGACCTCCACAACCCAATTACTTGGTACCTACGATACCCCTTGGTAAGACTGATGGTCAGACTTTCGGGCTTCTGACTACCCGTATAACGACTGTCAAAGATCCACGAATGACAGCCGGGACCACCGGCTTAACGTTCTTTTCGAGCCATGGAGGGGTCTCGGTATGTAAAGATGGTCACCCATCCACAGACCAACCGCGGCAAGCGTAGCTTAACCTGATCGATTGACCTGTGCTGCTGTTATTATCTAATTCCGTTTCGTGTAAGATTAGCCGGAACAAACACAGTTTTTTTTTTTGGTATAAGTACCGTATTTTTTTTTTTTGACATTACAAATAGACACTTCAGTTTTATTTATTTGTGTGGCTATTTGGTATTCTTAGGCATCTCATGATTTCTTACCAATAATGTCATCCTTAGGTATCTATTCTTCACCATGGGGGAAGGCGGAATTTCTGTTAAAAGGAGTTTTCGACATAAGCTTACATGATCACCAATCCACCCAATGACACAAGATGAGCATTTTGGCAATATTCTTAGCCTGTTTATAACAAAGCTATAATTGAACGGCAATATTTAGCACTAAATCTTTCGGTCGTTATAAAATACTCGCAGTAACCTACTTAGGAATGTAACAAACAACTCATTCTTTATATAGACTAACAAAAAAGTCCCTATGTATGTTAAATAGGTAAGTATACGCTAAACCCCATGTCGTTTAGGCACCCAATGGTCGCAATGTGAATGCTAAATCAAACGTTTGACATTCAAGGATATATATGCATCAACTTGAGATATTTAGGATAATTTTATGCGTGATTTAAAGGTGACAGGAATGGAAACCACGTGTTTATTCAAATTTCGAATAATATACTTTATGGATTTATTCAATAAAACGGCGTATGGAACAGTGAACCTATACCTAAATAAAATCTACTATATGTAAGTGGTTACTGAAATAGTTAAAATACCATGAATAGTCTATGATTCTAATGTTAACTTTATCTGTAATAGGTAGGTAATTGTTGTCTGATTTTAGGAAATATTAGAACATTAAAATCTTAATCTATTGTTATCACTATCCTTCGCTGTACATCGATTTTCCATTTTCAAGCTTGAAAAATCATTGAAAGAAAAATGGAGGGCATTTTCTCCACTTCTCTCTCCCTATACCGCTATTAGGTACCTACTCCTACTACCTATACCTAGAAGGTACCTGTCATCATCTGCCTAGCCTTTTCCCAACTATCTTGGGGGCGGCTTTCAGTCTAACCGGATGCAGCTGCATACCAGTGGCGAAGGTTCCATACAACTCGATTCCTACCGGCTTCCCTTTGAAAAATGGCACAATCAGTATTTTATAGACAAATAATAAAATCATTTATAAAGATATCTACTCCGGCTTACCTCTTACAAAAATTTACCCTTCGCTACTGGGTAATACGATATCCCTTAGTAAGACTGGTTGTCAGATTTTCGGGCTTCTGACTATCCGTAACTTCTGTCAAAATCCACGAATGACAGCTGGGACCAACGGCTTAACGTGCTTTCCGAGGCATGGAGGGGTCTTGGTATGTAAAGATGGTCACCCATCCACGGACCAACCGCGGTAAGGTACCTATATAGTTTACCATTAATTAATAAATACCTATTACCTATGTATAAACAATTGTTCACAGTGAATTTGTAACGATATCTGTAGTCAATAGACGTTTGTGGTCTAAGTTACAAAAAAATTAAATAACAATATAAAAAGTGTTTTTCCTCATGATTCCTGGTGAATCCCCAATTCCCCACTAGACAGAGCTTTCTGTTAAGAATATCGAATTAATAGCTTATTCTTCCTTTTGCAATAAATTATTAGATGTTACTTATTTATAGAGAAGGAAAATAAGTGAAAACTATTGTGGTCGATGATTTTACTAAAGTAGCCTGTTGCCTGATAAGTGCTATAGAACTTGTTATCAGAAGTTTTCTCGCACTCGTGCGCTGATTTACATTGTATGGGCTTGGGGCAATTTAGATGTTACAACTATTTTTAATCTGGCGTTTGTATTGTGCACTACCTAACTACATACTTATCATTCTTATAATCTAGAATGTTGCATACTGATTGATGCAAACTTATTATAAATTAGTCACAAATCTATATCTATACATATTATAAAGTAAAGTCGCTTTTCGTGTCTGTCTGTGTGATCGCGTTGTTATTCTAAAGCCGTGTCCCCTGCGCGTGTATTTTTGAAACATTACACTAAAACATCAAAACAAAGAGGCGAGGCAATACACATTTGTGTATGATACCTAACACGATGTACTTATTTGTTTTCATTTTAAAAGCTTGATTCCAACTGACACAGGTTTTGAGGTTATATTGTCTTATGAATATAGCTGACACTAATCAAAAAATATTTTAATACGCAGGAGATAGCTTGTGTATGAAAACAAATGTATACCTACATATGTGTAATGTTTCGCAAAAACATGCGCAGGAGACACGGCTTAAACTACGCAACGGATTTTGATGCGGTATTCACCATAATTTAGAGGATTTAGGTATTCCGGAAGGTTTGTGTGTATAATAAATTACTATATAACTTAAGTATGTACCTACATATAAGTAATTAAGAAATCTTTAAGTTTTGTCCATCGCTAAAAACTGTGTGAAACAGGGACGGGTCGCTAATCACAATATAAAATTGTTTACAACATGTAACTACGAAGTTCCTCGTTCTACGTCTGTTACTTGACGTCAGGTTATAAAACTGGAACGTAAGATATGTAATAACGAGGTGGAATTTGTCCTTCTGTTCGTCCAATATGACTCATATCGATTCTCAATCGAATACACTTAAAACATAAATGGATCACTTTGTCTCTACTACCTTAATCCAGTCAAGGGCGATAAGTTGAAATTGGTCATTTGGCCATTCTAACAAGAGGGCTTAGTGGTGATCACATTCAAAGCGCTTCGTATTTTTACGACTTTCAATGGATAGAGATAAGCTTTTTGGTAACTTGTGTCAGTCCTATACATTTTAGACTTTTCTATAATCGTCATCGCTGATAGGATGTCACTTTGTCGGGTTGTGGATTTATATTTACGCTAGCTTCCGCCCGCGGCATCGCCTGCGAGGTATGTCGATAAAAACTATCCTATGTCCTTCTCCGGGATGCAATCTATCTGTCTGCCAAATTTTATCGAAATCCGTTCAGCGGTTTAGGCGTGAAAAGGTAACATACAGACAGAGTTACTTTCGAATTTATAATATTAGTATGGATTAGGTACTTGACTAGCTTTTTCACGCGAGTTCGTACGCGTGAACTTCTTGTTCCTTGGACACACCCCGTCGCATCACATCGCCTGCCCGCGCTATTAATTACTTCGTTTTCGCCTTAGCGTTCTTCCCGACTTTTTTGTGTTTCAGTTCGGCTCCTAAGGGTTATACCGTGATGTTAAATAGTCTATAGCCTTCCTCAAGAATACTATCAAAGGCTATAAAATGCAAAAATATTTTTTCCAATCCGACCGGTAGCTCTAGAGGTTAGCGCGTTCAAACAAACAAACTCTTCATCTTTATTATTAGTATAGATAGATATAGATTGTACACGGCTTGCCCTTCTAATTGATCATTGGTCTAGGTAGGTAAGTACCTACTACTACTGAACATGGTGATCTGGGATTTGATCCCCAGTACAAAACCCAAGGACAACCTCCAAGGGTTGTCCATTAGGGCATTTTCCCGAGTAATTCCAAGTCTGCACTTTAGGCCGGTTACCTAATTGCACATTGAAAAAAATAATTTCTTACTGCACATTATAGCGATTTTATTAAGACTTAGGTACTGACTTTATACAGTAAGAAGAAATATTGTTAACACAGTAAAAGACAAAACAGTAACTTTTAACGATCGAACATGCTATTTACTGACATCCGGGTTTATGCATAAGGTTTATGTTTATGAAATTAAATGTTTTTTTTTATTTTTGAGTTGATTGAATGAATGGTAAATTGCGGTTTACGATTTATGACGTATTAAAAAAAAACTACTTACTAGATCTCGTCCAAACCAATTTTCGGTGGTAGTTTACATGGTAATGTACATCATATATTTTTTTAGTTTTATCATTCTCTTATTTTAGAAGTTACAGGGGGGGGGGACACACATTTTACCACTTTGGAAGTGTCTATCGCGCAAACTATTCAGTTTAGAAAAAAATTATATTAGAAACCTCAATATCATTTTTAAAGACTTACCCATAGATAACACGTATGGGTTTGATGAAAAAAAAATGTTGAGTTTCGGTTCTAAGTATGGGGAACCCTAAAATTTATTGTTTTTATTCTATTTTTGTGTGAAAATCTTAATGCGGTTCACAGAATACACCTACTTACCAAGTTTCAACAGTATAGTTCTTATAGTTTCAGAGAAAAGTGGCTGTGACATACGGACGGACAGACAGACAGACAGACAGACGGACAGACAGACAGACAGACAGACAGACATGACGAATCTATAAGGGTTCCGTTTTTGCCATTTGGCTACGGAACCCTAAAAAGAGGACAACCACCATTACGAGTACCTAATGTAAGTAAATTTCAATGGTTTGAACGATATCACCAGATTCATAAAACAGTTAATTTTGTGTTCTTTTAGCTACTTAAAACGTTAAGCTTAAGCTGTTTTCGGATCAGTAAAAAATACTGTTTTGAACGTCAGGTTAATCTGGAACTGTTTAAAGCGGTTCAGATCAATCTTTTTTCATTTTTATTTACTACTGCTTATTTCTTTCAGTGCAGTAGAATCGCTTCCTGCTCCATGGTGCTACCTACCCCTATTTTTATTATATTTCATAATGCGTCTTGACAAGTGTGTTATTTGGAGGAAATGCAACTTCGAAACCACACTATCATGTGAAAGACCACTGTTTATTGTACATATATGTATGTATAACAATTTAAAGATAATTATGCTAACGCGACCTAGGTTTGTGAGGAATCTCACGATTTGGTTTAAAAATAAAATCTAACTCCGAGCAAAACCTGATTTAAGAAGCTTATAGTGTACCAGCTGTGTACCTGTGTTGGGTGATAATTGTAACACGTTGCGGATATATGTAATTTCTTAAATTGTACATGGATCTAGCTTTTCAGATTGTTGTAATAATAAAGAATGATCTTCATGTCGATTATATATACATATATATATTATATAAGTCAGAACGAACCGTAAATGATTTCATCATAATTTATTTAATTGATTGAACACATGAATTAGGTACTTGCAGCTGTAAGTACCTATATTCTTTTAGATTTACTACTACTTATTGCTTAATGATTTCTTCATCTTTAGTGCCCAAGCTAAAGATACATTAAAATAGTAACCATTAATATTTTTGATTGATATTGTAGTCAAATCGAGAGGTCAGTGGTAATTGTATTGAAAATAAAAAGTTTTAATTGCATTAAACATGGTCTGTCACCTCAGCTTTTACACAAGCACTATACATTAATCAAGCTATATGAATTACTGTCTAAATATTGAACTACTTAATTTTATCGTAATATAAATAAGTTATTTAAAGTGTTGTTTTCAGACACTTGAAAACTACTTCCTTAAGCCCTTTACTTTTAGTGTCATTCACCTTTACTATACCTGCCTACCTGTCTAGTTAGGTATATTGTTTTGTGTTTGTATGCAGGTTTACGCACTACTATGCAGTTAACAAATTGCGAAAGATCTTAAATATTAACCAATCCCCCTCGTAGGTAGTCGATTAGTTATTTAGATTATTTGAGAACTGCATGCAATCCTTTGTATGTCTAACGCTCTATCTTGTTGTACAGCGCAATAATTAATGTTTGATTTATTTTTGACAGAACTAATTAACTATTGGTTTTGACTTAGTGCTAAGACAAATATTGGTAAATAATCGATCTTAATGAATCACAATATTTTGCTCTCGCCACTGTAGGTAATTAATAACAATAAACAATGTGTAGTGGAAGCTGCGATGGCGCCGCTAGCCGCTACCGCCGAGCTAGTGTCGTCCGCGAGGTGTTATACCCTTGACCGGATGCCGGCACTGCGCTCAGTCGCGGCGCGGCTCTGCTCGTATCCTCGCGTCTACACAGCTGCAATAAAGCCGCTCGCCCTCGCTCCCGCCACACTTCGCACCTCGAGCCATGCGCCTCCGTCCCACGGATGAAGCATCAGACGTGCAGAACGCAATTATCATTATTTTCTAAAAGTGCTTGACTAACTCCAAGGAGTAGTAATGAAATAATTGACACCTGTGCTAGTGAACTATTATCAACATGAAGTCCAGGAAGAACTCGTCAGATCCCCAGCCGGAGCTGCAGGAACTGCTCCAGAAGCCTCACAGCCTTACGCTGATCGCTGACGGCAAACGCGCAACAAGTACGTTCTTATTTCCATAGCTTTCAGTCAATGTTTTTAAAGTATTAAGAGTGACGTCTCAATAGCGTCCGTTCCGCTGAATGGACGTATGTAGTAAATCGCGCATAACAATTGCCTACCTAGTCATTGACAAAAATTTAAATTAATATTTAATTTTCAAGTGTTATTTGAAGTGAGGAATACATCTTTCAATACTAACAAAAGGCTAACTTCGATGATTTCATTACATACATACATGTATTTAATTGGCACCTACAAAGCCTGTTATGAGAGGACTTGATCTAAGAGAGGAAGTAAATAAACTTGTCCTTGCACATAAAAGCAAAAGTTGAACCAAACAGTGTCTTTGGTTTGATGTCATTGAGCTCAATACTTGTCCAGTGTCATCGTGTATGCGTTATTGAGATTAGGCTTCAATTGATTAATTAAATACATAGTTAATTAATATCATGCTTGTTCTATGATCAAGCGAGATTTTTATCGTGTCGGCGATTTGTCTCAACTTTAATTTGAATACGATTATAATTTCCGGTATTAGTTCAACATTGATATTCGCAAATCATAAATTAAAGCAGTTAATTATACAGTTTAGAAATTATGAGTATATTATTAGGGAAAAGATACATAGTTGACAGTGTCGAGCGTCTCTGTCGGAATTAGAAGGTAGATACACAAATATACATCTAACTACCTAACTATTTATTATTGCATAACATTTTTATATTTTATTAAAATCTATGCCTGTTAAGTATTTATTAATGCGTATTATATCACATATTGCGCGATATGCGAGCAATGATAACATCATTAATAAATACTTACATCATTGTTAAATGTAATTAAAACATATGTATGTTAAGTGTCCATCTAATTAGTTTAATTACAGTTTATTTAAAAAACGGAAAATGTCGCTAAAATTGTGACATGAACGTTTGTACGCGTAGCGGGCCACGCCGTAGCGGCCGTAGCGAATCGTCATGAAATTCAGACAACGTAATACAAAATGTGTGTATTCAAGAATTTGAATTTATCATATTAGCTACTTACTAAGTTGTACATAATAAACATGGTTGCAAAGGAACATACTATGTTCCTTTTGATTGATTGGGAAGCGATAAATCGGTCGCAGTATTTTTGAGGGTGCCTAGATGGAAATGGTTATTTTTAACCTGTATTGTCCCTACAGGTGGACTAAGGTCTCAGGTGGAATTAATGCTACTATGGAATATTTTGATTGTCATGACGATTCTTCGATATGATTGCCATGACATTGATCTTCTTTTTGATATACAGGGTCCCAGGGTTCCGTTGCCAAATGGCAAAAAACGGAACCCTTTTGTATTCGTCACGTCTGTCTGTCTATCTATCCGTCCGTATGTCACAGCCACTTTTTTCCGAAACTATAAGAACTATACTGTTGAAACTTGGTAAGTAGATGTATTTTGTGAACCGCATTAAGATTTTCACACAAAAATAGAAAAAAAAAACAATAAATTTTGGTGGTTCCCCATACTTAGAACTGAAACTCTTTTCATCAAACCCATACGTGTGGGGTATCAATGGATAGGTCTTCAAAAATGATATTGAGGTTTCTAATATCATTTTTTTTAAACCAAATAGTTTGCGCGAGAGACACTTCCAAAGTGGTAAAATGTGTGTCCCCCCCCCCGTAACTTACTATCACTTATATGATGTACAATACCATAACTATAACTTATATGATGTACAATACCATGTAAACTTCCACCGAAAATTGGTTTGAACGAGATCTAGTAAGTAGTTTTTTTTTTAATACGTCATAAATCGTAAACCGCAATTTACCTTTTATTCAATCAACTCAAACTACAAGAACTTTTATATTATGTTACTTGCTGCTACGGAACCCTTCATGGGCGAGTCCGACTCGCACTTGGCCGCTTTTTTCTTATATATTTTTACCATCGTCCTTATTTTGGTGGTCTGAATGATTTCTAAAAGTTTGTCCATCTATTTTAATGGGACCTTATACATATAATTATGTAGGGCTTCAGATCACTAGTGTTCTGTTAGTAAAATAAGGCTGTCAGCCTTGATGAACATCCTCGTCTTCACAAGTCTGATAAAACCTACCTCTAAATACTTGACACTTCGGTTCCTGACGACTTTAAATATAATCATGATGTAGGAAATCACAAAATGGTACATTCTTCTTATCTTGGAAAATGGTGTATTAATTATTATTATGACGGAAAGTGCCCGTTTATATATTAACAATTTAGCATGAGTTTATCGTAAGAATACCGGCCAAGTGCGAGTCTGACTCGCAGGCAGACAGACGGCGGGCGGAGGCAGTAAGTCATCATCATCATCATTTCAGCCGAAAGACGTCCACTGCTGGACATAGCCCTCCCCCAAGCACCTCCACTTCGACCGGTCCTGAGCTTCCCGCATCCAACGGGTTCCTGCGGCCTTCACAAGGTCATCGGTCCACCTTGTGGGAGGCAGTAAGTAAGGCTTAGAAATAGTGCCTATGGGCGCTTAGTGCCCCTTAAAGTGTTAAACTAGCATTTCTTCCCAACTTACACTGGGGAGTGGGTGTTTTTCGGGGCTGTCTTTAGTGGCTTTTATTATTCGATATTCAGAAAGTGCTTTTGTCAAATGATTTTTAATTATTTTAAACCTGTTTTGAAAACTTCGTATCGAAGTCAAATAATTTATTTCAAATATAAAAGGCACTTCGGCAACGTCAAAGTTTACAATGAAATAGAATTGATTCTAGTTGCCCCTTCCAAAAGGTAGTTTTCGTATGGAGAAGAATGATTATGGGCAAGAAACTCCACCGTTACTCTTTTAAAATGTTTTGCAATATTTTGTATACATACATTGATTATAGTACATATATTATATATCTTCCAAACCAATCCCCCAAAACATTCGGCGCAAATATTTATTGTATATTACCTAAATAAAATATGGCTTTGCAGGCATCACTCAGTAGATCGATAACCTATATAGGTCCAACTTGAGGGCTGCTTATCGAGCCGATCTCAGGCTATTCACCTAAATAACCAGTTATTCAACTTATTCCTCTTTAATGAGGTCTTTCCTCTGCAGCCCTTATTCAGGTGATTTACTGCAGTATAATATTTAGGTTAGAATTGAAATCGAATGACGTTCGAAAACGGTCGACTGTTTATTGTATTGCTTTTAAATAATGTGAAGATGCAGACTGCAGAGTTGTGGTTTGGCTGTTTAGTTTGAAGATCTTTTGTAACCGTAGACAGAAACTCCCTATAGGTATCTATATAACTGTGGGCTAGCCCAATCTTTAGTTTTTAAGACAGATATCATATAGAAATATAAATTTATGAACAGAGAACTGTGGCCTAAAAAAGTCGCTTTGGCAGAATCATAAAAGGTTAACATAATGGACAGTTAACTGTTAAGTTAATCGTATCAAATCCTATTGCTGAAGCATTTTTCAGTTATTTTTTTTGTCTGTACTAAAATAACAATCAATCCAATCCAAATCCAATCCCAATCTCTGTGATTGTACCCACGTAGTGCAGCGAAAAAAAGGAAAACATGGACTGTCTTCGCCATATTATAATTCATAATGTTACCTTTTATGATTCTCTAAAATGGCCTTTTTAGGTCCCCTGTTTTCAGCAAAAAACATCGTATATACAGTTATACTCGTATGTATGTAGCAGAGTTCTGTACACCCCTAATGTTCCCACTGCTGGGTCACAGGTCTCTCTTCGAGAGGAAGTGGGCCGTAATCCACCTCGTGGGCCCAGTGCGGGTTGGTACCTAGATGTCACA
The DNA here is from genome assembly GCA_916614155.1 of Mesoligia furuncula. Classification (NCBI taxonomy): domain Eukaryota; kingdom Metazoa; phylum Arthropoda; class Insecta; order Lepidoptera; family Noctuidae; genus Mesoligia; species Mesoligia furuncula. The sequence goes on from OU744807.1 coordinate 12,971,220, forward strand.
TGTCTTCGAATTTTTGGTTCTAGGACTTACCGATTTCCTCACGATGTTTTTTTCCCTCGCCGTTTTGAGAGCAGTGGTGACGAAATTATTTTCACAAAGTAAAACGCCTGCCTAGGTTCGAACCGACGACCTATAAGTCGTAAGTCGAAGCCGATATCTCTGGGCCACCACTGCTCACGAATTTTGTATAGGATGAATAGAAATTTTATGATATTTAGGATATACTTCAATACATCATTTTCTCTTTTAGTTAATAAAGAAGAGCAGGCTTTTTTTATCTTTATTTTTTTATTTTAAGCTATTTTTTAATCTCTTTTTTTTTGTCCATTAAGGATATGTCAACCCCATCATATCTTATAACAAAGTAAATACACTTAGTAATATAATACTTAAGGAAAAAAACTTATATTATAGTAATACTAAGTATACTAATACTAAAAGCTGTTGCTCACTGCTGAACGACTAATACTAAACTACATAATTTTTTAGCTGCCTCCGATTTAGGATTAGCTAAAATGCTTTGAATTAGACCTACATCCAGCATATTTAACTTTAATTCGTTCAGTAGCAAGTCGTGTTCATCTTTATTTCGGACACAAAACATCAGAAAATGCTGAACATCTTAAAAGCAAACTTAATTAAGCTTTCCAATTTAAAACGTATATTCAATGTTTAGCCCAGTATTCTAGTTTCGTTTCCTACTTAGCCATAGATATCATAGAGAACAAGTCAGTTTTTTCGAAGACAATAGGAGAAAAGCGAGAATTCTATGTCCTATTGACCTGCAGACCATTTGCTCTTTTAGAAAATTACTTATCAGTTTTAAAGTTACAGAAAACATCGTGTCTGTATTATTATTTCGAAGACAGATTTACATATTTTGAATACAGCTTTTTTTGAGTCGAAAATTTAAGCAATCCGGTAACAGTAAATCTTCAAAAACACGAAAACTGGTAGTCATAAATATACTTAAGTGTCAGTTTAGTCTTGGGATTAAAGAAGAGGGCTTCATAAAATGAAATGAAATCTTATATGTCTACGAGTCTTTGGTCAACTGGACCCACTCGGAACTGGACCCGCGGGTCCAGTTGACCAAAGAATCATGTCTACCAAACCTGAAATCGCGAAAAAAAAATCAGCTGTTCCCTACATTTTGACGAGTTATACGAACATAAATGTAGTTGACCAAAGACTCGTAGGGAACAGCTGACTTTCTTTACGCGATGTCAGGTTTGGTCCCATAGTAAAAGTTGCTCGTAATGATGAGTACAATGACCTCTTAAGAGGTTGTTAATGTTTTACCAATAACCCTGTATATCCTTCATATTCAGTTTATGAAATGTCTTATAAATTGGTCCAATATTGGAGGAAATAGGCGAGAGCCAAACCTCGAATTACGACTTTTTACTTAGGCTTTTTCAAAAGTCTCTCCGACCGCATTTCCTCTTAGGCCTTCGTGTTCTCATAATTATACCTATATGTGCCTGTCCGTGTCTCAAAGAGATGTCAGCATCAGAGAAAGGGCGTTAGGGCCGAAGCCTGCCGGGTCAGCGGGATTGTCCGAAAGGGTTACCGCTGGCCCGGAACATAAAGGGCTAAGGAAGGAACACGGTGGGTTTTAGTCAGTAATAGTTTGACACCCGCTCCGCCTAGAGCAGGAGGGGTCATTTGATGATTTCCCAAACAAAAAAAAAATTATACCTATAAGTACCTAGTTGCTTAGTTCGTGCCGGCACGAGAGAAGAAGAAGCAGGCCTTTAGTATGCGGAGGTAATCTGTCTCAGTAGGTATAGGTTTAGATTTATAACATAAACAAAAGTGTTTGTTTGAAAACGTTGGACATCAATCAAGTTGAGTAATGAGTCTGTTGATAGAAATCTGACGCGGCGTAATCTTTAGATGTTCGTTCAATTGAATAGCGATCATTTACACTTAATTATGATAAATGTTTTAATTCAAACATTGTTAATTAAATTAAGTTGACACAAAGTTTATTTATTATGGTGCTACTTATTTATTACTTAATTACTTATTTATAGGGCTAGACTGAATTGCTTACTTGTATATTATGTATCGGTATCTAATCAGAAGTAATTTATATGCCCATCGTAATTACACCATAGGAATACTAGCCTCTTACTTGAATGACATAATACCTACTTGCTTACTATATGAATAACTTTTGAAACAACTGTAATTGGTTTTGAAAAATATTTAGAAATATTTTGCTAATGTCTTAATATAGGTAATTATGAAGTATATACCTACCTTAGAAGAACCTATATTTTTCAACGGATTTTGTAAAAGGCGAATTAAGACGCAGATCTTAAAGTTTAGGTATAAGATTTTTGCCCTGGCTGGAGGCCTTATTTATAAAGCGTCTACAGGATAACCGCCGACAACTTCCTAGGTTGATTTGCGAGATGCCATTACTAACATTAAAACACATTGTTACATGACATAAGCGGTTGGTTGAGTTAAATTTATTTGTAATCTAGTAAGAAGATTTAATAATTCGACGTAAGCCCATTTTATGTCACATTTATTTAGTATTCACAACAACACTCAGTGCATTTTAAAAACGTTCTGTTGTTTTCGCTTAAAGTATAGGTACCCCATTCAAACAAAAAAATAATTTTTGAAATCGGTCCAGCCGTCTTCGAGTAATCGGGCAACATACATAAAAAAAGATTCCGACGAACTGAGAACCTTCTCCTTTTTTTGAAGTCGGTTAAAAAGAATTATTAACGCATTCCAATGCCAAAGGATGTTTGATTACTGTTGAATAAATAAATAGAGCTATGAAAAAGGACTGGTACCTACTTAAAATCATTTAGATTTTATGACGTCAATTAGCGTCCAAAATAATCCGAATTTCGGTACCAATGACACTGAAGTCATATGACGTAGCTTAAGGCAGAATTTACATTATTTATCAAAAATTTGGACTAACATTAAAAAATTATAGTAAAATATTTTAATATTAGGCCATCTAGAAATCTTTTTCAATAACAAACAATAACTACTTACCTAATCTGCATTCGCGACTTATTTGACAAAAATGTAAACCAATATGAGTTTATGGAAAATAACTTTTATTCCGACAAAATAAAGTTCAGCTTACGCTACAACTTCAAACATTTTTTCAATAGTGCTAGTCACTCTGAAATCAACTTATTAAACATTAAAATAAAGTTGATATTTGTTTAACTTGAAATAACATCTTTTTAAATACACTTTACCGGCTGTGTGTCTCTGCTCACCTACATAAATCTACAGCAATAAGTACCTATTTGTTAACATTAATGTCGCTTTTTGTGTCTGTGTGATCACGTTGTTCTTCAAAACTACGCAATGGATTTTCATGCGGTTTTCACCATAATTTAGAGAATTTATTCAGAATGATTTATGTGTTTAACAAATTAATATTAAACTTACATATAATAAAGGAATCTTGATGTTTTCGTAGCGAAGTTTTTATAATCTTGAAGTAAAAACGCGAGCAACGAAGGCTCGCTAGTTATTAATATTACCACTAACTTGAACAATCATTAATTTACTGTTTTCGTAATGCAACGTTGTCTGTGTGGTGCCGGACTTAAAGAATAGCACCACCCCATTCTTCCCGTGGGTGTCGTAAAAGGCGACTAAGGGAGATCGTAGAATGAGCAGCAGCGTTCTCTATGCATTACACCATCATACCATACTGCGATCGCCAACCCGCCTGCCAAGCGTGGCGATTATGGCAAACCCCCCCCAAAATTGGGGGAGGCCTATGTCCAGCAGTGGACGTCTTTCGGCTGAAATGATGATGATGATGATGAATGCAACGTATAGTAAACGCAGTTATTTATTATTATTTTCACTCATTTGCTACGCGGCGCGGCCTAGCGCTACGCAGGTCATCCTGATAAGTCAAGTTTTAGCTTTATACAACCGGTTTTAAAATAAGGAAAAAGCTTTGCCCGTACTTCCAACATCTTAGTACCAAGCCTAGCGCCCTATGGAATTTCCCACCGGCAAAAATTATGAATTTCCATAGACACTTTCATCCCCTTTTTAAGACTTTTACGGAAATAATTTTGAAAAATTCTGCTTTTTTGATCACCTTCGTTGGTTAAGGAACTCTTGTGCAAAATTCCGTGCTTCTACACCCAGCGATCTAGGCTCTGCGTTGTCTGTCACTAGGGGTTTAAGATTTAATTAAGTAGATAGTCCCTAAATATTGGGAGCATAGTTCAAGCTATGCTTACCTATCTTTCACGACTTCAGGCTTCGTACATAATAAAATGTAGTTACCTACCCGATGAGTCATATATGAGATATTTCTGTCAAAATAGCTATAGCTATTTATACAGAAATATCTCATATATAAAAATAATCTTATATAACAATAAGGTAAGTATATTATCCAAGGGTAAATAAGTACCTACCTAAGCACATAAGTGGGCACTCAAGTTGACCACGATGTAGCACTTTTGTAAATTGCATTTGCGTTCATTGACATTTATTTTAAAACAATAACAAAATGTACGTCATAAAAATCATGATTCGACAAACTTACGTTTAGTTATCAATGAATGAGTCACAAGGTCTTTCTTGCAGTTCGTACCTTAGAAATATTCGTCATATACAGTATTTACTCGCTCGTTTTGGAACCTATATAGGTACATAAGTACTGCAGAGGCTTTATGTGTAGCCCTACATTTAGTAAGACACTGTCTTAAACAAATTGTTTGACTGTTCCATTCAAACATTCAAGCAGGTGTCAAATATTAATATGATGTTTTTGTTCTATAGAGGAGATACAATTATCGTGAAGCTGTATTGTTCTCTTAAAAATATATTAATTCCAAGTCAAAGGCTTTTCAATTGTACACCACACACTGGTGTACTGTGGAGGACCCCTCTGGACCTTCACAGTACTTAGGTAGCGCTATATCCTCGAAGGTCCACTTCGTAACTCATGTAAGTGACCGAACATACAATTAATTACAAGCACTCACTTTGTTTATTAAAGTAGGAAAAACATTGCAGTTTCATAACTTGGTACTCACTTAGCTAAATTCGAATGTTCAATTATGACTGACGAACTAGCAGGGGATCGAGGAGGGAGGAGTGAAGGGGGGGTTCAGGGGATCAGACTGGAATAAATCGAAATTTTTCAGTAGCAGCCCAGAGTCTGGATTTGTGCCCGTTTGATGGCAATAGGCTGGCCCCTATTACATGGGACTTAAACATAACTGACGAAATGTGGGCGCATACGGTATGGAGACCACATAACATGCAATAAACACCACATACTTGTAATCCGCCTTTTTTGACGATATACAAAAGAAAAACGAAATCGGTCGCGATAAAAAATCAGCTGTTCCCTATATTTATGTTCGCATAACTCGTCAAAATGTAGGTATGGAAACAGGGTGAAATTGAAACAGGGTGAAAGTGAAAACATGCGACAAATCGAAATGGAAGATTGTACTCATCATTATGAATAACTTTTACTATGTCCTATGGTCCAAACCTGAAATCGCGAAAACAAAATCAGCTGTTCCCTACATTTATGTTCACATAACTCGTCAAAATTTAGGTAACAGCAGATTTTTTTTTCGCAATTGCAGCTTTGGTCCCTTAGTAAAAGTTGTTCATAATGATGAGTACAATCTCCGATTTCGGTTTGTCGCATGTTTTCAATTTCAACCTGTATATAGGTACTATAGGCACACCTCTGCCCAGCGCTTCGGGAAATTAGGCGTGATGTTATGTTATGTTAAGTGTCCACTTGAAAAAAGAACAAAAAAATTATAATGGACTCCTATCCGCCCCTAAACTCGGAAAATCCTAAACGCCCCGTGCCTTTGTTTTACTTAAACAGTCGTGGGAAACTGATCAGAGGAAAGCTATTAGTATTTTTGCTCACTCAATTGAATAATGCACGACTCATAATGCGAATGAATTCATTAGTGTTTTACGATCGAAAATTTGTTTTTGCCTCCTATCTGCAACTGTTTCTATTGTAATTCTCTTGCTAGTACACAGAACCTACTAATTTATATACCATTGTATAGATAAATTTAATGGAGATTAATTCTGTACTTTTCAAGAATCGATTTAATGCCCATGCATAAAATAATTCCCGTCAATCAAGCGTGAAACCTGAAAACATTGTAGCTTGCGAAAAAATCTATTAATTGAGTTAATTTTTTTTAAATAAATTTGTTTCACTCTTAGGAGGAACCCTATTGAAAATGACTTTTTTATTCAAAGTAGTTTAATTATAATTAATAAAAAACTAACTAATAAAATAATTAGTTTACCTATGGTTTTTTATACGACCAATGAGCATTATGAGTCGTGCACTTTTGGATTTTTCGTACTATTTTAAATGTAGAGCATTAAACTACATTGATAATAAAACTTGCCTAAATGGTTTATTATTTTTGCATATTGGACAAAAATATTAATATATTTTGACTTTAGATGAATATTTAAACTTTAAAGACTTGCCTATTTACTTATCTAAGCCAAAGATCTCTACAGCCGTAACTAATACTTGTTAACATTGAAGAGTCAACTGACCTAGTAGAATTTATATTTGCAACGAAATTAATTGATACAAGCATAAGCCCAATTTAATCCTGTACCTACTTTATTTGCTTATAAATTCAGATTTTCCATAGACTTACTGAATGGGTGAGTAGTCTGTACTACCTACTACCCATATTGATGTACTTATAAATAATGGTTAAGTCATAGATCGTTATCTAAAACAACTGCATAGGAAACATTTATGTTTTTAGGGAATATATTGTAAAATCGAACGCATTTTCATTATAGAATTTTTCAGAAATTGTCGGTAAATCCGTCAAATCTTTCGCCTCATGAATTATGGGCCATCTGCACGATCTGGGGGCCTAAAAAGGCCACTTTGGCAGAATCATAAGGGAATAACATTATGAATCATAATATGGCGAAGACAGTCCGTGTTTTTCTTTTTTCGCTGCACTACGTAGGTATAATCAAAGAGATTGGGATTGGATTTGGATTGGATTGATTGGTATTTTAGCACAGACAAAAAAAATAATTGAAAAATCCTTCACCAATGGGATTTAATACGATTACCTTAACAGTTAACTGTCCATTATGATTCATAATGTTATCCTTTTATGCTTCTGCCAAAGTGGCCTTTTTAGGCTCCCTGGTTTAATTCGAGGGTGACAAAGTTGGTGTCACGGTTTCTTCAAATACCCATTTACGAACATCTGAATTTAATTTTTACCATATATTTAAGACCGATGAACTTAGAAGAGTATAATCTATTTTTATACTTTGTTAAAATCGGTAAGTTGCAAAAGTAGGTTCAGTTCCATTGTAAATAATAATGACAATATATCAAATTATGAATTTGCTAGCAATATTATATTCCTTCGTAACCGCTTCTAAGTACTTAAATATCATTGACATATGTAAATAATTTATGCTTTAAGCCGATATATTATGTCCTTTTTCCCAGAAATAGTGACGAACGTGGAAACCCATAAACTAAACTGTTTTTTAATTTAATGTGGAAAAAGCATTTATGACATTTATGACTAATTTCTTGTTTACTATTCTGAGCATAACGCCATTTGGTCGAATGGGTAAATATGCCTAGGAATACACGCCTTATTATTATGGCTTAACTTTTTTATAATATGTTTAAGGAAGCATTATAATTTTATTTAAGACAATCTGTGCTTACCCGCCCGATGGGTTTTCTGCAAAAATGATTAAATTCCGATTTTCTGGACCCAGCGGCTTAGGCAGTGCGTTGTCTCTCTGAATGAATAAATGTAAGTTGCGTTAAGCGTAAGAAAAAGGTTTATATCGTTGATTCTTTAGACTTTGACGTACAATAATAATATACTGTAGAGGTCAGAGAATACGAATAAAAAAAAATAAGAAACAACATTTTGGAAGGAATGCGGCCACTCTGCTTATGAAATGCTTAACATTTTTGAGTAAAGGCACTTTTGGTGTAGTTTATAAATTTTGTGCCCTGGCTTGCGGCCTTAACTTTGTAAGGTATCCACAGGATAGTCCAGCCGACTACCTCCTATTTTCACCTCAGAGATGCCATTAAAAAAAAACATTTTTGGTGATAAATGAACATGACGATGAAATCCTGTTTTAATACGGAAGTTTACGGAACCCTCAAACGTGAGTTAAACGTTTTTTGTTGACTATCTAATGAATAAGTATTTTTTCGTAGACATGTTTGACAAGACATGAACTTCTGCCAATGTTTACTATGCTAAACAGTTCGCGCGAGTTTCGTGAATGTACCACAGCCACGTAAGTTATTTATTTACATAAAATAATATTAAGTAAACTCACCACATGTAGGTATATGGTGTTAATGATTTTCAACAGGCAATTTTTTTTAATGTTAATTCGTAACAGGATAATACAGACTGGCGTTGTCTTTTTAAAATAATCTAATAAAATTCTGTGAAATAACATGACACATTGGAACTATCTGTTACTATTTAAATATGTAGGAAGGTATGCAAATTACTTAGCTACCTAAAGGAAAATACTTAAAATTCCCACCGAATGTGCACGGGGAAGTTCTGTACACCCGTATGCTGATTAACCGATTGCCGACTAAGGCAGGTAGACATTATAGGTGGATACCCGGACATTTTGATGAATAAGTAGTATAAATAGAATTCTCAAAAACTCCAAGGATGTTAAAAATTGTCTTCACCGTAATTGCATAACACGCTATCAATCACAATCTGTATCACTTTGAAGGATATTGCTAAGCTATTGCTTCATATCTTCGAAAACTTTCGTCTGCTCAACAACCTAAGTAACGCAATGAATGGTGTTGAACTGTCAAAATAAAAGCCATTGCTACTGTTAGTATGTTACGCAGTTACCCCGCTGGTACAGACGCCAGCACATCAAGCTACTACAATCTGTCAAATTTCTTTAATCGATTTTCAACTTTATCGCTAAAGCATAAGGTTCAAAGTAGACTGGGAAAATTCGACAGTTTGGGGTAGCTTAATGTCGTCTGTACAACAGTCTATTTTCAAAGACAACCAGATTCATTACATTCTTTATATTTTTCTTTGTGTTTATTTGTGTAAAACGGATCGTAAGGCCGAGAAACCTGTTAAACCTGTTCAAAATTATACAGTTCAGTATTTTTATACGCTACGTTTGAAATAGTAACTTTCCTTTTTATGTTTTGTTTTGTAGTTAAAATACGGTACGGTTAAAGTTACTTTGGAGGATTAAAGATTCGACGACATGACATGTCAGGAAATGAGAAAGTTTGACGAAGAGCAAGCTTTAGAAAAGATATACATAGGTACTTCATCATCATAATCATCATCATCATTTCAGCCGAAAGACGTCCACTGCTGGACATAGGCCTCCCCCAAGCACCTCCACTTCGACCGGTTCTGTGCTTCTCGCATCCAACGGGTTCCTGCGGCCTTCACAAGGTCGTCGGACCACCTTGTGGGAGGCCTTCCAACGCTACGTCTTCCGATACGCGGTCGCCACTAAAGAACCTTTCGGCCCCGTCGGCCACCTGTTCTGCGAGCAATGTGCCCTGCCCACTGCCACATAAGTTCGGCAATTGTTCGGGCTATGTCGGTTACCTTGATTCTCCTGCGGACCTCCTCATTCCTGATTCGATCACGCAGGGAAACTCCAAGCATAGCCCTCTCCATTGCCCTTTGGTTGACTTTTAGCTTTCTTATGAGGCCCATTGTGAGCGACCACGTTTCAGTGGCATAAGTCATCACTGGCAACACGCACTGGTCAAATACTTTCGTCTTGAGACACTGCGGTATGTGGGACGAGAAGATATTGCGTAGCTTGAAGAACGCTGCCCAGCCGGGTCGGATTCGACAATTGACCACTATAAACCATAGGTACCAGGTATTTAGGTTTCCATTATTTTCCGTTACTGTCCTGGTTCGGGGGTCTTCGTCTAAGTCCGTCAACATAGATACAGGCCCGTCCAAAAGTAGTCGATCTGTCAAAAGAAGCGAAATAAAATTTTTCCGCTAGACAAAAACACACCGGGAGTAGATACAACTAACAAATCGTGTTGTCATTCATTCTTAGTTCGAGCCCCGAACTAATCTGGATGACCGTAAGTGGTACCTACGAGGTAGAAAACGCCTATAAATTCGGCTAAAACTACGGACTTTGTGCTTAGGGAGTAGGCTCACGGCACGGCCCACGCATGATTCTATGTCAACATAAAATATTTGTAGTTACAGCTTATTAAATAAGATTACAAAAAATATATATCCTTAAGTTTTTATAAACTCCTTTCTAAGATCAACAACAATCCCACGTACTCGGGCCTTCTCAGGCGTGAAAATGTTTTTCATTTCCTAGGGAAAGTAGGTATTCACTTAGTCAACTAGGTATATACTTTTCCTGTAGAAGTATATTTTTTCAATCTTCTTTGCATAAAAAGTAATTCTTGTTATCAAGAGAAACAAAAAAAGCTTTGTTTTAGCAACAACATCGCCCCAGCTTTGTTCCAACTGTGATGTTATGAGGAGGCTGGCATACATCTGATGTTGATACATTTCAGCACGTGTTTTGATTTATTAGATAATATAACGGAAAATATAATTGATATAACTAAAAACTCACGTGTAACTGACGTGTAAGTGCATTCTCAGGTTCGTTACTTTACTTTAAAATAACATAATTAACTATAGACATGTCAACAAAAATCTGTCATATGTTTGACTAAAGGCGTTCCAAAATATATTCGAAAAATAAGTTAATCTAAGAAAGTTTATTATAGATTTTATTGACATCTCTGAGTAGGTACCAAAGAATTATCAATTGTTTATTTCGATTCTCTGAGAATTATATATTTATGAGTATTATGCTATTAGCAATGGATCGTTAATCTTGTATTAGATACACCGACAGCAAAACGATGATAAGCGATGGTTTGTTTTCTTCTAGTAAATGAATACATTAAAAATAATATCTGGTAGGTATCCATTGTTCGTTAACTTCTGTTTATTCGCGGTTATGTTTTATTGTAACTAATAATAAAGTGTACCTATGTACCAATGTTTCTATTGTTATAAGAAATGACCTAAGACTTTAATAAATCACGATGAAATATTATGTACCTAAGTCATGCCTCTTCTCGTTGACGCATAAATCTAAAAAAAAATTGAGGAGTCTATTTGTAATGTTAAAATAATAGCTTTTGACTATGAAAGTATATAGGTACTGGTGCTTAAACATTTTTTTTTACAATTTTTGTCTTTTTGTTCTGGCTAATCTCCGAAACAGCTGGATCTATCGTGACGGGACTTTCACTGGCAGAGAGCTGATGTTATAAGTTCTTAGGCTACGTTTATTTTAGAAAAAAATAATATAAAAAGACACATTAATATTTTCCGACATCCACGCGAACGAAGTCGAGGGCACAGCTAGTGTAGCATCAAATAGACCAATATAAGTTATCAAAGTACCTATAGTTTTCAATATTTATTTATGGAATATACGTTAATTGGAATTGAGAGGTATAAACTGCTGCGGTTTCTGATTTACATCTACCTCAAGATTAAAACCGCAAATTTAATAGCAGATCGATGTTCATTCACTAGATGCGTGTCACTTTAGTATTATTAAGTATTTTAAGAAAGAAAATGTTTTTATTTTTTTGGACTCGTTCCTAACCGATTGGACGGAGAAGAAAAGAAGAAAAATATGGGGGAGACCTTTGCCCAGCAGTGGGACAATATAGGTATATACATAAAAAAAATGTTTTTATTTTAATACAATACTTTAAGGCAAAAATATTTAAAATAAAATATTTAAAATAAATATTTTAAATAAGGATAAATAACCATATATAATAGGAACTAGTAATTAACTAAGCACTACGACAAACGTTGTCCTGTCCAAACAAACAAATTGTTAGTTTACAAAAATTCTATAAAAAAAAGGACGTTCAGTGTTTAATTTTTTTTAATTTTTTTCTCCATTAAGTAAAAACATTTTAAAACAAAAAATAGCAATCAAATAAATTAGATTCCTATTTTTTGTTTTAAAATGTTTTAACAGTCCGACAATTACGAACATTTAAAAAAAAAATAGCCAATTCGGCCAATTCGTCCTCAAGTGATGGACTTACCTACGAAAAAAAAATTATTTTTATTTTTATAGATTTTAGTCTAGTCCTTTTTTGCCAACGGTAAATACCTAAGCTATGTTTTTGTCATATTGAGAATAAATCCTGCCATAGTCTGCCATGCTAGCCTTGTTGATTGTCTAATCTTTTCAAAGATTCTTTCATCATCATCATCTGCCTAGCCTTTTCTTAACTGTGTTGGGGTCGGCTCCCAGTCTAATCGGATGCAGCTGAATACCAGTATTTTACATGGAGCGACTGCCTATCTGATCTCCACAACCCTGTCACTGGGTAATACGATACCCCTTGGAAAGACTGGATGTCAGATCTTCGGGTTTCTGACGACTCGTAACAACTGTCAAAGATCCACGAATGACAGCCGGGACCAACGGCTTAACGAGCTTTCCGAGGCATGGTGGGGTCTTGGTATGTAAAGATGGTCACCCATCCACAGACCATCCATTAAAAGTTTCAGTATAGACGAATAAAATCTAATTTAACCATACCTGCTTATTAAGGTTAAAAACAGTTTATTAATAACTCACAAAAACGAGTTTTAAAATATGTGTAATAATAAATATGTTTATCCTTTTTTTACGGTTCCGTAGCAAAATCCTTATAGTTTCGCCAAGTCCGTCTGTCTGTATGTCTGTCCGCGGTTTGAACTCCCCTCCCCTGACCCTTGGTACAAAAACCTGTAATTTAGCATGGTTAATGTATAACCATGCTAAACATGTCTGTGTGGTGCCGGATGTCTGTGTGGTGCCGGACTTAAAGAATTGCACCACCCCTTACATCCCGTGGGTGTCGTAAAAGGCGACTAAGGGTCTTACCGGAGAATGGGCAGCAGCGTTCTCTATTTATTCCACCATCATACCATACTGCGATCACCAACCCGCCTGCCAAGCGTGGCGATTATGGCAAACCCCCCCCAAAATTGGGGGAGGCCTATGTCCAGCATTGGACGTCTATCGGCTGAAACGACGATACATACATAGTAATCACGCCAACAAAGAAGTATGTTTTTTTATAAATTAAATTAATGTATGTGTAAACATTAATAATGGACTTTGTGTCATAGAAAAACTTAATTTAAAAGTATTTTTAGAGCGTCCATCGTATTCTGGAGATAACACAGGTACATACGCCAGCACATCAAGCTACTACAATCTGTCTAAATCCTTAATCGCTAAAGCAATAGGTTCAAGGTTGATTGGGAAAATTTTACAGTTTCGGGTAGCTTGATATGCTGGTGTCTGTACAAACTGAGCGGGATCGGGAAAAGGCTGATTCTGCTCGGAGAAGGAGGCGTCGGGGAGGCAAACGCCTTGGCGCCTAATACGCCGAAACCCGCTTACCAATCAAGGTAGGTGAACCTTTGGGGTCGCGGTCGCACTGTGTGGGGACTCTGTCCGCCCACCAAGTGACCCCAGGGAAGATGGTGGCACAGTGGTCACGTGCTGTCGTGAATAGCGAGGCTCAGGGGAAGCCCCTTTACAGTCTTCCCAGGGATGTGCCTTATAGGCGTTGCACTGGGGGGTTCCGGAATTGGTATTTTAAGAGGAACCCGGACCACCCCTATGTCCTGAACTGCTAATGGTGATCACCGGGGTGGTTTTAGTGAGGTATAAATGCCACACTCCCCGACCGTGCCCAGGGGTCGGGTGCCCTTTGAAGGTTAGCCCCGAAAACAAAAAAAAAAGGTACAAACTGATAATATAAACTCACTACTATATTTATCTAATTTAATTTAATGTTTCAAATAACCCTAAGGCGATTGGTGTTTGTAAACAGTCAAAGTCGGTGTGTAGAAGTGATTGTTAAACGAAAACTGGTTTTGATTTTTTTGAAGCAATCACACAATCAATAAAATTACCTACTACATTGATTTGATACGAAAACATATACAGAGTTATTGGTAAAACATTAACAACCTCTTAAGAGGTCATTGTACTCATCTTTATGAACAACTTTTAATATGGGACCAAACCTGAAATCGCGAAAAAAAAATCAGCTGTTCCCTATATTTTGACGAGATAAACGAATATAAATGTTCAGGTTTAACTTTACATAACAGTAGTTAGGTAACGTTAGACAGGGTAGGTAAGACTAGGCTAGTCAGTAGACTAGCTTAAATAATGATTAAGCTAGTCTACTGACTAGCTTAATCATTATTGCAGCGTAGACTAAGCTACGCTAGAAGTCTACGCTGCAAATAAATTACCTTTTATTCGCTATCTAAAGTCAATTCAAAAGGTAGGAAATACCTACACCTTGAAAACTTTTCTCCCAGACCGAAGATTTCCTTTTATAGAAAACCAATATACAAATCATTATGAAAGCGTATTGCTTTTCTTTTTTGGCTGAGTGCACAGTAAGCATTTTATTATAAATTTTTTCCTGTATGTGGTGGGCGAAGCAGCACTTTAATCTATCACTTAAAAATAAAAAGACCAACAGAGGTAGTGATCTTTTTAAGTGATGGGTACTTCGCACAACCTTTTAAACACTTCCACGACAATTTACCTTAATATTAACAACACTTAGGGGTACATTATGAATTTATGATATAAAATTTTAATATTTAGATATCATCTTCCTGTATTTTTACGAAATATCCTGTATTTGTCGAAAGGGTAAACTTTGACAATTAGTTCTGGAACGACTATGAAAATATAACAACCCTAAAACCGATAATAGATATAGTATCTGATAGTCCTCCAGGCCAAATTTCGGGCATAGCGGCCAACCTCAGCGGAGGATGGCCATCTACCTACATGAGTCTAGGATTACTGAGACATTTTAATGGTTAATTATAGTACACGGTAACAATATCGGTCTATAGGACCTTATCAAATACACATTATTATGGACCTTAGCAAATACACGATTAATACCCCCGTTGGGTCATATGCTTCTAATAGTTATAATACACCTACTACACATATAGGTTTAATACACATTAATGTAGGGGCGGTTTAGAACAGCCCTGCTCCTGACCACTGTCTTACTGTGTAGACACGGACTCCCCTTAAACTACGTGGGAGATATTATAGTGCAGGTGCAATTCATCTCAAACTCATCAATCAATTCAATTCAATCCGACACGACCGGAGAGAGATCAGGCGCAGGCGTTCCGAGACACGGGGGTATGACACCGCCAACTTCTAAACTCCGGGCTATTACTGAGTAATTTGTAATGGAAAAACCCAATGACACTTTGCCCGACCTAAGAATGGAACCCACGCTTAGATGTCGCGGTTGCGACCACGAAACCAAAGGGTTAGTAAATTAATATGATAGTACAAAGTGACTGTTCAACCCACGTCCTACGCTACTTTACCTATTGGCATAAATACAGGAAGTTGACAAACAAAATGGGTCCAGTATTTTCCATACATATGCGAAGTTAACTTATTGACTATTTATTCATTAGGTGGTCTACTACGCACACCGTGTAATGGACCATATTACTTTATTTCATTCGTTTATTTATGTATTGTATTAGTTATGTGTAAATTAATGTATCTTGCTCCTTATGTAAAGTATGCCCGTATTAATATAAATAATATTAGGTTTGACCGCGGCCTTAAATTCAAGTTATTTGCAATAATGACAGACTAAACGGTTACAGCTATTATCGAAGGCGCCAATTGTCTGGTGCTAGTTTAATTCATTATTTTCATTGAGAATAATAATCAACAAACTTTAATTGTTAAAACACTTCTAAAATCAGATCCGAAATGACTTAGGTACTTCTGTTGTTGTTTGAACCTGTTTTGCACACAGAAATATTTATTGAATTTAAAAAGATGTTCTTCCGTGTCCGAAGTCCTGATCGTCGATGAAATTTTCTTTTAAGTAATCGAATATGCTCGAGTCTTCTGTCTTCTGCGTAAAATATCAATGAATAAAACAAAAATTTAAAAAAAAGAGTGAAAAAAATCTTTGAAATAATTGTACTTGACGTTTTAATTTAAATTACCTTTGATAGGATAACAGTAGATTGTTTTCCAAGGGAGCAAACTACTATTTTGAAGGCGAGAGTGTTTAGTAGAATCCTGAGCGCAACGAGGGATTCAATGTATGTACGTCACTCGAGCTTAAAATAGTGTTGCTCCCGAGGTGGACACTCTACTTTTTATCACCCTCTATGTAAGTGCAGCTTATGAATAAGAATAGTACGTTTATTTATTTTCATTCAATTAGGAGCAATACATAGAAATTATTAAGGCTAATGTTTATATTTGAACAAATATAGAAGTGCGCCGTAACAATTTTATTACTACCATCCGTAACAGTTGCAGATTTATTTACAGCTTGAGAATTAAAATTAGAGTCAGAAAACGGTGTGTGGATGTATAAAAATACGAACCATGCCAGAAAATAATCAAGTTAAAAAAAAATTAAAAACTTGATTATTTTCTGGCATGGGTGATGGTTCACGATGGTTTTTTAGACTTAGATGGGCGCGGAGACGGCCCTTTTAAAATGATATTTTATAAAACTAAGTAAAATCCTAATTTGAGTAAACAATTACGAACGAAGCCAAAATGCTTTTCGCGCGTTTTTAATTTTTCACAAACTTTTTTTTTAATTTGATTCTCGCGCGTTTACTATATCATACAGCCTGTTACTTGTTCATACAATTATCGTCATAGTTCTCTTTGGTGATTGGAACTTTTACTATCAATATCCACAATATCTAAATTCAAATCACTTTTAGTCCCTAGAGGTTAAAGAGCTATTTTAGTCCCTGTTTCCAAAGAATACACTAGCTCTTTTTGAATAGATGTGATAAAATTGTAATAGGTATAATACCTTTGCTAATACTTGTGACGCAAATTGATTGACAAATACTGAAAAGTTGAGTCGAAGAAACTTGGACAGTAAGTATAAATAGATAACAAGGAGAAATATATATAAATAAAAGATCTAAGAAGTAAACAAAGCTGTAAGTTTAATGGCACCTAGTTGGAAAGGTCATTCTTACTGATCCTGTTGTAAGAAAGCTCGAATCATAATAACAATAAAAAATTATTTATATTGCTAAACATATACCGGTATCCAAATATCTCATTTTCATATGTTATGGAATGCAAATAGCATTCCATAATGTAATAATTCATAAAAACTATTCAAACTCGATTTTCTTCTTCTTTTTTTTTGATTCGATTTTTATTTCGATTCTTATCTCCTAAACGGTTTATACATTTATAGCCTAAACTTGGATAACACAAAGATTATATCAAAGTTTACACACAACATTCAGATAGAGCCCTCCTTTTTCCTTTGTTTAGGTTAAGGAGTTTATAAAAGGGCCTGGGTCGCCTGAAATAAATGAATAAATAAATAAACACCTCTCATCGACAGATATTCTGCAAAAATTCTTGATCAAAATATGATTTGCGACTCTAACAGGTACATACATGTTTACAGAATTATAATCATTCGAATCATTAATACATATTTCTTATGGAAAAGTTCTTAGGGAAACATCTAACTAGAAAGATTCTATTCCAATGACTATAATTCTGTAAATACTTATACAGAGCGTTAGGTTAAACGAGGGACATACTTTGAGGGGAGTTAGTATTCATGAAAATGAGCAACTTTTACTATGGGGCCGAACCTGAAATCGCAAAAAAAATCAGCTGTTCAGTACATTTTGACGAGCTATGCGAACATAAATGTAGGAAACGGCTGATTTTTTTTCGCGATTTCAGGGTTAATCCCATATTAAAAGTTGTTCATTTTCATGAGTACTAACTCCCCTCAAAGTATGTCCCTCGTTTAACTTAACGCTCTGTACATTATAGTCGCGAATATTTGATCAAGATGCAACCTGATACTGACCTGCAAATTACAAAAATCGTAAGAAAATTTTAATTATCCACCTAAAATTGTCCGTGGTCCCTACCCGAAACCAAACGGAAAAGACCCTGACTGGCGTTCTATCATTGCGGATTCTCACTGAACTAATGTAGGTATATTTCTCTATGCCAATAGTACTTTCTAATTCCATACTAACTAAACTACAATTGTTTTTTTTTTACTATTGTTTTTACATGCTCTGTGGTCAGTGTTTTTATTTACACTTGCGCGCGCATTGCCTAGTGCTGGCTATGCGGAAAGACAAAACCAGCGCGCCATTTTCCATACAAGTTAATATTTAACAATACAAGTCTGTTTTTTTCCTCGCAAGTGTGTTGAAAAACGTCGTATGAAACGCGTGTGCATCGATCATTAGACTCTCGGCTTTCTTACCGCACTCGCCTGCGGCTCGCGCGAATAATACCGCCTCGAGCATAATGATCAACATAGCACACATGTATCATAATGTACTATTTTGCAATTTGGTGGTCAGTATTAAGTTGTACGTTGATTAAAATATGATTCGCGACCGTAACAAATGTGTATTTACAGAATTATAATCATTAGAATCAGTAATACAACTTGTTAAGTTAGTATAATCCTAAAATGTCAAGATTTCATGAAATATTCATTCAGTAGGATTACTTGATCTTAGAGAGTTGTGTTGATGACTTAAATAATTATAATTCTGTAAATAAATATTTGTTACGGTGTTTTAACCAACGTAAACAGCAAATTGAAAAAAATGAAAAAAAAATTATTAGGCGCTTTCGCCTTAATGTGTAATACCTATCTATACTAATAATAATAAAGCTGAAGAGTTTGTTTGTTGGACCGCCCTAATCTCTGGAACTATCGTTCGGATTTGAAAGATTTGAAAAATTATTGCATTTTGATAGCCCAATTCTTGAGGATGGCTATAGACTATTTACATCATTATATTAAAATTACGTATAATAAAGTTTAGATGTTTTGCTCTTGTAAATGTGACATTTAATAAACCGATCTAGGTAATAAATTGTCTATGGTATTATTGTGGTGATCCTTGGTTAAATGCTCTGTGATACAAATAAGCACTTAGGCAGGAACTTGGAAGGCAACACATAAATTGTCGATTTATATTAAATGATATATTTATTCATATTTTAATAGCGCTCGCATTAATACCTTAGTATTATTGCGAGCGCTATGGAACTTGTTTTATTTATATTGGCCTCTAACTTCTAACTTTCTAGAGTGTTGTTATAATTTGTTTTCCGACTAGCGACTCGTCCCAGCATCGCACGGGTGCACATCTCAGCTTAGCTGTAAGCTACGATGTGCACCCGTGAGATTCTGGGTATACTTATTAATGTATTATACACACAAACCTTTCCGAATAAATTCCCTTCCCTAAATTATGATGAAAACTACATCAAAATCCATTGTGTACTTAGTTTAAAAGGACTAAGCGGTCACGCAGACAGTCAGACCGGAAATGCGAGCTTTTGTTTTTGTTTTGTATTTGTATTTGGGTTTGCACTATTCAAGTTGGTCCAGTTTTGACATTTATTCCTCTAATCTGAAGAATATAATCTATATCCGTGAATACAATAAATAATTTATTTGAGAAATATAGGTTTATTCTGCACAACTTCGTTGCTGCATTAGAATAATTCCTAAAAGTCAATAAATATAATTCTAGAAGTTACAATGTACGAAACGCCAGGCATCGTTTCGCAGTTAAAATGCTTAAGAGGGAATCGCTAAAGTAACCCGCGAAATTCAAATTTTCTTACGTTTTCTGCAATTTGCTGGTCAGTATTAAGTTACGTTAATTAAAATATGATTCGCAGTCGTAACAAATATGTATTTACTGAATTATAAATGGCCTTAAGAACTTTCTGATAATACTTATTTTACAACATGCTTAACCCGACTCACAAATCGCCGACGTCACTCAAAAAGCAGCCCAGCTCAATTGGAACTGGTCGGATGCATTGTAGGTTAAGACCACAACATGGGTTCCTGAAAACGTCCAATGGCATCGCGGAAGACGTACATGGTGCAATGAACTTGACGCTTATGGAGAGTTTGATCCGTACTTATCGGATAAGGATCGAGTTGAGTGGAATAAGCAAACGGACAACTTTGCCCTGCGGTGGGACAATACAGGCTGATAATTTATTTATTTATTTATTTAAACCACTAGGTTTAAATAAATGAATAAATAATTCAAAATTAAAAAGATCTAGGTACTGATAATAATCAATCATTTACATTTACTACCTACTACCTACCTACTCCTCGGAGAGTACCTCATTACGTCAGATATTTATGTTTAAAGTTCATGGGTCGAAACTATTGCTATCAATCGCACATAAACTCAGACCCCGGGGCTGCTCCTAAGTTTTATGAATCCAGCAATTAAACTATTTCCATAAAATGTTCTTTGTTAGATAGTCTAGTTACAAAGTCCGCTCTATCTTTTACGTCAATTGCACAATTTGCGTCTTAGCATTGCTAGACGCGTGTGACATTGAATTTACGCACATTTCGTGGCGACCCTCTGTTCAATACCACATGATCTCACCATGTGAACCACACGGGAGCTAAAGAATAGAAGAATGTACTTCGTGTCTGGTCATTTTGCAAAGAATTTTAAGTAACGTCAGGGCCAAATATATATTTTATGGTTTGTGTTTTTGTAAGTTCCGTTTGCACGAAAGTTAATTGTCGTTAAACATAATTAAAACATCATTTCTGCGTCAACTTCAAATGGTTCATAGTATGGAAATTACGTTTAAAATGTGTTAACCACTAAATCAAAATCTTTTATTTCACATAAACCCACATGGGCACTTATAAAACGTTAGAAGCTAGGTGCACCGTTCTAATTGGTCGTTTCCTATGGAGAAGAGCCGGCAAAAAACTCCACGGTTACTCTTTTTAAAAATAATTGGTTTTACAATGTTTTCAAATTACAGTAGGTATGGGAGGACAGCGTAGGCCTGTCAACAAGTACCAGGCACTTGATAAAATAATAAAAACTTTTTTACAAAAAAAAACAACCGACTTCCAAAAACACTATAAATAAAGAGAAAGATAACTTTAATTTCGGAAGTCGGTGTCTTTGGATTTGTATTTTAGTTTTTGCCACCGACTTCCGAAATTAAAGTTATCTTTCTCTTTATTTATAGTGTTTTTGGAAGTCGGTTGTTTTTTTTGTAAAAAAGTTTTTATTTTTCACTTTTTAGCGGGTCAGTTTGTAATTTATCTAAGTTATAATAGCCTAATGTCAACTGCTTATCACCTTTTACAAAATATTGCTTTTCCCGATGCATGGACGTTAATTGTTGAGGAGTTCTCCTAATAAGAACCAGGAGAACTGGAGCTGATTGAGAAGTCACCATCAGCTCCACTTCACCATACGCATTGTAATGAGCATAAATTGCTTAGCAGCCATATTAAAGTAATCGATTCGCAACCCGTGAAATATTTGTCATTGAGTAGTGCCATTTGTGGTCTTCATCATCAGCTCCACTTTACCAAATCATAATTTCCGAAAGCAAATGCTCAAGTTACTTTAATAATAGACTTAGGCAAGAAAAACTTTGCTAAGGGCCAAGTTTATGCTACGCTTAGTCGTGTAAAGACGCTGTATGACATTGTATTATGCGACTTGGAACCTACCAAATTGCTAAATAGACCACATGACGAAAAGGCATTGCGTGAAATGCAATGATTAAGGCTTTTATAAATCATCATCAGCCAATTGCAGTTCACTGCTGGACGTAGACCTCCCGAAGTTTGCGCCAACGTTTGCTATCCTCCGCTTCTCTCATCTAGCCACTACCGGCAACCTTTGTTAGGATAATTATACAGAAGAAAAACTCGCAAAAGTATTTCACTTTAAGAAGTGTTTATTAGTTTTTAAACTAGATGCTGATAATCCTGGCTGCAGCATCAGGCCAGACTTATGTCAACATTGCATTGATCTTAAAATTTAGTCCTGTTTAAAATGAGCCCAAACACGACTACGGTGCTGTAATTTCAAGGTTTGTACTTTTTCTGATGCTCGACTGGCTTCAGCATCAGGTCTCTATATACTTCGGTGTTCCTCATTAACAGTACGTTTATCTACACATCGAGCCCTTTTCAATGAGCCTAAACACGATATATCTGCTGTTAGTTGTCGTGGAGTTAGGTACTCTGCAGACTATCCTGACTGCAGCATCAGGTCATAACTTGATGATCATGAGACCAAATGTGGCAAATGCTCTATCAAACATCAAAACAATTTACTAAAACAGTCCTTGCCTGTTCGAGTAACTTCTTACTGTTAAGGAGTTGAACCTTCCATCATCAGCCCAGCTACCTGAGATGGTGACAACCGTACGCAAATACTTCATAAAATATGCGAAAAACAATAAGTGAGCCTATAAAATTTGAGGGTTGCTCTCGATTTCTCTAAGATCCCATCATCAGATCCTAACTTGGTGACAATGGGACCACCTCAGAACTATCTACTTTCGAACAAAAAAAGAATTTTGAAAATCCGTCGAAAATTGGCGGAGTAATCGATGAACAAACATACAAAAAAAAAAAAAAAAACATACAAACATCCGAACATAGTACCTCCTCCTTTTTGTGAAGTCGGTATAAAAATGGTCTACAGATCTTAAGTCTACAAGGCCTACAGAGTCTACAAAAATAAGAATCTATCAAAAGGATAAATAAAATATAAAAACCTACTAAAACCAAGTGATATAATTGCCATTACAACTACTAATAAAGAGGTGAAAAATTTGAATTTTCTGTATATAATGTCAAATAATAAAAACATTATGTCAAAGAAGTATGTAATAAATAAATAAAAAATTAACATCGTAATTTGAGAGCAGTTAATAGACATTTACATAGTTATGCCGTTAATGAGGTGCCAGGGAAGCCACATGTGCAAAAGGAATTCATGCCAAACTACTTGTCTTCAACGTGGTTTTTAATCTTTTACTAAGCTTTTTTGATAAGGACACGTTTGATGAGGGTTTTGAACTTTCCATCGCTAAGTTCTGTAACCGGCTTTGGCAACTTGTTATAAAAACAGATGCTGTTTACAAGAAATGACTTGTTAGTTTTATTAAATCTAAATTTAGGTATCACAATTTCATTTTTACTACGTGTATTTATATTATAGAAATCGCTTCTTATTTTGAAAAGTCCTAAGTTTATGCGAACGTACAAAATACTTTCTAAAACATAAAGACAAGGCAGAGTTAGTATATAATTTTTTTTGAATTTGTTTATATGAGACTCGCGAGGACCCATTTTATAGATTGCGCGGATTGCCCTCTTTTGTAAAATGAAAATTGAATCTACGTCAGCTGCCAATCCCCACAGCAGTACACCATAAGACATAATACTGTGGAAATAAGAAAAGTATACTAACCTAGCTGGTGGCTAGTGGCTATATCTGTCAACTGCCTTATTTTTCTTACTGCAAATGCAGCTGAACTTAATCTACCTGAAAGAGCTCTAATGTGTGCGCCCCAATGTGTGTGTAATTTAGAATCTAAAGTAATTCCCAGAAATACAGTTCCCGTAACAGCATCCAGTTTTTTGCCATCAAGTTTTAAATTCAGACCCACTTGAGGTACATTTGGTAATGAAAACTTAAGACATTTAGTTTTGTTCGCATTAAGTAAAAGATTATTAGACGTAAACGATTTTGAAAGAACAGCCAGACTATAGTCTGACTATAGTCTGGCTGTTCTTTGCTGTTTTTTTTTTGTAACTATTGTTGGCATGTGAGACATCCGTATCTTTTCTATCTATTTTAAAAATAAGGGAAGTGTCCTCAGCGAATAAAATGATATCCGATAAGTTAGCCATCATAAGCCATCGTAAGAAGGTCATTAATATATACTAGAAATAGCATAGGGCCAAGAATTGAGCCTTGAGGCACGCCCATTTTAACTAGAGACCCCGATGACGTTGCCACTTTAACGTTTACTTTTTGCTGCCGCTTTGACAGATAGGAAAGAACAAGATCAGCAGCTTGTCCACGAATTCCGTAATGATATAATTTACAGATCAGTGTATTATGGTCAACGCAACCAGACGCTTTTGAGAGACAGAAAATGCCAATTGCATCCTGGGACTTCTCCCAGGATTCCAAAATGTGACCGTTGAGTTTTACTCCCGCGTCCGTCGTCGACACGTCGACCTACCTTTCGTGAAACCAAACTGGCGACTACGTAAAATCCCATTTGAGTTAAAATGTGACAACATCTAGTCCAGCATGATTTTTTCATAGATTTTGCTCAATGCTCGTAGCACAGATATAGCTCTATAATTGGAGGGATCAAACTTACTACCCGATTTAAAAAATGGTACTACTTTACTATCTACGTTTCATTATACAGGAAACGTACCGCTGTCTAAACATTGATTAAATATGCCTGTTAGGGCAGGGGCAATTGTGTCAATAATATCTCTAAGAACCTTAACAGAAACCGCCCATCAGTCTTCAGTGTTTTTTATGTTAAATGCTTTTTTAATTGTGGCAACAGAAATGGGCTTGAATTCAACTAACTAATAAACTAATAATTGTATATCGCTACGCGAATTTAAAACTAAATGTACACAATAAAACACGTTTTTCGGGTAGGTTTTTTTTTTCATTTATTTATTTACTAGCTGCGCCCCGCGGTTTCACCCGCGTAATTGTCGATCCCGTGGGAATATCGGGATAAAAAGTAGCCTATATGTTAATCCAGGGTGTCAGCTACCTCCATACAAAATTTTATCAAAATTGTTCCAGCCGTTTGAGCGTGAAGAAGTAACAAACATATAAACACACACACACACTCACACACACACTCACAAACTTTCGCCTTTATAATATTAGTGTGATTTCAACAAATGTTACGTAGATGTATTTCAGAAATCTTCTGCCAAACTGCAGGACAGTTTGTCGGCAGCGAAATACAGGCGTGATGTTATGTTATGTTTTAGGTTAAAAGGAAAATACAGCCAAATGCATGTCGGATCACACGCAGTCAACCACTCCAACCAACCTCAACTCAACCACTCCAGCGGGGCGATATCGGCCTCTTAAAATCCATCCATACTAATATTATAAATACGAAAGTGTGTCTGTCTGTCTGTCACCTCTTCACGCTTAAACCGCTGAACCGATTTAGATGAAACTTGTTATAATAATAATAATAAAACTTTTATTTTCAGGCTACTTTGGCCCATAGATAAATACCTTACAGACTAACATATATAATTTAAAGTACAATGTGTGTTAGTGTATAAACTTAAAACTATGTTAGTAAAACTCTTCACTCGAGCACTGTCAAGTCCTCTGCCATGACGAGGTGCAGGTAGCATATATAGAGATAGTTTAAAAGGGAAGGAAAAGAAGGGAAGGGAAAGGAAATAGGATAGTTTTTATCCCGATATTCCCACGGGATCGACACTTATGCGGGCGAAACCGCGGGGCACTGCTAGTAGAAAATCAATTGTGTCATCATCATCTTTTTAGCCCGGAATCACTGACTGCTGGATAAAGGCCTCTCCTTTCGTCTGCCATACTTCACGGTTCTGTGCGTCTCTCATCCAGGTATTTCCCGTGACTTTGACGATATCGTCAAACCAGCACGCTTTTGGACGGCCCTAGTTTCTTTGACCTTACCTTGGCCACCATTCGGTCACAGCTTTACTCCAATGGTCATCTCTTCGTCTAGCTAAATATCCTACCCAACTCCACTTGAGGCGCATCGCTCTATCCCCGACGTCGTCGTAAAAGTTCTGTAAAATTTATGATTTCTATTTATACTATACTAATAGAACCATTCATTTATATAGAAGGCAAGTAACAACATTATTCAATTAAGTCTGAGTGCGTTAGGTGCTACTAAGAAAACGTAGACAAATTGTTTTGTACTCGTTATGTTAATATAAGAGAATCGTTTGTTTTTAACGACTCAGGCGCTCCACGGCAACGACTAGTTTGTAAACCACAGCGTGTAGTGAATTATCACCGTTAAATACTATTCTAAGCTATAAAGTTATTTTATTAAAGTTTTCCTGTGATTTATGTATGTACTCAGAAGATTACGAGGAACGCCTACAAACTAGTTTTACAAGAAACTTCTTTGAGTCATGATCACTCTTGTTTTGTCTGTAACATAGAGATAACAATAATTAGGTAAGTACTTAGAATGTACAATGTATGTATTCCGGGGACGAACATCATTCCCGGTCTGAAGTACTACATAAGTTACAAAACATTGTTCCGCACAAATGATAAAATTCTTTAGATTAATTTGTCTTGAAAAGGATACGTTTGATTAGGTACAAGATATTATGGTATCTACAGAAACTGTACTTAGCTACAGAAATCTGTGTCAGTCAGTAGGAGTTAATGAAAGGCTGTTTGAATGACTTCCTCAATTCTTTCTTTCGATTCATTGAGTTTTCAGTCAGACCTTATCCTTAGTGATCCGAAACGTCTGAAGAAATAACCCTTTTATGGGCCAAAGATGAGTACTCTCTCGGGCATGTAGACTTAAATAAATAAATGCTCAATAAATCCTTTGAAGTTATTAGTGTTGTCGTCTGCTATCTACGTGTGACTTAGACCTACATCTGGACTTCCATTACTAGTCTACGCGTAGATAACATTGCAGTCCATAGCCGATACACTTGACAGCTGGAGGTGATGTTGTAATGAGACTCATTTGTATGTGAGGAGCGTAAGCGTCATTAATGCACCACTGCTCAAATCCAACTACCGTTTTGTAAAAATAGCAGTTTTACTACGGTTCGTGTACTTAAATTAACTCGTGTTAATGACACAATTAACATTTTGCACGAGTCCTCGGAATTTTCGTTTCTAAACAAAATCCGAATGCCTACTCGTTGTATCTCCGCAATTAATGTAGAACATAAGAACGCGTCTCCGTAACAAAACAAATGGTACTGTGACCGGAATATAAACTGTGATCGCTCCGGATTCTGATGTACCCGCGGAGATTCGTGCACAACGCCTCATTGTAGAAACATCGGCATTCCATAGAAAAACTATTTCACAATAGAACATTATGGTAATTATACTTCAATGCTATGAATCTTAGGGATTAATTATAACAAGGGCGGTGATAATTAAAAGTGTGAAGGCTGACAAAAATTATGAACGGTCTGAGTCGGCGAGTGACATTGATCACAATACACTTTAAAATATTGTGCAAGTAACGGCTCGGACAATCACTTGCCTATGCAATTACCTATCTACTTTTATATAGACACATCTAGTGTACTTATAATTAATCCGTTAAACCGACTTCCTTTACTTAATAAGCGTTAAAACTAAAAACCAAATTAAAAGCTTGAACGGTTTTACATTTTACCTACCTACTACCAGAGTTTTAATTTTCTTTGTCTTTTAAAAACCAAATTAATGTTTTGCATTTCGCAGTGGCTTTAAAATGATCATGAATTTTAAAAAAGGATCTTGCTCAAAGTATCTACTAAACAGAACAATTGCGTTTAATTAAATGAGTAGATACATGGTGGAACAAATCGGAACATTTTTAAAAACGAAAGACACAGGTAACTAAAGGTAAGTGTTATAAGATGTTAATAGGTAAATAAACCATTTGCCCCTTTCAACATCATCATCAGCTCATCATCATTAGCTGTGTAGGTGAAGATAAAAATCATGATTAACGTCAATGTAATAATTTAATAAACTTAACCATAACCATATTTATTATTTAAGCTTTTCATAAAGCATTCATAAATAAGGGAGATAATGTCAACAATTTATTAAACTAATCACCATGACCTGATAGGTGCTGCAGTCAGTGTTCAGCATACTTTGAAATGATAACGTAACGCGTTCGAGCTTGTTTTGGTCAAGGGCTACCATGACATGTGTATTGATAGCACAACATGCATACTAAATATTAAACGATGGAGTTAGTGATCCCAAGTGTATGAACGTAGTTGCAGGTATTACACACAGTACTCACACCCTTTTTTTTTTTTTTTTGAGGATGGGAAATCATCAAATGACTCCTCCCGCTCTGGGTGGAGCGGAAGGGAGTGTCAGACTCTTACTGACTAAAACCCACCCGTGTTCCTTCCTTAGCCCTTTATGTTCCGGGCCAGCGGTAACCCTTTCGGACAATCCCGCTGACCCGGCAGGCTTCGGCCCTAAGGGGCCCCTCCTCGATGCTGACATCTCTTTGAGGCGCGCGTGGAACACGTACGCGCCGTCCGGCACGGGCCTGGTCCTGATCGGGCGGTGAGCTACCCATTACTCTCCGCCCGCAGGCCCGCGCCTACGGTGGCCGGGAGTCGGCACGCGGCTCCCGACGCCCGGAGCGTCTCCCGCGGCGGCTGGGACGGGAGGCTCTCTCCCTGAGCCGTTCCGCCACCTCCTTCGCTAGCATGACTGCTTCGCAGAAGGAGGTGACTGCCTCCCACTCCCTCTCGCCCCGGACCATGGCTTGCACCAGGGCCGGACGCGAGAGGTCGCCGTCGCTGCCAATCGCCTCTACGAGGACACGGCGGTGCTCCGCCCAAGCGGGGCAGACCTCCACCGTGTGCTCCACCGTGTCCTCTGGGCGATCCTGGCAATGGTGACACCCGGGCGTTTCCTCCCGCCTGATGATGTGCAGGAACCTCCCGAAACTTCCGTGTCCGGTGAGTACTCACACCCTAAGGCTGCGTTTCCACCAGAGATGAGCGAGGATGCGTAGCGAGGGATGTGTGTGAAACCAACCAATAACATCGCTTCTTTTTTATAGCTTGAACTAAGTTAGCGTTGTTATTGGTTAGTTTTACACACATCCCTCGCTACGCATCCTAGCTCATCTCTGGTGGAAACGCAGCCTTAGTATGCATACACACGAGCGGCACGCGTCAACGACACAGGCAACTGGCAGTCGTCGAAACGCGTCAGCGTCTGCCGTCGACAACACGTCGATCGTGTATTTGAGTGCGGTTCTCAAATACACTAGTGTAACGCACGTTGTCTACGGCAGCCGTAGACGTGTCGACGACTGCAGTTACCTCTGCCGTTGACGCGTGCTGCTCGTGTGTATGCATACTTAGTTCAAAATACGCTCCCAATGAAACGCGCATGAAGTCCGATTTCGATAATGATGGCAGCAATGAAATATAAAGTCACTAGCTTTTGCCAGTGGCTTCGCTCGCGTGAATGTAGGAAATTATCTCACAGGAACGAATTACTGGGATAAAAATATCCTATGTTCTAATCCAGGTACGGGTATGTCATCCAAATCCGTTAAGCCGTAAAGGCATGAGTGATTAACAAATATCGAACAAACATACCGACTTTCACATTTATAAATTTAAATATGGTAGGATTTTATCGAGAGCTGTTTGATGTTTGATTCCTAGATCGGGCGCCTAAACTAATTCGAAACTTCTTAAGTGTACAAGGAAATAAACCAAAAAAAGGCTACTACAACAAAAACGCCAACTAAAAAGGCACAAACACGACATGGGGGTTTATGTCCCTATGTAAATAAATATATTGGTTATATATTTTAATTTATTTATAATAATAAATATACAATATATTTTCAGTATTCATTAGATACATTATATTATTCTTAGGGCTGATTTTTCAATCGTCAGATAATTTTTATGCGTGGAATAAAATTGACGTCTGACAGTTTTTGTATGGAAGAGCTGTCAAAAATTCAAAATTATTTCTCCTTTAAAATTATCTGGCGTTGGAAAAATCAGCCCTTAGAAAAAAAATTGGTAACTTTTTACATCCGCTATAAGCCGCCATGTTAGATTTTAAGTCATAAGCCTATAAACCCGCGGAACAACATGACGCTTACAACGATACCTCGTTTGTCAAAATACGACTAGAGTAGTTTAGGAGGTACGAGGGAACAGATGAACATATTATATACATGTATACTTAGAAATAATTAAATTATTATTATAGCCTGTTAAAAACCATAACCCTCCTTTGGCTTTTTCGTAGTAGGGTAAAAATAAAACTTGCATCATATTTTTTTATATTTAGATCTGGATAAACAGCGGCCACATAGATCTTTGCTCGAGGTTAAGCAGCTATGTGGAAAGCACGCGAAGTCGTCGGCCCCGGCTGTCATGCAAATATCAATGACAGTCGTAACGTGCCGTGCTGCTGTCAGAAAATAATAAACGTCTGACAATCCTACTCTTCCAAAAGGGGTCCGTGGCTAAATAATAACAGCCGCACAGATAGATCGATCAGGTTAAGCTACGCTTGCCGCGGTTGGTCTGTGGATGGGTGACCCTCTTTACATACCGTGCCTCGGAAAGCACGTTAAGCCGTTGTGTCATTCATGGATCTTTGACAGTCGTTACTGGTAGTCAGAAACCCGAAAGTCTGATAACCAGTCTTACCAAGAGGTATCGTATTACCCAGTAACTGGGTTGTGGAGGTCAGATAGCCAGTCGCTCCATGTAAAATACTGGTATTCAGCTGCATCCGGTTAGACTGGAAGCCGATCCCAACATAGTTGGGAAAAGGCTAGGCAGATGATGAATCCTACTCTTCCAAAGTTTTTGTGTTTTAGGCTCAAGAGTTTATTTTGAAGAGTTGTCTGGGGATTCCATCTTCGCATTTCTCTTTGCCTCGGGTCGAAAGAAATGCGAAGTGCTACTTCTACTTATATTTTTTCTGTAAACTCCTGTAAACTCCAAGTGAAAAGTAAATTAGTCCGGTTCATTGAGTTCACAGAGTACTCAATGAACCGGACTATTTTTTACTCAATACTTTTCACTATATTTTTTACTCAATAATCGGACTATTTAACTAAATCGAGGGCTAGTTTCTAGAATATGTTACAGATCGATACTTTATGACCCTTTCCGATATTAGCTGGATGGAGAGGCTTGTGTAAAACACTCTTAAAATCCAACCAAGCGCATCAGGGTACATTTAAACCTAAAATGACCAGTATAAAATGACTACGCTATGATACTAGTATTTCTTTAGTATTTGTTGTATAAAATAAACGAATTGCTATTTAATTTTCAAAGGCGTAAGTGCGCCTGAGTAGTTATGCTGACTATGACGTCCTGTGTCGGTAGTTACTTCATAAGTTACAATCCTGTCAGGCGCTAAAATCCATAATGGACTTTTTGTTTTGTAAAAATATAATAATGACATTATACTCTATATTTTTAGTAAATGGTGTTATGCATGTAGGTGCTGGAATGTATACCTTAGTGAAGTCAAATGTTTGCTGTGTTTTTTACATTTGAATTAGCTTTGTTGCATCCTTGATGTAACAGATTGCAATTAGAAACTGTAGGCGACTTTTAGCCATCTTAATAAACTTTTTTCATTGGGAGGTCTTAATGCCCAAGGTAAAACCAAGAGTTAAGCTGGATTCTTTCCAGCTAAAATCACCACAGTCACCGACCCATTTGGATTCTACGTGGAGCTAAACGATATCCTAGTCTTGTAAGCCGATCATGCAGATTACAGCCACAACTATTGCCACCACAAGTATGGCAAGCCAAATTTTAATCCTCTGAAACATTTTCGCGGGTAACCATAACTCAATGCTAGTAAAGTGTTCCCGCTTACTTTGTATGTACAGTCAACAAAGGAGATAAGTATACAGGAGCGTCGGATATAGTTGAAGTTTACTAAGAAACCGATGGATGTTCTGGACTGAAATTTAATTTAATAAATTAGCTATTTGTTTTCTAATAATAAAATCAATTTTTATTCAAGAACATTCATCGGTTTCTTAGTAAACTTCAACTATATCCGACGCTCCTGTATACTTATCTCCTTTGTTGACTGTACCTATGTCGAGTAACTTGACTACAGCTTTTAGCATTGAATTACTGAATAATTTAGTGAAAGTGTCTAACTTATAAAGTTAAATAATATACTATGCTCCTTTGAGTTACTGTTTTTCTGACCATTCATTAAAAAATACATCATTATTATCCAAGTTAGCAGTCATCTTAGGAACTGTTACGCTACTACACGTTTGACGCCTGTTTGATATGAATAGCATCATTAACTGGTTCAGACATATTGCTCGTAGTTTTTTATTAGGCAGTAGTCATGTTCGCGACTGAGCTCTAAAATTAAAGACTGTACTACTCTTACTGACACATCTTATCATATCCAGGAAGAATGAAGACCTAGCTAGGTCAATACAGGTCGGGTTCAGAAAAAAAAGCGTGCCTTTCTATGTTCATATTATGTTGTTTTGTTTTTAAATAGGTAATATTTTTTTGAAAATGCATCATTAATGTCATTCGGTATATCAATTCACCGCTTTTTGTTTAAAGTGCATCTAAGTAATTGGTACTAAAATATTGAATTATTAAGATATGAGAAGAAAACATTAAAATTTGGTAGCAAGTAACACAACAATTATTGCTAAATACTTTTGTAAGGCACTTATTGCTATATTTTCTTTACGACTTCTTGTAGAATTAATTAGTAGTTTAGTAGTATGCATGTGCTTACTAGTATACTAAATATAACATTATTTAATCAAGAAATATCTACAACTCTTTGTGTAAGGGATCCCGGGGGAGTTCTAGAACCTGGCAGACGGACAAATCAATGTAGCGCATAATATGCTTTGCTTTTGTCGCTCTCAATGATGGAGCGGAGTAGAGAAAAAGATATGGGATTCACTCCCCATCACATTGTGAGAACATTATCGGGAAGAGATATGCATAATATTTAAATGCTGCTTAGAACTTTGGTCTTGAGAACCTATTACGGAAGTGCATGACATGTGTTCAATGACCAGTGTCTTGCTCTTAGAAAGGTGAACCAGCGGTGAGGTAAAGACTCATAATTAGTTGGTCTCCTAGTTAATCTCGTGACATAAATGGCTCATGGGTAAACTGGTAACGAGCATAAAGATCGATCAACGTTACCGCACCGCGGTCAAATGTTGAATGGGTGACGGTGTATTGTCATTGGAATTATCATTATGTAGACATCTACATAATGATAATTCCAATGGCAATACACTGTTTAACTTTGTTGCCATATAATATTGGTATCAACTGGTGAGATATTGGTCGAATATGAGCTTTTTGTTGAGGTGATAACTTCTTTAGGCGCGTCGATTGATTTTTGGTAGAGGAAAACCTTATGACATAGTATTTTATTGATTTATCACCGCTGCTCTCAAAACGGAGAAGGAAAACATCGTGAGAAAACCGGCATGTCCTAGAACCAAAAATTCGAAGTACTTAACATCTACCAATCCGCACTGCGGCGCCCGCGCCCGCGTGGTTGATCTCTCGAAGAGAGGAGGGCCTGTGTCCCAGCAGTGAGAACCAGCGTATAGGCTGATTATAAAAAAATATTATAAAAAAAAAACTATTATTAAAAATATTATTATTTATTATCTCTTTTCAATTGACGAGTGATCTCTTTTCAATATTGTGACTTTATTGGTGACGTTCTTCAGAACGGTTAAGTATGTAGCAATAGCAACCGGCGTGCGTGTAGGACGTGATATATGAACGTGGGCCTGGGCCCGCGTGGTAGATTACAGCCCACTCCCTCTTTAAGAGAGGAGGCCTGTATCAGCAGTGGGAATATTATAGGCTGATCATGCATACAAGAGAGCATCATATAGTACATAATTAATAATAAAAACCGGCCAAGTGCGTCTCGGACCGACACATAATGAAGGGTTCCGTAGTTCATCATCATCATCATCATTTCAGCCGAAAGACGTCCACTGCTGGACATAGGCCTCCCCCAAAAGGGGGGGGGGGGTTGCCATAATCGCCACGCTTGGCAGGCGGGTTGGCGATCGCAATATGGTATGGTGGTGGAATGCATAGAGAACGCTGCTGTCCATTCTCCGGTACGCCTCTTAGTCGCCTTTTACGACACCCACGGGAAGTATGGGGAATTCGTAGTTGGAATGAATTTATCCCAAGAACAAACTTAACATTGTCATTGAAAATCATGTTCTCCCATACATTTCAACTGCAAATGTAAGTTGGTCGACTATTACTCGTAAACTTGTAAAGCCTACTTAGCTGTGATAGTTTTCCTTTTAACTCCGTTGTACAGGAAGATTTTTTTTATCACCATCCAATTTTTTACAGGGTGTTCTTACCCATGAATATGAACGACTTTCACTATGGGACCAACTCTGAAATCACGAAAAAAAAATCCGCTGTTTCATACATTTTGGTCAAGTAGGTATTGAACTTTTGTATTAATTAAACAGCTGATATTTTTTTCGTGATTTCAGAGTTGGTCCCATAGTGAAAGTTGTTAAATACATACCGAGAATTTTTTCACATATCCAAAAACTACCATTTAGCTGACAGGGGGGGAGGACACTTAAATTAGCACTTCAAAGCTTAATATGTCACAAACGGGGTCCCTGAATCGAAAAATTGTTTGCACAAATCCGCAATATTTTTGAAAGAGCTATCCAACGATACTCCACACCATGACGAGAAAAGCAAACATCCCCACTTTAGGGTTCCTTGTTGACTACGGAACCCTAAAAAAGCAGAAATTTTACAAAATAAAAAAATCTATTAAAACGTAGCAGACTGGATAAAAAAAATAATTTTCCAATTGAAATTCATCAACAACAATAAGTATTAATATTTTAACCGAGGATATTATAGTCTTTGATTTGAACCAATAAGAAGATACAAAATGGCCATGGTAAAAAAAAAAACTTAAGTGATATAGAAAACGCATCACAATCACAAGTCCTACAAATGCGTAGCAGCTACGTGTTACGGGGTGTAACTGCACAAAGACAATGTGCTACGAAAAGACCCCATCCGTAGCGCGTAGCCCGTAGTCCGTAGGCCGCGTAGCACACACCCAATCCTGTTAAGTCCCTTTGCACTTTTAACTCGAGAGCCACATATCCGATTTTCGTGATATTATTATGCTCTCTGGGCAGTTTTTGAAGTGAAACTTCTTTACGCACGCTTGACTTGGGGAGTAAGCTGGCGAACGCGTGACGTAAGCGTTACGAAAAGTGTGATCGGGCAAGGCGAACGGAAGTTAAGTGGGGGATATAAGCAAGAGACAGCAGTGCGCGCGCACATTTTCTTTCTCTCTTTAAGTTTCACTTCAGTCGTGTGGTCATAAGCACACTCGTTTTTTTGTTTGTAGGTATAATGAGTACACATAAGCGAAGCCAAGCGCAACTAGTGTTAGTACAATTGGAACGCATAACTATTTCATAACGTCAACGTTATGATTGAATAATTATAATTATCATATTAAAACTGATCGTAATCAAGTTTTAATAATAGTATTTGCAATACCGATAATATACTGTAGTGCTGCGGTAAGTGATCGAAGCTGATAATCTGAAGCAATGGAGTAATCTTTTGTTTTACAACACTTCTTCAATAATCTATTTTGGTCAAGGCACAATTATGCAATTCGATTTCATTTTAACGTTCAGTTTACTTATTATAACTAAATGCATGCTGAGAGAAACTTGACTGACCTAGCTTTGCCATACCTACTTATAAAAAATGCATTATCAATCTACAACTCAGCCTATTGCAGTCCACTGCTGGACATAGTCCTCTTCCAGGCAGCGTCACAACACCATTTCCTCTGCCTTCAGCATCCAGTCTTTCCCAGCCTCCTTCTTTAGGTCGTCCGTCCATACATATCTTATATTGGACAATTATTTATCAACGAATTCAAATATTCGCTAAGCCTTTTACTTTGGCGAAAGTTTATTCTGCACCTGCATTAAATAAATGAGCAATTCTTTACTTATAGGACATTTAGAGATATAATAATACTATACCTACTATACCTACTTCTATATGTCTGGATGTGGTTTAAGTCAATAACGGAGGGTCCCGAAACCTGTTTCATAATAACATCTAAGTGCCTTTAAGTGAGAGGAAAAGAGAGCGTCATTTTATTTTATTAACCGACTTCAAAAAAAGGAGGAGGTTATCAATTCGTCGCGTATTTTTTTTCATGTATGCACACCGATTACTTTACTACCGGTTGTACTCTCGAGGTGGTCCCATTGTCATCAAGTTGGAATCTGATGAGGGGATCCCATGGAAATCGAGGGAAACCCTCAAATTTTATAGACAAAGCTATAGCGATTTGGGTATTTTTTATAGTAACTCGTGCATTTGCCCTTGGAAAGCACCATTGGGTGAAGTGGAACGGGTGCGCCAAAGTTCACCTAAATTTTCAACTCCGATAATTGGAAATCCGAAAATGTTCTTCCTAAAATTTTTCATTCTAACAATCACAATTCCTAACTACTCTGTCTCTAATGTTCATAATTCCGAAGCATTCAACTTCATAATGTCAGTAGCAATAAACATCTATTATACTTTTATTTGTTTTCCTATATTTTCTCAACATAACCATCTTTTACACTATTATTCAAAGTCATATCTTTTTTGTTTAGATTTCTTTTTACCCGACTGCGCGACGCAAAGGAGTGGTAATGTGTTCATCAGCCTATGTATGTATGTATGTTAATATGTTCCTTTGAAGCACTATACAGACCAAACGCCTGGACCGATTTTTATGATTCACACGTTAATCGATTCCTCTTAGTCCGGGAGTGTGTTGAATTAAATAAAAGTTGGAAGCAGGCGGGACCCATTATGTGGGTCCCGCCTGCTTCCAACTTTTATTTAATTTAAAATGGGCTTGTTTTTAGCTTTTCAGTTTCTTTTAACTTACCTAAGTTTTTTACCGCAGTCGGGTTTTTTGATTTTTTTAAATAACTTTTTTTATTATAGATTTTTTTTTGTTTAGATTTTATTTATAGCGGTAACCAACATAATATACAAAAGTAACACATTTATATGACAACTTAGGAAGTAAGAGCGAGCGAAGCGAGCTCGGGACTTCGGGCACCCCGACTCGGACAGGTTAGGTTCGAAGGGGATGACGGGGGCTCGAGTGAGCGAGCAAAGCGAGCAAAGCGAGCGAACGAGCCCCCGTCATCCCCTTCGTGTTAGGTTCCTTTAAACCCTGTAGACAGAAATAGGGGCCCCGCGAAGCGGGGCTCCGTCCACTACGCCTAACCACATATTTTTGTAGATAAAAAAAAAACTTTGGGATTTCTTTTCTCGGCCACTATGATTTTGCGAACTTTGCGGTTTTCAAATTTACACTAAAAAGAGTATATTCTATCAAAATAAAAAATAGCTACTATCAAAAAGCGCCGGGTGTGGAAGTACAGTGGTTCCATAGACACAACTCAGTACATTATGTAAAGCATACCCCCAAATAATAATCATACCCTCAAATTAAAACTATAAATATCATCTTCTAATATTATGGTAATTATGTTTAGGGATAAAACCGTTATGATAAAAAACAGTAGGAGTTTAAATATATTTACATTAATGATATTATTAATTACAATTTTCGAAAACATGAGTGTTATGAACTTCGCCGGTAGCACTACAAATAGTATGAATGAAAACTTTAGGATGAAAAATTTTAGGAAGACTCATAATTCGGATTACAAATCATTAGGAAGAACAATTTCGGGTAAAGAACTTTAGGTGAGCCAATATGGACCCAAGTGGAACTGATGATGAAGACCACAGATGGCCACCGGAACTACTCAATAATAAGTATTCTGCGAGTTGCGATTCGATTACTCGCTAAACAATTTTTGGTCGTCACAATGCGAATAGTGAAATGGAGCTGATGGTGAAATACCAGGAGAAATCCTCAACAATTAACGTCCCTGAATCGGGAAAAGCAATATTTTGTAAAAGGCGATGAGCAAGTTGACACTATGCTATTGTAACTTAGATAAATTATAAGCAGACACACTAAAAAGCGAGAAATAAAAACTTTTTAACCAAAAATAAAACTGACCGACGAACCGTGAAAAATAACTTTAATTTCGGAAGTCAGTGGCAAAAAACTAAATACAGATCCAAAGACACCGACTTCTGAAATTAAAGTTATTTTTCACTTTGTAGTTTTTTTTTTAGTCGCTTTTTTTGTTGTAATGACTTCTTACGTTCAACCATAGAAAATGATTTGTGGTGTTTTAACTAGAGGCCAAAAAAATCTGTTATAGTCTGTTAAAATCTTGAGAAGTAAAATAAAACATGATTCACCGCTCACTCGTCACTCACTGGAAGCCTCATGGAGGATATCACTGTCGAGGTAGACCACGGTGAAATTGGTGTGACGATCTAATCATATGTGGGGCCAACATGGCTAGATGCCGCACAAAAAAAGAGAGGTATGGAAGGAAAAAGGGGACGCCTTTTCCGGACACAAAATAGGCTAACAAAAAAAATTAAAATAAATAAGAGGAAGATCAAAGTAACGATGGATGGACTGTGGGAAAGATGATATGGCTAGAAAGGGGGTGTCTACCGAGATGACGACTAATACAGAAGCATGGAAGTAAAATATATATTACGCCGTACGTATGACAGTAAAACCGTAGAGTATTGCAAAAATTTTGTGAATTTAAATTATTTCTAGGTTCATTGTCATGCTGTAGGTATCTAGCCTTCTCTGGCCTACACTCAGTGTAAATGTCTATAGTCCCCGTCACGAGAAGCTATAAATTATGTAAACACACTTTCACGGGTTCGCAACCTTTGTATCAATAAAAAAAAACAGTTTGTAATGATTTTTATTTTATTTAGGGATTAAGGTAAGACACACATCTAATTACTGCCGTCAGACGATTCCGAGTATTCTGCATCTGCATCCTGCTGCATTGACAGCGTCAGCGTTAACTTACTTCAAAATGTGAAATTGCTCGTTAGTTTCGTATTACACGTACGTTACATTGAGTTGATTGAATTTAGGATTACTTATTGTTGATTCAATTGTCACTACGTACCTTTAGTAGAAGTTCTTTATTTACAAAGTTTATAGCTTCTCGTGGCGGGGACTTTAGTCTTGAATAACGTCTTGTTTTTAACCCTAGATATTCGACCTGTTTTTAACGTACCTACTTAAAACTATTTCAGAATTTCGACAAAATTCGTCACAAGGCGGTACCTATTGATTCTCTAATTTAAATAGCTAATAGACGTATTAGCTAGTCACACATGTTAATAAGATCGTAACATACGTACATAACAACTTTGTAAGTACACCTACGTTAACTAACCTGTATAGGGTTTTTTGACAATACGTGTACCCATTACTGATCACCGTGACTTTTGTGGTTACAAATAACACCAAATGTGTATGTTTATACTATGTCTGGTCACGTTTTCTTACAATAATTCATACCGTCACGGTCATGCATACATACATCATGATTATCTATTGTGCTGATTTAGAAAGACTAAAGGTTACCTAGTTAGCCTCTTTCTTAAATTTAGTGGATTTCGTGAAATGCGTCCTTGGCGTAGACGTTTTCAAAACTATGTATAACTTTGTTTAAATGTTTATGGAGCTTTTTACCATATTTGGCGTAAACAAACTTTGTAACTTTGTGCAACAAGGTATTTTCAATAAAACATTTCTGACTTAAATATCACTCATCTGCCTAGCCTTTTCCCAACTATGTTGGGGTCGGCTTCCAGTCTAACCGGATGCAGCTGAATACCAGTATTTTACATGGAGCGACTGCCTATCTGACCTCCACAACCCAGTTACTGGGTAATACGATACCCCTTGGTAAGACTGGTTGTCAGACTTTCGGGCTTCTGACTACCCGTAACGACTGTCAAAGATCCACAAATGACAGCCGGGACCAACGGCTTAACGTGCTTTCCGGTATCACTCAATAATTTATTTCACTTAGGGCTGATTTTTTAATCGACAGATAGTTTTTATTAGTGGAAACAATTGACGTCTGATAGTTTCTTATGGAAGAACTGTCAATAATTCAAAATTATTCCTCCGACAAAATTACCTTAATATTAATGACTAATGGCTGATTTTTCCATCGCCAGATAACTTTTGTTCGAGGAATAAAATTGGCGTTTGACAGTTTTTGTATGAAATAACTGTCAAAATTTCAAAATTATTCCTCGAATAAAGTTATCAGATGATTGAAAAATCAGCCCTTATAAACAAAAACTTACAGTTAAAGACTTGTTTTCTATGCTATTCTCTCTTATCCCGAAATATGGTTGAAAACGCCGCTGGATAGTATGGATTTCTATAATTATTATAAGTTTCCAGTTGCACTGGTTCCTCTTGCACGCGTTCCACAGATTCCTCTTCATCGAAGGACAGTTCAGGCTCGGAATATACCGTAGTAAAATCAGTTACACCATTGATGATTACACGGAGCAAATTAGCCATTGTGTAGCTTTCAAACTTCTTGAGCAGATTCATTTTGAATTGATACAAAATAGTTTTCATTAAACTGCAAGCGTCGGTTAACATTTCTTTAAAGATTTCTTTGAACTGGTCTTTGATTGCTAACAATATTGTGCCCACTTCTCTTTTATGTAGATTTGGGTGAGCCAGTGCATCCAAGTCAAGCATTAAGTCTTCATCAGCGTCTCTAAGAATTTTTTGGTTCTTTGATGACGTAGGATCTGAGCAAACCATCAGAACAGACAGTGCGAACGCGAATACAAAAACGATTCTACGGAGCATCTGAAAAGAAAAATATTTTTTTATTAATTCTTGAGTTCAACACATCGAGCACATAGGGAAATGAATGTTTGAGATGTTAATTAATACATTGCATGAGACTTTTTCAGAACGAGAATAAGTTTAGGTATTGTATACTTCAACACGTTGAATGCCAGATTATAAAACTCGTAGTCGGGCT
Source organism: Mesoligia furuncula (assembly GCA_916614155.1). Lineage (NCBI taxonomy): Eukaryota > Metazoa > Arthropoda > Insecta > Lepidoptera > Noctuidae > Mesoligia > Mesoligia furuncula. The sequence continues at coordinate 13,012,056 of OU744807.1, forward strand.
AAAAATAGTTTTTCGATAGTACCTACTGAGTGCCAGTAAGAGCTTCTGTGGATTTTTTATAACTTTCTAGAGATTAATCTCCATAAAAATATGAATCTCGTAATATAGGTAGGTACAAATTTTTCTTCATGGTTAGTAAATGGTTATCGAAAAGTCAAAAAACAGACACAACAACTTTGTTGTAAATAGAGAAAAGAAAGTAAGAAGTTTTTTACATATACAGCCTTTGAAGGTCCACTAACAAGCGGATATACCTACGTTACTGTGATTAAAAATCAACCGTAAATTACCATGGTCAAGGAAACACGAATTCTCTGAATGAAACCACAAACAAGGAAAGTTATACACTTGCAAAAAACATTCCTTTGCATACAAAACACGAACCATAAAAATACAAACAAATGATAAACAAAGACACTTACTTTAACCGTTTTGGGTGTGTGATGAATTTGGATTAGTTACTCCTTGATTCCTTTCCTAACGTATGATACAACAAGGGCTACGCATCGACTTATATACTTATCATAAAACCCTAATTCCTAATGTCCCTTCATTAAATAATGCTAATTGACCATTATCTGAGTACATTACATTACGTAATTATGACGTTTTATATTGTACCGAGTCACCTTAGTTATTATAACTTTTCTACACTTGTCAATGGGCCGTAAAACGTACCTAATTCCTTCTCTAGGACACAGACGTGCTTCCTTCATCAACATAATTATGTCTCGAACTGTTATCACCTAGATAAACTTGATGGAAACTCAAGATCCTTAGCCCGTAAATCTGCTGATTTACACATCGCAGACGGTAAAGCTTATTTGTTTAAAAATTAAAACGTAACACGTTTTATTTTCCTCTATAAAATGTCAAGGTAAAGAGAAATGGTTTTGTTATCTAGCAGTTTTATTTTTACAATAAAAACTATACTAATACACATACAATCATTATGATTTTTGTCAAATTATTCTACAAGTAACATACTAAAATACTAATGTTTTCATTTTTTAGAACAATAGATTGTTTGTAATTAAATAATTGCTTCATATTTTGCAATAAATTACCAGAGTTGTGTCATCGTGCTTCTCTTTCTGTTCTATGCAGTCCGACAGTGACCGCGCTTTAGGTCATGTAAGTCCCTTAAGAGCGGGCCCAATGTGGGCCTAAAACTATTAACTAACTAAAATATGGCGTCGTAAAATTCCTTCGCATCGCTGTCGACTGGTAATGTACCCAAGAGACAAGAGACTGGCGGCACTGCCACGTTGTATTTTTAGCCTGTTAGCCTCTGGCCAAGCTAAAGACCAGCCCTCGGGTCACGGGAAATGTCAACCAGCCGTTTGGAGACTTCTCTGAACAAACAATGAACACTCGGACCCCACGGCCCGAGTTTCAACCCCAAACGGTTTGTATATTTAATTACCATTAAGTTATTATACTATTATCCTATTGTTACCATGTCGATACGAACTCGAAAGAAAACGCTGCAGCACATCTTCTTGCATTGTGTTATAAATATCTAGACTAAATTGAATATCGATCTTCAGGACAGGTCTGTTTTATTTAGTCCTTGTTAAAACGAGGACTGAGAATAGTTTGAAAAATACCAAGATAAAGATAACATTTCTTCCCCACGGGGTATTGTGTACATGCCCAATGCTATTCATTTTGACAATAATAATTCAATAATAATGTTCAATAATTTGTAAAAATTAATAATTCAATAATATAATTAACTAAAATTTTTTTTTTTGCAGTGGTGGCCAAGTGGTGACGGCTGCGACTTACGAGTTGTAGGTCGTAGGTTCGAACCCAGACTGGCGCTTTACTTTGTGTAAATTATATCATTACCACTGCTCTCAAAACGGTGAAGGAAAACATCGTGAGAAACCTGCATGTCCTAGAACCAAAAATTCGAAGACATGTGACATCTGCCAACCCGCACTGGGCCCGCGTGGTGAATTACGGCCCACTCCCTCTCACCGAGAGGAGGCCTGTGTCCCAGCAGTGGGAACATTATAGGCTGATTATGTTATGTTATGTTTTTAATTATTATTAATATAATTAACTAATTATTCAATATTTCAATAATTTGTTAAAAGACTAATTATTCAAACAAATAAAGCAATGGGTTACGAACATACACATAACATAAAATCACGACTGTTTCCACCGAAGGATTAGGCTGAGGTGAACCTATACATAGTACACCCACATTTCATCAGTTATGTTTAAATCCCATATAATAGGGGGCGATCCTATTGCCATCAAGCGGACACAAATCCAGACTCCAGGCTGCTACTGAAAAAGTCCAGACGAAAAACGAAATAACACTTTGCCTGACCCAGGAATGGAACCCGGGACCTCATGCTCAGTAGTTGCGTCTATGACCACTAAAGCAACAAGGCGGCTTAAACACTGGGCTCTTATGATACTATTATTCGTAGCTTAATAAGATAATCCGTGCGTGTGATTTATATCTACGGAGCGCGGCAATGAGATCGGCGCGCGCGCCGGTCGCTCGGTGGCTGCGGCTGCGACAACGCTTCAGTCTGATAATGTATCAGGTCGTAGCGAGCCGGCTACATGAACGTTCAACAAGCCATTTTCACGAGTTTTCGTAACTTAATTTTTATCACAGACTTTTGATTTCAGTTCTAATTTAATTGATTAATTAATAATATAATAAAGACATTTGTTATAAAGACTAGTGGAAGGAAGTGCTCACCATATATGGGCGACGTAAATAAAGTTAATACATTTCCCGACATTATGAGAAAGTGTTTCAAGATGGGTCTGTTCAAGAGTGAGTACCTATTCAATTAAGGAGTTTTTATTTTCTTTTTGTTTATAGCTATTCGTTATCTCTAAGGATCCTTGGTTTATTTAAAATATTTAACGCCATAAGATTACATTAGGTATATAAGGGAATCACTATATACCTTACAGGAACCAGTAGGTATCGCACTACTATAATATATGGACCTACTACAACTACACGTGCAGCGTATTAAAAATATTTTAGTTACAAATAAACTGGTACCTATACAAATATAAAATCACTTGCTTTTTAACCATTCGATCCACAGAGATTTTGTTTAATTGAACCGCATACCTATACAATTTCAGCGTGAAAAGAGTGTAAGCGGAACGATAAAAATCCAATAGAATAATAAAGAATACTTAATTTATTCATTGACAAATCCGTATAATTATAACAATATAATTACTTTAATTATGTTACTACGTACTTAAGTGTGAGTGAAAACTTTGTTTATCTTATTAAATCTCAAATAAAATACTAACATTTGGATAGAGCAGTGGTGGCCAAGTGGTAACGGCCGCGACTTACGAGTAGGTTCGAACCCAGACAGGCGCTTTACTTTGTGTAAATTATTTCATCACCACTGCTCTCAAAACGGTGAAGGAAAACATCGTGAGGAAACCGGCATGTCCTAGAACCAAAAATTCGAAGACATGTGACATCTGCCAACCCGCACTAGGCCCGCGTGGTGGGTTACGGCCCACTCCCTCTCACCGAGAGGAGGCCGGTGTCCCAGCAGTGGGAACATTATAGTCTGAACATTTAAAAATATTATTTAGAAATAAGATTTTTAAATGAAAATTAAATTTAAATAATTAAATTTTTAATTATTTTAGTATTCTCAACAAAAATTTACGCCTGTTTAAAGAGCCATATCTGTACTATCTTCTATAATATAAACTAATAATAAAGCTGAAGACTTTGTTTAGTTTTAGGGTTCCGTGGTTCCTACAAGGAACCCTTATAGTTTCGTCATGTCTGTCCGTCTGTCTGTCCGAGGTTTTGCTAAGAGACCGTTAGTACCTACTAGAAACCTGTAATTTTGTAGGAGTTTTGTGTATATCAATTACGTCGACAAAGTGGTAAAATAAAATTTTGGAAAATATTTTTTGATTCTTGAAAGCTACAGACTACTGAACATCAAAATTCACTAAGGCCCTTAGGAGCTAGCAGAGCAAATAGATAAAAAGTCAGAAACAACGCCAACCGAAAACGTTGTAACAGCGCGGGCGGGCGATGTGATGCGACGGGATGGGTCGGGGGAACAAAAAATTTCACGCGGACGAAGTCACGGGCAGAACCTAGTATAACATAATAAAGACACGCGTAAAGAAAGAAATAACGAAAAGTTTATTCGTATTTACAATGTTGCCGTTTACCTTCATATTCCACCAATTTCTGGTGCAAGTAACAACATCTCTTATCAAAAGAACATAAAATAAAACCAAGCGTATAAAATATTTATGGTTTACACCTTGAAAACGTTACTAGAGAATTAGGTGTTTATCTCGTCTCCTCATGTTGCCGAAACACAAATCCTGCCGTCAATTTTCGTCGCAAATTTTTCCTGCTTACCGCTAATACGAAGTTTGAGTCCTGCTAAATTGAATCTATATGAGTTATACAGGGTGGTATTAACGACGCGCAGACTGAAACCATGAATTCAGCACATGATTCTAGCGTAGAAATTTTTAGGAGTGAGGAAAATGTTGGGAGGAAAGTTTGGAGTATGAATGTCGATGGCTAAAAGAGTAGGGGAAGACCAAAGACACTTCACTTTTATTTATTTGTCTTAGGGCCGATTTTTCAATTGACAGATAATTTTTATTTGTGGGTTAAAATGACGTCTGACAGATTTTGTACGGAAGAACTGACAAAAATCCAAAATCATTCCTCGGATAAAATTAACTGGCTTTGGAAAAACCAGCCATAAATAACGGACATTATTTTATGTATACTTTATAGCTACCACATTGTTAAAGTAAAATATTAGTAATGTACCGACAACCAGCAGTCGAGTATTTTCAGATAAGTACAAAAAAACACAAAATTACAGCAACGATTTTCAATGAAAAGGATATAAAAAAGTGAAAATATCACAATATTTCTTATTGATGTATTTATAGTTGATACTGATTTTATTTCAAATCAACAATTAGATTTCATTTCATTTTCATTTTTAAATCTGAAATGATAACATAAAAATTAATTAACATTAGTATTAAATTCTTAAATCTAGAACTCTAAGTCAAGACTTAATTCAAACGACTTCGTTGACAAATTCTAATAGTGGTTTTGTATGGACACTTTTATGAATAACTAGCAGCGCCCCGCGGTTTCACCCGCATAAGTGTCGATCCCGTGGGAATATCAGGATAAAACCCCGGGACTCAAACTATCTCTATACCAAATTTCATCTAAATCGATTCAGCGGTTTAAGCGTGAAGAGGTAACACACAGACACTCTTTCGCATTTATAATATTAAAGTTGACGTAAGAATTATTTATCCATACTATCCATAGTACCTATGGATACATAATTCTTACGTCAAGTTTAGTTAATTCTTATGTTTAAACATAAAAAAAAAGATTAATAAAGATGTATTTAATATTATTACATTGTATGAAAGTAAATGGAACGTAATAGTTAAAAAAAAAAACAAGATACGTCAAGCGGTTTCGATAAATAGTGGCGTGCACGATAAGTGGCTACACTAATCTTATTATCTAAAAAGCAAAAGACGTAGTAGCCACAGCTAAAATTAATTAAGATTAGATTTTGGAACTCGGATATATTACTTGTCACAGGCAAAACAAATGGGTTTTTATTGATCAAATATCTTATCTAAATCCTAAAAAGATAAACAAATAATAACAGATAAGATTAGATTATTTTGTATTATTATATATTTATGTATTTTTAAATGTGATACTCTGATTTGATAACGGCTAGCCGTAATGTAATATGGCGGATTATACAATCCGACTGCGAGATATATAACGGCAATTTTTTTTTTAATAATTGACAAAATTTCAACGGTAGGAGGAAAAAAATCTGAATGAATTGGGATGCAGTTTGCTAACCCAATGCAATGTTATTGACTGCTAGCAAACCTTTTTCCTTACTCTGCTTAGTCGAAAAGTTTGACGTGCACAGGATATAAAGCACCATAATCATTAGTTCAGTTTGATTTGACTTTGAAAACTTTTAGTTTTATTTCTTTAGTGTAAAAAAGTTATGTTTAATAATCCTGGATCTGCAGTATAATTACGCAACACTCATAAAATGACAATAGATCGCATTTTATTTAATTTTGACAGGTCAGCCACGTTCATTGCGTTATTTACGTTGTTGAGCAGGCGAATTTATTAAACCTAAGCATCAATGGATAAGAAATATCCTTCAAAACCCTCGGATTGTGATTGAAACTGTGCTACAATTTTATTATGGTGCTGTACCGTCATTGTTGATCCAGTTTAGAGATCATTTCTGTCGTTGTGGTCGTTTGACACCTCCGTTGAAAGAACTGTACTTAGGTAATTAATTTCTGTATATCTTCCTGATGGCTGCAATGTCCTTACAGGTAGAACCACATAGAAGGAACTAGCATCGATTGCTACCCAAGCTCACTGCGTATTTTCGATAATATGCCCAATATATAGCCTTCCTCACGATGTTTGCCTTCACTAAGTTGCATAGTTTTCAAGATCAAGTTGAAAAGGACAAAATTAATATGATTGAAAACCCGCACAAGTACTTTCTATACTTATTTTGAACCCTGAACCTTATGAGCCTGTTACTTGAGAAGCGGCTTCTTTAACCTATAAGCCACTGCGTAATTGAATATGTTGGTAGGTACGTAGGTACTAGAATCTAGATTGATGTTCGCTGGTATAAAATTAATAAGAGCACACACGATACGCTTCAATGATCTATTACAGTCTATCTTGTTGCAGTCATCAATTAAAACGCTACGTAATAAACGCATAATTACAATCGTCTATATTTCTGTTTGTTTACACACAAACACTGGGCTCTTATGATACTATTATTCGAAGCTTAATAAGATAATCCGTACGTGTGATTTATATCTACGGAGCGCGGCAATGAGATAGGCGCGCGCGCCGGTCGCGCGGTGGCTGCGGCTGCGACAACGCTTCAGTCTGATAATGTATCAGGTCGTAGCGAGCCGGCTACATGAACGTTCAACAAACCATTTTCACGAGTTTTCGTAACTTTAATTTTTATCATAGACTTTTGATTTCAGTTCTAATTTAATTGATTAATTAATAATATAATAAAGACATTTGTTAAAAAGACTAGTGGAAGGAAGTGCTCACCATATATGGGCGACGTAAATAAAGTTAATACATTTCCCGACATTATGAGAAAGTGTTTCAAGATGGGTCTGTTCAAGAGTGAGTACCTATTCAATTAAGGAGTTTTTATTTTCTTTTTGTTTATAGCCATTCGTTATCTCTAAGGATCCTTGGTTTATTTAAAATATTTAACGCCATAAGATTGCATTAGGTATATAAGGGAATCACTATATACCTTACAGGAACCAGTAGGTATCGCACTACTATAATATATGGACCTACTACAACTACACGTGCAGCGTATTAAAAATATTTTAGTTACAAATAAACTGGTACCTATACTAATATAAAATCACTTGCTTTTTAACCATTCGATCCACAGAGATTTTGTTTAATTGAACCGCATACCTACACAATTTCAGCGTGAAAAGAGTGTAAGCGGAACGATAAAAATCCAATAGAATAATAAAGAATACTTAATTTATTCATTGACAAATCCGTATAATTATAACAATATAATTACTTTAATTATGTTACTACGTACTTAAGTGTGAGTGAAAACTTTGTTTTTCTTATTAAATCTCAAATAAAATACTAACAATTGGATAGAGCAGTGGTGGCCAAGTGGTAACGGCCGCGACTTACGAGTAGGTTCGAACCCAGACAGGCGCTTTACTTTGTGTAAATTATTTCATCCCCACTGCTCTCAAAACGGTGAAGGAAAACATCGTGAGGAAACCGGCACATGCCGGACATCCTAGAACCAAAAATTCGAAGACGTGACATCTGCCAACCCGCACTAGGCCCGGGTGGTGGGTTACGGCCCACTCCCTCTCACCGAGAGGAGGCCGGTGTCCCAGCAGTGGGAACATTATAGTCTGAACATTTAAAAATATTATTTAGAAATAAGATTTTTAAATGAAAGTTAAATTTAAATAATTAAATGTTTAATTATTTTAGTATTCTCAACAAAAATTTACGCCTGTTTAAAGAGCCATATCTGTACTATCTTCTATAATATAAACTAATAATAAAGCTGAAGAGTTTGTTTAGTTTTAGGGTTCCGTGGTTCCTACAAGGAACCCTTATAGTTTCGTCATGTCTGTCCGTCTGTCTGTCCGAGGTTTTGCTAAGAGACCGTTAGTACCTACTAGAAACCTGTAATTTTGTAGGAGTTTTGTGTATATCAATTACGTCGACAAAGTGGTAAAATAAAATTTAGGAAAATATTTTTTTTTAGGGTAGCATGCATGTGAAGTGGAGATGAATTATTTTTTTCGTCGTCTACCCCATCGTGTGGGGTATAGATGAATAGGTCAAATAACTTAAGATAACTTTATTAGTTTAGCAGTGATAGTCGTTGAACTTGAGTGTTGGATAATTTTGTACCAAATACAAAATCCTTAGCATATCCTTTAAGATGAAGTAGTTGCTCGTTTATAACGGGTAAATACTTGCATTGAAATACAAAATATGTTTTTTTTATTTATTTTCTATATTCAGAATAAAGAACAACAGAATCGTACTATATTGTGATAACGGGCTACTACGGAACCCTACACTGTGCGTGGTCCGACACGCACTTGGCCGGTTTCTTATTTGTTTGAAAGCGCTAATCTCTAGAACTACCAGTTATATTTGAAAAATTATGTTTGCAAGAGATTCTTGAAAGCTACAGACTACTGAACATCAAAATTCACTAAGGCCCTTAGGAGCTAGCAGAGCAAATAGATAAATAGTCAGAAACAACGCCAACCGAAAACGTTGTAACAGCGCGGGCGGGCGATGTAATGCGACGGGATGGGTCGGGGGAACAAAAAATTTCACGCGGGCGAAGTCACGGGCAGAACCTAGTATAACATAATAAAGACACGCGTAAAGAAAGAAATAACGAAAAGTTTATTCGTATTTACAATGTTACCGTTTACCTTCATATTCCACCAATTCTGGTGCAAGTAACAACATCTCTTATCAAAAGAACATAAAATAAAACCAAGCGTATAAAATATTTACTACACACACCTTGAAAACGTTACTAGAGAATTAGGTGTTTATCTCGTCACCCCATGTTGGCGAAACACAAATCCTGCCGTCAATTTTCGTCGCTAATTTTTTCCTGCTTACCGCTAATACCAAGTTTGAGCCCTGCTAAATTGAATCTATATGAGTTATACAGGGTGGTATTAACGACGCGCAGACTAAAACTTTCAGCAAAAATTCAGCACATGATTCTAGCGTAGAAATTTTTAGGAGTGAGGAAAATGTTGTGAGGAAAGTTTGGAGTATGAATGTCGATGGCTAAAAGAGTAGGGGAAGGCCAAAGAAACGATGGATGGACTGTGTATATGATGATATGGTTAGAAACGGGATGACTATCGAGATGGCGGCTAATAGAAAAAGACATGTTGCGCCGACCACAAGTAAATTGGGATAAGGGCAGGAGAATTCTGATGATCCAAAAACAAATCAGCTGTTTTATAGAAAGGTGCCCCTGTAGTAGTTAGCAGCTACCCGAAACTGTCAAATTTTCCCATTAAACCTTGAACCTAATGCTAATAGCGATAAAGTTGAAAATCTATTAAAGTTTGACAGATTGTAGTAGCTTGATGTGCTGGCGTCTGTACGTACACGTTTTACTTACTTAACTAGATTGTGTAGTATTGCACAGTCAACCGCAAGTCCAATTTGGGGTTTATGCCTCGCTAAACCGATTTAATTAGTCCATTAATATTGTTTTAGCCCGATTGTTTAGTGTCACTAACAACAAACAAAACAATCAGAGGGGCAATTCTCGTAATTATAATGACGTTCACCACTTGGATCTCAGTCTCAATCTGTCAAAAATACCTATAATTTATATTTTTATATTATATATTTTATATTATATATTTTAATATATATTTTATATTATTATATTTTTGACAAGTTTTTGACAAAAATGAAATTGTTGTCGCGGAGATGGAATTGTGACTAGATTTTGAAAGTTTTTAATTACGGGAATTGGCTTCAGGTTCAATAACATCGCCTGTATTTCGAAGCAGTAAGGGCGGTTTTTGTAGGTCCAAGTGTTTGACTTGCACTTGACCGTACATAGCAAAACGATTTATTTAAGGATTGCAATAACATAAGCAAAGATAGTTGTTCAGGTTAGACCGGAGCATTCACTGACCCATTTTCTTCGGTAGAACATTACGTCTGGTTTATGCAACCGTTGTATTCTATGCCTTTCCTTACCTGATTTATAACTGGTTAAGTACTTATAAGCATTTAATACTAAGCTGTGCTGAGCTTGTATGTCGTAAAACAAATTGTTTTTCATGGGTTTACATTTTTTTTGCGCAGAACTCTACTCTTTTTCCATAAAATAATAGTAGCCTACGTTACTCCTTGTAACATCAGCTAGTAGTGAAAGTTCTGTCAAAGTCGGTACAGCCGTTTCGGAGATTAGCCGGAATAAACAGACAGACAGATTTTTTTTTGTCCCGTATGTAAGTACTTCCATATGCATTTAGTTAAAAGCCGTTATTTAGAAATTACAAACAGACACTTCACTTTTATTTATTTGTCTTAGGGCCGATTGTTCAATTGACAGATAATTTTTATTCGTGGAATAAAATGACGTCTGACAGATTTTGTACGGAAGAACTGACAAAAATTCAAAATTATTCCTCGGATAAAATTAACTGGCGTTGGAAAAATCAGCCATAAATAACGGACATTATTTTATGCATACTTTATAGCTACCACATTGTTAAAGTAAAATATTAGTAATGTACTGACAACCAGCAGTCGTGTATATTCAGATAAGTACAAAAAAACACTAAATTACAGAAAGGTTTTTAAATGTACACAGAAATAGGTAAAGGATATAAAAAAGTGAAAATATCACAATATTTCTTATTGATGTATTGATACTGATTTTATTTCAAATCAACAATTAGATTTCATTTCATTTTTAAATCTGAAATGATAACATACAAATTAATTAACATTAGTATTAAATTCTTAAATCTAGAACTCTAAGTCAAGACTTAATTCAAACGACTTCGTTGACAAATTCTAATAGTGGTTTTGTATGGACACTTTTATGAATAACTAGCAGCGCCCCGCGGTTTCACCCGCATAAGTGTCGATCCCGTGGGAATATCAGGATAAAAACGCCTATACCCTTTCCCGGGACTCAAACTCTCTCTATACCAAATTTCATCTAAATCGATTCAGCGGTTTAAGCGTGAAGAGGTAACAGACAGACAGACACTCTTTCGCATTTATAATATTAAAGATGACGTAAGAATTATTTATCCATACTATCCATAGTACCTATGGATAAATAATTCTTACGTCAAGTTTAGTTACTTAATTCTTATGTTTAAACTAAACTAAGATAAACAAAACAAAACTAAATTAAGATTAGATTTTGGAACGCGGATAATTTTATCTGTCACAGGCAAAGCAAATGGGTTTTTATTGATCAAATATCTTATCTAAATCCTAAAAAGATAAACAAATAATAACAGATAAGATTAGATTATTTTGTATTATTATATATTTATGTTTTTTTTTAAATGTGTTTCGTAAAAAATATTTAAAAATGTACTCAACATGTATGAAAAGAAATAAACGAGATAAATAATAATATTAATACCAGTCTGTCACTGTCCCACTGAAGGGCAAAGGCCTCTTCTCATACAGAGGAGGTATATTATTGATAATATATAATAATATTAATATAATAAGTAATAATTTTAATAACAGTCTGTCACTGTCCCATTGTACGGCAAAGGCCTCTTCTCATACAGAGAAGGTATATTATTGCGGCCTTCAACATTATAATCCAAAAATAAAAACGCATTCAGTTGGTTTTATAAGTAAGCTCGAGAGACATGTAAAAAGCTGGCCTGGAAATGTTCTGGTAAATATTCAAAATTAATAATAATAATAAATTGTTTATTTAGTTCAATCTTATGTTTGAACATAAAAAAATAAATGATTAATAAAGATGTATTTAATATTATTACGCCGGTATGAAAGTAAATTGAACGTAATAGTTTTAAAAAAAAAACAAGATACGTCAAGCGGTTTCGATAAATAGTGGCGTGCACGATAAGTGGCTACACTAATCTTATTATCTAAAAAGCAAAAGAGGTAGGTAGTAGCCACAGCTATAATTAATTAAGATTCGATTTTGGAACGCGGATAATTATATCTGTCACAGGCAAAGCAAATGGGTTTTTATTGATCAAATATCTTATCTAAATCCTAAGAAGATAAACAAATAATAACAGATAAGATTAGATTATTTTGTATTATTATATATTTATGTTTTTTTTTTTAATGTGTTTCGTAAAAAATATTTCAAAATGTACTCAACATGTATGAAAAGAAATAAACGAGATAAATAATAATATTAATACCAGTCTGTCACTGTCCCACTAAAGGGCAAAGGCCTCTTCTCATACAGAGGAGGTATATTATTGATAATATATAATAATATTAATATAATAAGTAATAATTTTAATAACAGTCTGTCAGTGTCCCACTGTAGGGCAAAGGCCTCTTCCCATACAGAGAAGGTATATTATTGCGGCCTTCAACATAATAATCCAAAAATAAAAACGCAATCAGTTAGTTTTATAAGTAAGCTCGAGAGACATGTAAAAAGCTGGCCTGGAAATGTTCTGGTAAATATTCATAATTAATAATAATGATAAGTAAATTATTTATTTATAAAAGGGGATACATTTACAATGAATATCTTAACAATTAGAATAGAGTTCAGTTGCTAATTTGCCTGAACTAGGTTGAACCTGTGCATCAGGCTAGAAAGTTCATACCTAAATAAATTAACAATGAGCAAAAACTAAATTAAAACTTAGGTAAATAAAAGTAAAATAGCATGTTAACAGATCTATTTGCAGATATGTAGGTCTTCTGTCTGTACATAGTCGATGGTTAGTAAATATTTAAATACTAGCTTCCGCCCGCGACTCCGTCCGCGCGGATGTCGGTCTTCGCGTGGATGGTTTATTTCTCCATTTTGAGTAACTCTGACAATGACATCTTATAAATATCTATTGGACCCAAATACGGCTAAGCCTATAATAATTAAGGAGATCCCTCTATTGAGCTACTGCTGTTGAGCTCGCGTTCTGTAGTAAGTATTTTTTTCATAGTAATTCCGACCTTGATAAGTAGCGTGTAGCAGTAAATTACTGACAATGACGAAAAGTTTGCAATAATAAAAAAGTGATCGTGACAATGCGACAGAAAGTTAATTGAGAGCTTCAGCATACACAACATTGTTAGTGAGCTCGTCCGGAATATGAACATGAAGATTTCTTGGACTGCTCACATGGGAAAGAGCTACGTAAAGTTGCCCGTGTGAAAAACAACTCGCGGTAAGATCTACGCCAGCAACTCCTAGGGTCTGACCTTGAGCCTTATTTATTGTCATGGCGTAACACAAAGCTACAGGAAACTGTATTCTCTTAAATTGAAAAGGAAAATTATCCACTACGGGTAATGCAACGTGTGTTCGCGGTTCTACAGAACAACGTCTATGAATAAAACCGAAAAATAAGATTTTTTTTTTTCTACGTATTTTTCCAGGATAAAAAGTATCCTATTTTATGCCCAGGATAATAAGGTATAATTATACCAAGTTTCATCGAAATCGAACCGTTAGTTTTCACGTGATGCCTGCATATACAGACAGACAGACAGACAGACAGACAAAAATTTTTTTAATCACATATTTGGGTTTGGTATCGATCTAGTAACACCCCCCGCTATTTATTTTTTCAATATTTTCAATGTACAGAATTGACCCTTCTACAGATTTATTATATGTATAGATAATTATATTATATCAAGTAGAACTTGATCTATTTTCTATCTGGCAGGTATTACATTACATTTATTCTACCGACTGCGTCAAGTTACTAATTGCAAAAAATTCAACATACCTACCTAGATTAACTTCAAATAAGTAGGTGGGTAAGTTGATTTGCTATAAGTACTAACATTTAAGGCTGATTTCTATAGCCAAAAACCGTCAATGTGTCTGTCGAACCTCGCACAGTGCAGGGTTCCGTAGTTACGCATGCACAATATAGATTTTATCGACTGTAAAAATAAGTTTGTATTTCATAGATAAACAAAAACAAAGTTATTTCTGCCACAAAAATATGGCATATCAAAAAATCGAGTGACTTTAATAGCAAAGTCATTTAGAAACACGCTTAAGCGCATTGAATTTATGCCACTGCTAATTTTTTTCGTAATTTCACTACACCAATGTTTAGCTGTGCACAAAATACACCTTTGTTCCCATTTTGAACGATATAGTGTAAGTAGTGACCAAGTAAAATGGCTGTGTGTGGATCAGACGGACATGACGAAATTATAAAAGTCGCGGTTTTTGTCATTTGGCTGCGAATTCCTAAAAATTAAATAACGGCGGCCGAGGTTTCATTAAATAACTTTATTATTTAATAACTTGTGGGCACTCTTATTTTACCTTTAAAAATAAAGTTAACTACGTTGTACCTGCTAAAGGTCATATTGTACACTTAAGACTTATAAATATAAAGCAAAAACTTAACTATAAAAAATTAAGAATTACTTCAGTAACTAGAAAGATCGGTTTGCATCTGTAACATAATTAGCGAGCTACTATGTGAATTGCTAATTTTGATTGACAAGAATGCTAATGTGCTTTAAAAATAGTCCAAACCATGCAAGGTAATATTTATTTATTATCATGCATTTAGCATTGCAAATTTATTTATTTTAGTATTCTAAGGAAGGAAAACTTATGATTTTTAAACACAATTACCATATTTAATACAATAATATATCTTTCAGTCAACAAGGACAGTAGAGAACTTCTAAACAAAAGGAAGGATAACTTTTTTTTTGATTTGGACACACTAGCTTCTGCCCGCGACTTCGTCCGCGTGAAATTTCATGTTCGGGTCCCATCCCGTCGCTATTACTTCGTTTACGTTCGTCCTAACTTTTTTTTATTTTTGCTCGGCTCCTAAGGGTCTTAGCGTGAGGTTAAATAGCCTATATCCATCCTCAAGAATCGGGCTATCAATTGCAAAAAGAATTATTCAAATCAAATTCGACTGGTAGTTTCATAGAATAGAGCGTTTAAACAAACATACAAACAAACAAACTTAGATACATAATTTGGCATCGCATCTCCAAGTACTCTTAACTACATCAATTTAAATAAAAAAACTATTTATATCTATAGATACACTATTTGTTGTACTGGGTACCTATTAATAATAATTATGAGTCGATTGAGACAAAATTAAGTTTGACCTTTTTTATTTGTTTTATATATAATATGTAGTAAGTTTACGTCGTCTTCAAATATTTTCCTGCAGCCTTATTAAAACTAATCAATATATTATTATACCGATACATTGGTTCAGAAGTCTGTGGAAATAAAATATACTAGCTGACCCGGCGAACTGCGTACCGCCCCGCCAGTCACTCTGCCTCCGCCTTTTAAATCTCTGACATCTTCTAAGATATTCATTTTAATGATATGCTGTAAACGGAAGTTTTAATCTCCATGAAGATCTTTGGGGAATGTCCATTAAAGTCTGTGCCTCAATAATTGAGACTATTGCACCTTATTTAGCCTTAGTATTTAATTCGTGTGTTGATCAAGGAGTCTTCCCCGATTTAATGAAATTCAGTAAGGTAATACCACTTTTCAAATCTGGGGACAGTAAAGACACCAATAATTATAGACCCGTATCCGTGTTGCCGGTTTTCAGTAAGGTGTTTGAAAAGATAATGCTTAATCAGATGCTCAATCATTTTAACACGAATAAAATCCTTCACGATCAACAATATGGTTTCACCAAAGGACGTTGTACGACCGACGCCGGTGTAACCTTATTAAAACACATTTTTAACGCGTGGGAAGAGGCCCAAGACGCCATAGGAATCTTTTGTGACCTCTCTAAGGCATTTGATTGCGTCGATCACGAAACCTTGCTTTTGAAACTTGAGCATTATGGGCTTGGAAAACTTGCGCTCAGTTTAGTTAGTTCTTATTTAAATGACAGACAACAGCAAGTTCAAATAAATGGTGTCAATTCACATGGTCTAACAGTAAAAATGGGTGTGCCACAAGGCTCGATATTGGGTCCTTTCCTCTTTTTAGTGTATGTTAATGATCTACTCCATTTATTAAAAAATCAACCACAAATGGTGTTATTTGCTGATGACACTTCCTTAATTTTTAAGGTAAATAGACGTGCTACAAATTATGACGACGTAAATAACGCCTTACTGCAGGTCCAAAGTTGGTTCACTGCTAATAATTTAGTATTAAATGGGAAAAAAACTAAGTGCATAAGATTTTCTCTACCAAATGTAAAGAGTAGTGATTGTGAGATAGTATTGAATCAAGAGAAACTAGAATTCGTCGATGAAACGGTTTTCCTGGGGATCACGCTCGACTCAAGGCTACAATGGGGTCCTCATTTAACATCTCTTGCAGGACGGCTAAGTTCAGCAGCTTATGCTGTCAGAAAAATCCGCCAATTTACTGATATAGATACCGCGAGACTGGTCTATTTTAGTTACTTTCATAGTAACATGTCTTACGGTATTTTGCTTTGGGGACGGGCTGCAGACATTGATTCTATTTTTATTCTGCAGAAAAGAGCCATCAGAGCCATATATAACCTCTGCAGGCGTGATTCTCTAAGGGAACTGTTTAAGGAAATTAACATCATGACGGTACCTTGTCAATATATCTACGAAAACATCATGTATGTAAGAAAAAACTTACATCTTTTTAGTAAAAGAGGTGAAAGACATAATTATAGTACTAGGAATAGGGACCTATTAGTTCAACCAGGTTTCAGACTGGCTAAAGTAGACTCATCTTTTATGGGGTACTGTTTAAAATGTTATAATAAAATACCTCCCCACATTCTTCAACTGAATGAGACAAAATTCAAGTCTTGTATAAAACGCACACTATGCAGTCAGGCATATTATAAGTTAGGGGATTACATCGCTGATAAAAATGCCTGGCTCAATGCTGGTCCTGCTCCACAACCACAACTAATTGATTAACACTTGAAAATACTGTTGGAGCTGCTGAAGATTGTAAGATTATCTTTGCATTGTATAAACTCAATTTCCTTTGCATTGTATAACTGCATAGCACAGATGTGAGTTCTATGTAAGTATACCTTCTTTACCATTTACCGGGTAATATGTCTTACATTGACTTGAATGTGCCATGGCGGCTGATAGTATGTCATGCTCACACAAATGTCGCTGACGGTGGCGTGTGTATTGGATCATTTAGCTCCCTTCAAAATGGTTGAGCTGAATGGTGCTGATCCATGCGTCATGTTCGTGAACGGGCGCCGTCAGTTGGGGCTGGTCATCACTCAGCTGCCTAGGCTTATTTTTAATTATTTTATTTTTGGATTGTTGTCTTCTTACTATTTGCTGTACTCTGGACGCTCTTAACGCGTACGTATTTTTTTTACATCGTTCTCACATATAATTGTAAATTCAACATTAATGATGTAACTAATATTTTTGTAAAAATACAATTTAAAAGAGTGTCCATGGAGTTTCTTGCCCGTTCTTCTCCATAGGTACCTACGCTTTGGAATGGGCAACTAGCTTCATATTTTCTGACTGACCGACTTCTTGACAATTCAAAAGTGCCTGTAAATGGTTTAATTGAAATAAATGGTTTGAGTTTGAGTTTGATGAAATGCACAACGTATTTTATGTATTTAATTGGATACACTGTTATTGTACAATAATACTGAATTATTTAAAATAGCTTGGTAAATAACCCATAATTTTTTTGTAATATGTAAAAGATAAAAATGGTTACTGTGGGTTATCCTTAGGAGATAAACCTATACCATCGCGGACTTTTTCATCGATATTTTGAAGATATACAATTCCGTAGTAAATTAATTTGATCTATCTCGTAAGGTTTAGCCAGTGTTTGCAATGTAAGCGCACAAAAATATGTTTGTTACGACATCACATTACAAATCTTTGAATTTCTCGGCTTAACTCCACTATAATATGCATGTATTATACATATAAGCCTTCCTCTTGAATCAGTCTATCTATTGCTGAAAACTGCATTTAAATCCGTTGCGGAGTTTAAAATATCTAAGACAGGGAGCGGAAGCGACCTTGCTTTATACCACGTAAAGAAGAAGATTAAAAACACCACTTCCGATGCCACTTCTGCGGGTGTTTCAGTCAAAATATGTCTTACTTTCTACAGTAGGTAGTGGTTTTCGAAAAGGTATTTCCATGAAGGTGCTTCTAAACGGGCTATAGGTACTTTCACGGCAATGTGATTGTACTATTGGCAACTATTGCTCGGCCATCACAAAAACATTTTATTACAGCAAGGCTATTATTACTTATTCACTTGGCTGATTTTTCAATGGTCGAATAACTTTTATGTGAGAAATAATGTTTGACGTTTGACAGCTTTTGTATAAAAAATAAGTCAAACTGTCACATCTATTCTTCAGATAGAGGTTATCTGACTATTGAAAAATCAACCCTTACATTTCTAACAAACCAGTTGATACAAAGAAAAATCTACTAGGTTGGTTATATAGGCAATTTGAATAAATAGCACAGATAATGTGTCAAGAAAAGAAATTAAATCAAACAGGTGACCGTAAAATAATGTATACCTACTTATTTTAAAAAATCAAGTTTTTATCCACAGCAACTTCTAAATTTAACTGTGCATATAAAGACAACTTCTTAATCCTTACATAGAGTAACAAAGTCGTCGAAGTTTCTGTACGCGCATAACTTCAGAATGACTGCACCAAATTGGATATTTCTTTTTTTGTTGTGTTCGGTATTGCCAGGACAAGATTTTTAAAAAAGAAAATTTCGAAAAAAAAAATTGCACTCATGCGAAGCTGGGCGGGCCGCTAGTTATAAATAAAAGCCTGTCCAACTTGTTCGAACACTAGTCTTAGAAACATTGTGGAATTTAATACTTAACAAAAATATCTATTTATATAAGTAGGTAGGTACCTTTTTGTGGAGGTCACATAGGCAGTCGCTCCATGTAAAATACTGGTATTCAGCTGCATCCGGTTAGACTGGTAGCCGACCCCAACATAGTTGGGAAAAGGCTAGGCAGATGATGATAGGTCAGGTCTTTTTGTACAGTTTTACTGTAAAAGGAATACATGTTCTTTAACGCAAGCAACATCAGCTGGTAAAAATTACAAATACTAAAAATATTTCATAAATTATGCTAACAAATGAACTAAAAAATGTTGGATGAGTATTTCCACTGTTACGAGTTCTCGTAGCCATTAAAAGGCGCGGTGTATTTTAAGTGCCGAGAGTGTACTAAAGTCCATACAAATAGGGAAGGGCTACGTTGTATTTCAATCTATTCGGTCGAGCGGGTGCGTTGATCACTGCGCTGCCGCTGAGTGCAATCAGCGCCTCGTATGCATCGCTGCAACCCGACAATGCTGGTACCTCCATTACCGACCATTCGCAACGTTACAACACTGACTGCCGGTAAATAAACACTTGCGGCCCTAAAAAGGTACCTTGTTAACGCTTTTGTTCCTTCGATACAAATTCTCACATTGTAAAAATTCTGTCGGAATCTGAATTGTGTTTTCTGAGGTAGATAGTTAAATCATAATTAAGTATGAAAGGAAAACCAAAATGTTAATGGGCAAAATATTACAATCCAAGGACTTATTTGTGCTGCGTTTGGGGTTTTTCTCCAAATTACTCAGCATGTCTTAGTTACAAGTAATTATCATATATCATTAGGTACCCAAAAATAACTCAACTGCTAGCTAAATAATAAACAGTTTGAGTTATTTTTAGTTCGTAAAATTATACCTAAATAAGTATGTGTAATAACTCTAAGCATGGTTACCTACTACCTACTTATAATTTTACTAACTACCTTTTTTTAAATAAAGAGGTGTTTACTATGCCTCACTGAGTACCTGTACGCTACACAGCCTGCCGCATATCTAAAGATTCTTTATCACACGCATATCAGGGAGCCTAAAAAGGCCACTTTCGCAGACTCATAAAAGGATAACATTATGAATCATAATATCATAATATATCATATCATATATTTTTTTACTCCCATTAAGTACGCACTTTAATTTGAATGTTGTTGTTGGGTTAAAAATAAAAACGTCAATTGTTCTGTTTTTCTAAATATACCTTTATTGCATGCTCGAGATAAATTCATTAAGGTGGATGTTGCGATGGGCCGTCCATACATTTTTCTTGGGGATTGTACGCTAAACACAGACACACTTTGTTGAAAACGAATCATTTTATCACTTTTCTATAATGAAATGTCCCCGCGATCGACCTTTTTAGGAAATAACTTACATTATTTACTGAGGAAAACGATCGCGAAATCCAGACGAAATTTGACAGTTATCACACTAGTGTGCGTGAGTTTTGACAAGCAATCTCAAGTTCCATGATTGCGATAGTTTAGAGATGAGAACGCTAGATGGCGTACACGCGTTATTATAATTCTGTTAAATCAATATCATACGTACAATAAGTGATTGATTTATTTCCTTTCCTACCTTTCATGAACAGGTTCACCAAAAAAAACTTTATAATTAATAACCTGACCTGACGACCTTACCAACGTAAACAACTTTATTACATAATATTGTTTTGTGGCAACATAAATATCATTATTCGTAGATAGGATTTATAGTGAAATGGGTAGTTGAGACCGCGAAATTCAAATTTTCATACGTTTTTGCAATTTGCAGGTCAGTGTCAGGTTGTATTTTGATCAAAATATGATTCGCGACAATACCAGGTACATATTTACAGAAATATAATCATTAGAATCATTAATACATCTTTCTAAGTTGGATTTCTACCACCAATAGTGGATGATGAATGATTCTAATGATTATAATTCTGTAAATATGTACCTGTTATTGTCGCGAATCATATTTTGATCAAAATCATTAGAATCATTCATCATCCACTATTGGTGGTAGAAATCTAACTTAGAAAGATGTATTAATGATTCTAATGATTATAATTCTGTAAATATGTACCTGTTATTGTCGCGAATCATATTTTGATCAAGATACAACCTGACACTGACCTGCAAATTGCAAAAAACGTAAGGAAATTTGAATTTCGCGGTCTATGATTATCCATTCATCTTATGCGACGCGCGACGTTGCCGTCCCACCCGAGTTGTGTTCGCAACCTTGAACAACATTGAAAGAATTCCGAAGAAAACGGGCGCCACCATGTTGCCACTCTTACGCCGTAGCAACATGCATGATATAAATATAATTTTGGGGCTTGCTTGTATGCAATAGTATTGCACACGGATTTTCTTGCGTGTTATTTTATTTTGTATGCTTTGCATTTTCATTGATTCAAATTGCAATATTTCTAGTATTGCAATTATTTGTAGGTATAGTAACTAATAATTATTCAATTTTAAAAGTAAGTAGGTAAGTACCTATCTTTCGTCGGTTTTAGAAACAGCAAGTTGGCCCGTGATTTTAGACGCTGAAATCCCGTCACAATACTAATTAGGTACTTACATGTCTCAATTACATAAGTACAAAGTCAGTGGTTATGTGTTTTTACCTACTTATATTTTTTGGTCAACAATACATTAAATAAGTAAGTTACATAATATTATAATTCGGTAACCCAACGAGTTTGCAAACATTTGCAAAATCGAATGTACTATCAGGAGCAGCCAAACCTTACCAGTTTCAAAACAAAATCCCTTGCACAGATGACCAAGCCTGATTTCCGCCCCCTTTTGCTTCAACCAATAACAGTGGAATAAAGAAATACGAAAAAAATAACGGCAATTTTTTACTTAATATTTGGTTTTGCGATCGGACATCTGGTCATTTGTGCTATTAGCCCAAAGAACATCTGGACGTTTTGGGTTTCTTTTACCTACTATAGAAACAAAAGGACTAGAAAAGAGAAAGTTATTACTATTGGCGGATGAGGAAAGAAGGCGTTACTGTACCGGCCGGGCAGTGCAAGCAAACATTGCCTGTAAGGTGATAAGGTTTGGCTGCTCCTGATAGTACCTGTAAAATAGAATACCTTTTACGCATATTGTCAGTTTCAGACAAACAAACATTATTTTTAGTTTGATAGTTATGTCGCATCTAGCGGGGCGGCGGCGGTCTAAGTACTTGCGCCGGCGCGGCGGCGCCGCTGGACGTGCGTTCAGAACACATTATATTGTAATCTTTGGTTCAGAACTTTGACTTTTGAAATCATTGGTTCAGAAACAAACAAATGATTGAGTTACTTACATCAAACGTGATTTATTATTGTATTTAAACATCTAATATGTTTTTTTTTTCTTATTCATCGACTAATCTTCTACCAGGAATTTATATAAAGATAAGTAAAATTTTACTTTTAAGTTTCTATTTTCTGTACCTAATGATTTCGGAACGTAACCTTGTCATAAATCGTATCTTATTCAATATCATCTGTACATACGTAGTATCTCTAAGTAGTCTGTGATCTGTACGCTGTACCTGTAATAATAATAATCTAATAGTAGGTAGCAATTCTTTTCTAGTAGAAAGAATGCTTGAATACAAATCAAATCAAATAATTTATTTGCATAATACACGTGAAAAAGGTGTTACAGGTATAAAATACGACTAGGAAATTCTGAGATCTCATTGTACGGTTGTGAAATTCGATAGTATTAAATTTTATTCAAATACTGAGTTTATAGAAGTATTGTACTATTTTTTTGTTTTTCTATTTCAGATTTCTCTAATCCTGAAACTGATTAATTTCAATGGATAGGAGTATATTATGTGTTCTGTGATTTCAATTGACTGTGGAAACTGTTCCAAAATGTTTATCTGCGATATCTGGGTATCGCATTGTGGACCTGAAGAATGTATATGTGTGAATCTTCACAAATTGAATTTGTTAGTGAGATGAGAAGTGAATTAATTTTCAAGTGCACTATGTCTGGTAATTGCGTGGAAGCACTACGGAGAGCAGTAATAAAATAAATACTGCATTTTTGTGGGCAACTGCGACTGCTGGTAGCTATTACACTCAATCAGCTCACATTACAAGTCTCATGAATATTCCAATAATGTCGCCAAATAAATGACTAAATTTCGTCGTGTTGAAAAAAAATTAGGCAGTGTGTGGTTTGAACATTTGTCATAGGAAATTAAAACTGCTGGTGAACAAGAAAGGTCAGTTGCTATTCAAAAAGGTCATGTATCTTCAGACGGTGTTCCATGTTACTGTATGTAGTTGGATGATGGCTGAAAAGGTCATATGGCTACAACTTTGATTCATGTTCTTGTATGGTAAGTTAATGTATTACCAAATACACATACATAAACATATACCTTCTTCTCATGGGGGTAGGCAGAAACTACAGAACGCCACCTGCTAAGATACCTTACATACCTACTCCGTTACTAAACACATATTTGGTTCTGTATGAACTTTTTACTATGTGCAATATTTACAAGTGTTGCTTTTTCTTTTCAGGCCTGCATTGTTGGTAAAGAAACTAAGAAATGTCTATTTCTTGGTGTTCAAAACAAATATTGTTATATGTGTCAATATTATGAAAAAAGGAGACATGGACATGAAAGCACATAATTGTTGCAAAAATTTTACTGGACCGCCTACAGCAATGGTGTCACTAATTATTGTGGAAGGCTTTCAAAAGAGTGAAGAAATGCATCAACTTCCCTATTTGAGTTTTATTGGATACGGAGACTCCTCTGTTTGCAAACTTGAAAGAGAAAGTGTCATATAGGAACTTTGGTCTGAGATGGGAACATAATAAAAAAAATGAATGCAAGAATCATGTAATCAAAAACTATACGAGGGCACTATACAAGGTAAATAAATAAATCAAATTTGTATTGACATCTCAAGATCAGTGAAGCATAATATTCTGTATTCATATTTGTACTTTTTTTAGATGTTTGCCAACACTAAGCACCCACTTTATGGGCGAAATATTTTGAAGCCAAACGTGATGAAGGTTACACTAGTGGCATGGAAAATTATAATGTGTATCAGTGAGAGTAGCAGATTTGCGAAATAGCCCGCTTTTGTATTCGGAATACATGAAAACTGCAAGCATTATTACTGCAATGTCAATAAAACAGCTGCAATTGGAAATATAATAAGTCAGAAATTGTCAGTACCACTAAGAAATGCTTTGATTATCATGGTACAGTATTGTTTCTTTGTATGTTACATAACCATCTATTTATATTTCATTGATATTTTCTAGTAAAAAAATATTCTATTTTCAGGATGATCGCTTGCTACTGGACACAAATGGCATGGAACTGTATGGAAAAAGCAGACCACACCCAAGGACACATTAAAAAAAATACATAAATCGAAAGGAACAAAGTTGTATTCTGCCAGAAATCATATTGAGACATGGTCAAAAAAATGCTAAATGTGTAGATTTGAATGGTATGTATACACGGATATCAAGTTATACATTTCCAGTAAAAGCTGACCTCCCATTATATGGAAATCTTAAACAATGCGAGATCAGCTTATACTGGAAATGTATAGCTGGTTAATTATGTAGCCGTCTGTACCAGTATATACTGGAACACAAGGCAATTTTTTTAACTTCATAAATTGTATCAATTTCAATGTCTAAAATATATTATTATGTTATTCTAGTGAAAAATCGTCCATCAACATCAGTTGGAAATTCGAGCAAATAGTAAATTTTATTTTAGAGCAGCTTTGGAGATTGATTGTAAATGACATTTTGAAATGAATAGGAAATAATATTTGTCCAAAGTAACATAATTATATACTAAGTAAAGTTATTTTTCTTTGCAGCAGCCTTGTAGCAGTAGACAAAAAGACTCACGGCACATGATGAAATCATCAAGTCAAACGATTTTTGTTATATTGTATTTTTGTAGTAGTTTGTTTAGAATCGACACTATAATATATTACTTTTATTTGTATTTTACTATAAAATCAAAAGGCTTATTTTTGTAGTAGTTTGTTTATAATCAACATTATCATTGTATATTACTTTTTATTTGTATTTACTATAAAATGAAAAGGTGAAATAATATTTTATTATGTAAGATAACCACCTGGTGAACTCAATAAGCTGGTCTTTAGATTTTTATTTTTCTAAAAACTTTGATAAGAGGGCTTTGACATTATAAAATATTTTTTCACCTACCTGGGTAGATGTAATCGCATACTAAATTGTATTTTTTTGATTTGTTGTTATCTTTTGTTTTTTTCTTGTGTCTGTTATGTGTAATATCTGTAATTATTGTAATAATTGATTATGCTATAAATTTAATCATGTATCAGGCTTCATTTGAGTCACTTCAAATACTTTTATTTGATAATTAATTACGGTGTAAGGTATTCTAATAAAACTATCTTTATAAACTGTGTAGACTGAAGTTTTTGTAACTGAACAGACAGCTGTGCTGCTGGGAGTTTGTTGCGCCACTTCTTTCCAGGTAAAGCTCTAGGAAGTGGTGAAGAGCGGGCGTTTTGGGGGACTGTCTTATTGTAATTTTGACATTCGAAAAGTGCTGATTCTCAGCCTAGTTTGATTATTAAATGATTTTATATAAATGCTTGACTTTTATTATCCCATCATCATACTCATGCGTTTTCCCCATGGGGGTAGGTAGAAACTACAGAACGCCACTTGCTACGATACCTTACATACTCCCTTTGTCTCGTTTACGTTCATAAATCTTGTCATACACGCACGCTGGTTGCGAGTACAACGCACAGGCACAGTATTCTCAAGAAACGCATTTCATTTTTTCATATAAATATCGTAGCAGGCGGCGCATTTTTTAAATACACGCCATCTAGTGGTCTATTCTTATAAACGTATGGAAGCACTCGCTTACGTCTGTGTGTGTAAACGACCTGTATTCAATGGCAGATTTTATCTAACAGTTATGTGTCGAATTGGGTGGATTTTGAGGCAATGTTATGACCAAATTCAATAAAGTGTAATGTCCGATAACCGCGTCCACTACTTTTACGACTTAATAATGTGCCATTTACACATAAAACAAAATAAACTAAAAATGTTGACTTCAGCGCCATCTAGCGGGAAAATGTCCAAGAGCAGATCGTATGATGCTCCTTAAGTGTAATTGCTGTAATGTACTCATTAGTATAACAGGCCTACTTATTGTACTTACACATGTTCAGAAATAAAACATAAAACTTTTTTGTAGGCTTGGCTTAATATAGTTCTGGGTTATTTCGTAAAAATGTACAAAAAGTTTGATTTATAGGGGTTTTTTGCGATACAATACAATGATTGCAAACTAAAGTGTGTTGTAACTGTACGCACAGGCATTGCATTTTACAAGTGAGTGCTGCCGCCATGCTAAGCAGTTAAATGCTTACCTTAGGCAACATTTATTGCGACAATTTATTTGTGTGGTAGATAAGTAACAATTTGTGTTGTATGGTCCTTTTGAACAGAAATCCATTCTCTTTCATTTTTATTTCCAAATGTTTCCACACGAATAAATTTAAGATTTTTTTTAATTACTTCGCTATTAGAAAACAAGGTAGAAATAAATCAATCTTGATGACGTGATGAATAGATATGTTATTAAAAAATTAGTTTTCCGTTCAAAACATTTTCTTTAAGGATTCTGCTATTAAACAATTTTGTAATTTGTTTTTATATTTAGGTACTGCTACAGATATTATAGAAGTCATTAGACCGACCACCGCGATGGTTTCATTTTGACAAAGCGTCAGACCAAATATTCCACTCTGCTAACAGCCTGCGTTAACACTTAACAACTCAGGAAAATTACTTCAGTAATTTTCATTTGTTATATTGGTTCAATGATAACAACTACCACAGGTATACATGATGTCTTAAATATGTAAATTGTATTTTACTGGTCAAGGTCTAATGTTTTTGGTTTTGTCTAAGTAAAATCTTATTGGGAGCGACTATGCTATATACTAATCATTTAATAATTAAGTCTAATGTCAGAGGTAGGCACTCTGACAAGCTACCGCTAGAATAACTATTATTGAAAAATTGTTTGGCTGTCTGTTGTCATACCTAGTCGTAATCTGTAAATGAGACCTGGGGGCCTAAAAAGGCCACTTTGGCAGAATCATCAAAAGGATAACATTAAGATAAATCACAATGGACAGTTAACTTAAAAGTTCAAAGTAGCAAAGTGTCAAATCCCATTGGTGAAGGATTTTTCAGTAATTTTTTTTGTCTGTGCTAAAATACCAAACAATCCAATCCAAATCCAATCCTAATCTCTTTGATTATACCTACCTATTGCAGCGAAAAAAGAAAAACACGAACTATCTTCCCCATATTATAATTCCTAATGTTATCCTTTTATGATTCTGCCAAAGTGGCCTTTTTAGGCCCCCTGGGCTCCCATTTAATGCAACCTTGAGACGCTTACCGCACTTTGTACTTATGTATGTATCTCCAAAGTGGCCTTTTTAGGCACCCTGTTCTTCGATATTTATTTTTTAAACATCGCAGCATTATGCTGGGTTAGGAGCCTTTTTGGCCTCGCACAGGTCTTTTTTTTGGTTGTGTTTAATGTAACCTTGTTAGTTTTAAATGCTTCTATTTTACTATTTGTACTTCCTGTGTGTGTTTCTAACAAAAAAAAATCTTTCTTTTTTACCGAAATCCGTTCTAATTATAACAACTACCGCAGGCATACATGATGTTATAAATATGCAAATTGTATTTTACTGGTCGAGGTCTAGTGGTTTTGGTTTTGTCTAAGTAAAATCCTATTTGGAGCGACTATACTAATCATTAAAAAATTAAGTCTATAATAATATCAGTTAGGTAGGCACTGTGCCAAGCTACCGCTAGAATAACTATTTTTGAAAAATTGTTTGGCTGTCTGTTGTTATACCTAGTCGTAATATAAAAATGAGACCTGAAGACAGCAATTTGCTCTTAAAAATGATTAGACAACTCGCGTGGTCGTCTCTGTGCTCCCGAAGGGGGCGCGAGGTTTCGGTATTGGGGCTCTATGGCCTCTTGTCCGAAGCTTTTTGCTCTCGGTCCCCAGAATTGGAAACCCGTCATTGGAATACTCCTCCTCCTCTCGAGGGAGGGGGCGGGAGTGCGTTACTGCACACCTAGTTACCGGGGAGTTTACCTCCCCCCGGCAGTCCGAAGTGTCTCGTTGGGGTGTGGCTGTAGGAGCACCTGAAGTGCTTCACGACGCCCGTGCGACCAGGCCCCTGCTGGGTGCTGGTCTGCTTGCTGCCTTCCCCAGTTCCCTAGGGAAGGCCCGGCAAGAGCCGATGCAGCAACGAGGGCGACGGTTTGGTTGGCGCTCCTCTACAGTGAAGGCTGTCCTAGCCCCCAACAACGTAACCAGATCTAACCGGTAGCGTTGTAGTGGATATCGAGCGACTTGAGTTATGTGATGTCACTCGTATGGTTTTTCTGTATAGATTAGATAAAAAACTTATCTACTGATTCCTTAATAACTTACTACCTTTATCAGAGATTTAAACATCATCGGATTCCGGTTTCAGTTTCGAATCTGTTGATTATAATATGAGATATTTTACAGATACCTACGTAGACCATGTGTACGCGCATGATAACGATTTGTAAATATTTTGACGTTTAAATTGAAAAGAAAACAATTTAGGCAAAGGTAAAGCCGAAGTACCTACTATACCGAAGTACTGCTAGGTACTTTAAGTCATCAGTCACAACCCGTGTATCCCGTGTGTCCCGGGGTATCCCGTGTTGGAATAGACTCCTATTCCCACACGGGATAACAATATCCTGATGGAAAACCCCAATATTAATTAGCCTAAGCCCAAGCCGGGCAAGCAAGCATACTCCGCAAAAACAAAAAGACTTGGAGAACAGAAGGCTTTCCCGT
The DNA here is from genome assembly GCA_916614155.1 of Mesoligia furuncula. NCBI lineage: Eukaryota > Metazoa > Arthropoda > Insecta > Lepidoptera > Noctuidae > Mesoligia > Mesoligia furuncula. Next base: position 13,041,210 of record OU744807.1, read on the forward strand.
AATTAAATATACGTTCAAAACCAAGCCACAATCCTACGTCAGCGACAATCATTGTCAAAAATATAGGTAAACAATATTGCGAACGTTCTTAGAAATAGGATTCCCTTCGCTCGCTGTGTAAAGCGTTTAAAGTAACCTAACCAAACCGAACCTCGGGGTGCCCTTCGCTCGGTCTTACATCCTATGTCGACGTAGCCCCGCTTCGTGGGGCTCCTATTTCTGTGTAAAGGGTTTAAAGTAACCTAACCAAACCGAACGTCGGGGTGCCCTTCGCTTGCTCTTGCATCCTATGTCGACGAAGCCCCGGTTTCGCGGGGCTCCTATTTCTATGTAAAGGGATTAAAGTAACCTAACCAAACCTAACTTCAGGATTCCCTTCGCTCGTTCATAAATATGTTCTTTTTATATTTATGGCTCATGATTATTAGACGAATAAATATGTATAATACATATTTATTCGTCTAATAATCATGAGCCTCAAAAATGTATGCAACTCCAAATTATGCCAAAACAAATTAGACCAAATGATAGTTATGCTAACCTTTGCACTATGCCAAAGTATTTTTATGACACAGTATTATTATGCTAATAAAAGTTATGCGAAAACATTATCGTCGTCGTCGTTTCAGCCGATAGACGTCCACTGCTGGACATAGGCCTCCCCCAATTTTGGGGGGGGTTTGCCATAATCGCCACGCTTGGCAGGCGGGTTGGCGATCGCAGTATGGTATGATGGTGGAATAAATAGAGAACGCTGCTGCCCATTCTCCGGTAAGACTCTTAGTCGCCTTTTACGACACCCACGGGAAGTAAGGGGTGGTGCAATTCTTTAAGTCTGGCACCACACAGACAAAAACACATGCACATGAAAACATTATGCCAAACAATATTATGCCTTAAAACTTTATGCCAAGAGGAGGGTACACCAAGTTGTAAAACATTCGTTTACACCTAAAACAAGTTGTAGAGATTAGTTGTATGTATATCTCGCGAGATACATATTATATAGTAAACTATATATTGTGATGGTCTTGGCGGTAGCCGAATTGGTCGCAGTAACTAAGCCCTCAGTTCACAATTTGTCGGTTTGAAAAATAATGCGTAAAATTATAAATGGTTTGTTGCCCTACACAATTTTTCAGTACCTAGTATAATCTCGCGAGAAAGACTATAAACAAACGATGTTCATCATTATACGGTGAAAATTGACGAACATGTAAACAAAATAGTTAACAATACATGTAAAAAAAGTAAACATGTGTAAAAGGTACATGTTTTCGACAAGTAGGTATGTACGTGGATGTAAACGCGGGGTTAGGTATACATACAGAATTATGCAACATTGCGTTACAAAAAAATGCACGTTCGTAGTGACAAGTGGTTACTAATGTGCGTCAGTCGGTTATCATTTGTACTAGGTGTCGATATATTATATCAATCAATAATATGTTACTGTGCATAAATCTAAGTGTTGATTCAATACGTATTTATGAAAAAGTTAATAGATAAAATTAATGGGGTGTTATTTAAGGCAAAAATATCATTAAAATATCATTCTTGTCTTCAAATATATTTTTTATTTAACGCGAGGAGATCTTATGTTAAACCGTTAGAGCTCCCTAACGATTTTACATAAGATTAATAAATTCCTATTTAGGTACTTAGTTGCTTTATAGTGCCATTTAGCACTCGAAAGTGTATTTAGAACTATTTGAATACGAACTTTTTAAATGGATTTATTTTTTTATGGATTTTATTTTATTGGACTGGATTTTTTTATGGTTTTTTTTTTTGTTTATTTAGATGGTTCGATAATTCATCGTATTATAATAGCGCAAGAGAAGTACCTACCAGAATATCGGGCCTTATCAGAATACCAGAGGGGCAATTCTCGTAATTTTAAGAACGTTCACAGTCCGATCTCAACTCAATCTGTCAAAAAAACCTCTAATTTCTCTACATTTTTGACAAGTTTTTGACATTGATTGTCGCTGAGATGAAATTGCGATTAGATTTTAAACGTTTTTAGGGTTCCGTACCTCAAAAGGAAAAAACGGAACCCTTATAGGATCACTCGTGTGTCTCTCTGTCCGTCCGTCTGACACAGCCAATTTGCTCCGAATCTAATGGACTGATTAAGTTAAAATTTAGTACACATACGAATCTCTGTGACCCAAACACAGACGTAACATAAATAAATGAATTTTAAGGTCATTTTTTGGGAGCAAATAGAAAATTTAAAAAACAGTTTCGCAATCTGTACCGTGTCAAATCAAATCAAAGGGCTTACTGTAACGATCTCAAATATTTTTTTTCATAATTTTAAAGTAAATTGTAATAAAGTTATTTAAGAAAGTAGACGAAAATTTACCATTCTTAATAAAATTTTGAAAAAAATAGTTCTATGCCTATATACTACAGGAAAACCTATAAGAAGTATGTGGTCTTAAAACAACATGGTAAATCTCTCAATATTGTGCGTACAAACTTACATTTTCAGTTGGAATGTATGGGAGAACATGTTTTTCAATTACAATGATGTTTTTTTTTAGTTGCCACAAACAAATTTGGGTCAGACTTAAAAAAACATGGTAGATAAAATATTCATCGTACGAAACCCTCTCCAAGCGAGTTCAACTCGCACTTGACCGGTTTATTTTATTACTGGAATTGGCCTTCTGTTCTTCGGTATTTATTTTTTAAACATCGCAGCATTATGCTGGGTTAGGAGCCTTTTTGGCCTTGCACAGGTCTTTTTTTTTTTGTAAATTTTTTTTTTTTTTGGTTGTATTTAATGTAACCTTGTTAGTTTTAAATGCTTCTATTTTACTATTTGTACTTCCTGTGTGTGCTAACAAAAAATTTTTTCTTTCTTTTTTACCGAAATCCGTTCTAATTATAACAACTACCGCAGGCATACATGATGTTATAAATATGCAAATTGTATTTTACTGGTCGAGATCTAGTGGTTTTGGTTTTGTCTAAGTAAAATCCTATTTGGAGCGACTATACTAATCATGAAAAATTAAGTCTATAATAATGTCAGTTAGGTAGGCACTGTGCCAAGCTACCGCTAGAATAACTATTTTTGAAAAATTGTTTGGCTGTCTGTTGTTATACCTAGTCGTAATATAAAAATGAGACCTGAAGACAGCAATTTGCTATTAAAAATGATTAGACAACTCGCGTGGTCGTCTCTGTGCTCCCGAAGGGGGCGCGAGGTTTCGGTATTGGGGCTCTATGGCCTTTTGTCCGAAGCTTTTTGCTCTCGGTCCCCAGAATTGGAAACCCGTCATTGGAATACTCCTCCTCCTCCCGAGGGAGGGGGCGGGATTGCGTTACTGTACACCTAGTTGCCCGTGGGTTTACCTCCCCCCTGCAGACCAAATTGTCTTGTTGGGGTGCTTCACGACGACCGTGCGACCAAGCCCGTGCTGAGTGAGATCCCTAGTTCCCTAGGGAAGGCCCGGCAAAAGCCGATCCAGCAACGAGGGCGTCGGTTTTGGTTGGCGCTCCTCTACAGTGAAAGCTGTCCTAGCCCCCAACAACGTAACCAGATCTAATCGGTAGTGTTGTAGTGGATATCGAGCGACTTGAGGCATATGTACGTCAATCGTGTGGTTTTTCTGTGTAGATTAGATAAAGAAATCCCAACAACATGTAATACTTAATTATCTACTGATTCCTTAATGTTTATTTATACCTTTATCAGAGATTTAAAGATTATCGGTTTCATGTTAGGGGTATTGACGATATATCGACGTGATAACAACATCCTGATGGAAAACCCCAATATCAATTAGCCCAAAACCCACATCATGAGAGCAACCACTCGAACAATGAGGCAGACCTTCGATTTGGCAGTTTTTAGTGTTTTATTTCAATTTTGCTAAGTGGATTCATCCTGTAGGTACCTAGGTATCATTAAGCAGGCAGTTTTTGGCAGCCACACCCATTTGTCATTAGTTTCGGTACTTTACAAAGGATTATAAAAATTATTAGGAACAAGATTAGGTAAGATTGTAAGAACTAGCTTCAAATGCACCAGAAAATATCTAGTCTGGTATCTACATATTTTCTATTATATTAGTTTGTATGTACCTTAGTCGTAGTCTACATAATGTCAAGAACGTAAATGACTTGTTTAATAACGAGTAATGAAGCTGTTGGTTACGGTTCATGATTTATGTATTGATGTATCATGTTATTTCGCGCAAGCCCACTCCGCAAAAACAAAAAGACTTGGAGAACAGAAGGCTTTCCCGTAATGAAATATACGTTCAAAATCCAGTCACAATCCTACGTCAGCGACATTCAATGTCAAAAAAACGTTTTACAAAAAAAAAAAACAACCGACTTCCAAAAAAATACACTACAAATTGAAAAATAACTTTAATTTCGGAAGTCGGTGTCTTTGGTTCCGCATTTTCGTTTATTGACACCGACTTCCGAAATTAAAGTTATTTTTCAATTTGTAGTGCTTTTTTTGGAAGTCGGTTGTTTTTTTTTTTTGTTAAAAGTTATTATTTTTCACTTTTTAGTGGGCCTTCTGTGGTCTTCTTCATCAGCTCCACTTTACCAAATGATGATTTCCGAGAGCAAATGCTGAAGTTGTTTTAAAAAAAATACCCAAATCGTTATAGCTTTGCCTATAAAATTTGAGGGTTTCCCTCGATTTCCATGGGATCCTCTCATCAGATTCCAATTTGATGATAATGGGACCACCTCGAGAGTATACCCTTTCAAACAAAAAATAATTTTGAAAATCGGTCCACAATTGGCGGAGTAATCGCGTAACAAACACACAAAAAAAAAAACACCGTCGAATTGAGAACCTTCTCCTTTTTGAAGTCGGTTAAAAGTATAGGTAATCAATATTGCGAACGTTCTTAGAAATACGGGAATTTCTCGTCTCTTTATTTTTATAATGCTCTGCAGCTTAAGTATGCCTTTCAACGTGGTGTCTACGCCACGGCTATGAAACGTCCCCGCGGCGCCTAGGCTACGTTTACGCCTACGCTTACCGAAGCTACGCCAAACTACCCTCATTTTTTTAAACGCGCCATCGTTTGCCTACTATTTTCACGTGCTTGATAACTTTATGGCCCCAAGAGAAGCCAACTTCACAGCAGTTCAACAATTTAACAATCATAAACATTAAATCCTAGTCCGTGTGGTGTCGGACTTAAAGAATTGCACCACCCCATACTTCCCGTGGGTGTCGTAAAAGGCGACTAAGGGTCGTACCGGAGAATGGGCAGCAGCGTTCTCTATGAATTCCACCACCATACTATACTGCGATCGCCAACCCGCCTGCCAAGCGTGGCGATTATGGCAAAACCCCCCCAAGAATGACAAGCACAATCACTAGGCCCCTAGTACCCGGCGGCCCGCCTACCCTTGGTTACGGTAGCGGCCAAGGCCACGGTGAGGCAAGGGGTGCTAAGAATCCCCGGAAGAGATCCGGCTACCACAATCACCGAAAACTGGACCTGGCAACATACAACACGCGTACACTCCGGACCGACGAGAAGATCACCGAACTCGAGGAAGAATTGAGCAAGATACGATGGAGTATAGTGGGGTTATCTGAAGTCCGAAGAGAGGGGGAGGACTCGATAATCCTTAAATCCGGAAACTTGCTCTATTTCCGGGAGGGCAACCAGCAGTCCCAAGGTGGTGTCGGGTTTATCGTCCATAAGTCCCTTGTGAGCAACGTGGTGAAGATCGAGAGTGTGTCGACCAGGGTGGCGTACCTTATACTCAGAATATCCGAAAGGTATTCGCTGAAGGTCGTACAGGTTTACGCCCCGACCTCGTCACACCCCGACGATGAGGTGGAGACCATGTATGAGGATATTTCCAGAGCCATGCATGGCTCTAAAACTCACTTTACCGTTGTCATGGGGGACTTCAACGCGAAACTGGGTAAACGTAACGATGATGAGCTGCGAGTGGGGCAATTTGGAGTTGGATGCCGGAACCACCGGGGCCACCTACTGGCCAGTTTTATGGAGAAGGAAGGCCTCTTTATGATGAATTCCTTCTTCAGAAAACGTGAGCATAGAAAGTGGACCTGGCAGAGCCCGGATGGTGCAACTAAAAATGAGATTGACTTCATTATGTCGACGAAGAAGCAAGTATTCAATGATGTCTCTGTGATCAACGCGGTGAAAACCGGAAGTGATCACCGTATGGTAAGAGGCACATTGAACTTAAATATCAAGCTGGAAAGATCTCGACTGATGAAGTCTACGCTCCGTCCAGCACCGATCCAGATCCAAAACCCCGAGAGCTTTCAGCTCGAACTCCAGAATCGTTTCGAATGCCTAGGGAGCTCCGTGGACGATTATAACGATGGGTTCGTGGAAACTGTCCATACGGTCGGGTCTAAGATCTTCCAGGCCCGCCGTACGAATTCAAAAAAGAAGCTCTCTGATCCTACTTTGCGGCTCATGAAGGAGAGGCGCGATATGATCCTGCAGTCTACGGATGATGCGCTAAATTACCGGCAACTCAATAGACGGATCTCTAAGGCCTTGAAAAGCGATCTTCGCCGTTTTAATACAGATCGTATTAAGGACGCGATAGAGCGAAATAAAGGCTCCAAGGTCTTTGCTAGAGATCTGTCTATTGGGCAGAGCCAGCTTACGAGACTGAAGACCGATGATGGCAGGATCGTATCCGACAAACCTGAGCTGTTGAGAGAGATCGAGAGGTTCTATGGACAGTTATACACTTCAACAAATAACCCCGCTATGAATCTGGCAAACGACCCAAGAGCCAGATTGACCCGGCACTATACCGAAGACATCCCGGACGTCAGCCTGTACGAGATTAGGATGGCTCTGAAGCAGCTCAAAAACAACAAGGCACCGGGTGATGACGGAATTACGGCCGAGTTGCTGAAGGCTGGCGGAAAACCCGTCCTGAAGGCCCTTCAGAAGCTGTTTGGTTCCGTCATACTCGAGGGCAAAACACCACAGGCATGGAACAGGGGTGTGGTGATACTTTTCTTTAAGAAGGGCGATAATGCCCTCCTTAAGAATTATAGGCCCATCTCACTCCTGAGCCATGTCTACAAGCTGTTTTCGAGAGTCATCACGAACCGTCTCGCGCGCAGGTTTGACGACTTCCAGCCTCCCGAACAAGCCGGATTCCGTAAAGGCTTTAGCACCGTAGACCACATACATACGCTGCGACAGGTTATACAGAAGACCGAAGAGTATAACCTGCCTCTCTGCTTAGCGTTTGTGGACTACGAGAAAGCTTTTGATTCGATCGAGACATGGGCTGTGCTGCAGTCTCTTCAACGGTGCCAGATCGACTATCGGTACATCGAAGTGCTGAAGTGTCTGTACGAAAACGCCACTATGTCAGTCAGACTCCAGGATCAGGCCTCGAAACCTATCCTTCTGCAGCGAGGTGTGAGACAGGGAGACGTTATCTCTCCGAAACTGTTCACCGCTGCACTGGAGGATGTCTTCAAGGTTCTGGACTGGAAAGGGGCTGGCATCAACATCAATGGCGAGTACATAACTCACCTTCGGTTTGCCGACGACATCGTAGTCATGGCTGAGACTATGGAGGACCTCAGTACAATGCTCGATGACCTCAGTAGAGCCTCCGAAAGAGTGGGTCTTAAAATGAACATGGACAAAACGAAGGTCATGTCAAATGCCCATGTAACACCCACTCTCATAAAAATCGGAGACGCTACACTCGAAGTCGTGGACGAGTACGTTTACCTAGGACAAACTGTCCAGTTAGGTAGGTCTAACTTCGAGAAAGAGGTAAATCGACGAATCCGACTCGGCTGGGCAGCGTTCGGGAAGCTACGCAATATCTTCTCGTCCCACATACCGCAGTGTCTCAAGACGAAAGTCTTTGACCAGTGTGTGTTGCCAGTGATGACTTATGGAACGGAAACGTGGTCGCTCACAATGGGCCTTATAAGAAGGCTAAAAGTCACCCAAAGGGCAATGGAGAGGGCTATGCTTGGAGTTTCCCTGCGTGATCGAATCAGGAATGACGAGATCCGCAGGAGAACCAAGGTAACCGACATAGCCCGAAGAATTGCCAAACTTAAGTGGCAGTGGGCAGGGCACATTGCTCGCAGAACAGATGGCCGATGGGGCCGAAAGGTTCTGGAGTGGCGACCGCGTACCGGAAGACGTAGCGTTGGAAGGCCTCCCACAAGGTGGACCGATGACCTTGTGAAGGCCGCAGGAACCCGTTGGATGCGGGAAGCACAGGACCGGTCGAAGTGGAGGTGCTTGGGGGAGGCCTATGTCCAGCAGTGGACGTCTTTCGGCTGAAATGATGAAACATTAAATATCGTTTTTATCACATTTATTCAAAAGGAGCTAGTGTATTCTTCGTAAACAGGGACTAACATAGCTCTTTAGTTTCTAGGGACAAAAAGTGATTTGAATTTAGAATGTGGCATTGTTAGTAAAAGTTCCAATTACCAAAGAGATCAATCACGAACGTTGTATGAGAATGTAAAACGCGCTAGCAAAATAAAAAAAAAAGTTTGTGAAGAAATAAAAAACGCGCGAAAACTATTCTGCTTTCGTTTGTAATTGTTTACTCAAATTAGGATTTTACATAGTTTTATAAAAAATTAGTATTTCTTACCAGAGAATTGTATGTAAATATATAAACTATTCTTATTCATACGTTGCACTTACTTATTTTTTCATAGAGGGTGATAAAAAGTAGAGTGTCTACCTCGGGAGCATCACCATTTTAAGAACGAGTGACGTACTTTGAATCCCTCGCTGCCGCTCAAGATTCAAAGAAACACTCTCGCCTTCAAAATAGTTGTTTGCTTCTTTGGCAAACAATCTACTATTTCCACACCATTAGTTGACTATTTCCTCCATGTTTGCCGTGGTTCAAAAACTAAGCACGTACTGTACAGTACGAGAGATCATTTCAATGGCAACGAGTGACCGATAACCGGTCGACATTACCTACTGCCAGATCGGCGCTACATAAACAAACTACGGAAGCAACCCACTTCCGTATACACTTCCGAAGATATTTTTTTAAAGTCATGGTTAAATTTTGGTGACAGAATCATTATAAGGAGTACGTCATCATCATCATCATCACTGGCAGCCCTGTTCCATACACTGCTGCATACTGGCCTCCTTCCTTTCTTGCCATCCACGTGCCTATAAATACTACTACATAATATTGAAACTAAATACCTTCTGTATTATTATCCTTATAACTCAGTTTTTTTTAATCGGCAGTATACAAACGCGAAAATGGAAATCTTTTTCACAGATAAGAACAGTTTCAATGCCAATCAGTAATATACTCGTACGCAGTTAGACTTCTAGGTCTGGTCGGGTACAGTGAGTGCCCTTGATTATGATTTACATAATATAAATAACAATATGGCTACGTAGACATTAAGTTTTTACTGACCATCCTTAAAATGCAATGTGACTATACGTGCCAGACAACAATATTGTTATCGTTCAAATATGTTTACCCCGCGTAGTTAGACACCATAGATATCCGAGTATACACCAAGTTGTAAAACATTCGTTTACACCTAAAACAAGTTGTAGAGATTAGTTGTATATGTCACCGTATTGTGAACACTGATAATTTATCATCTATCTCGCGAAATACATATATATATGTATTTCGCTATTTTTTTTTTTACCTATAGGTAGTAAACTATATATTCTGACGGTCTTGGCGGTAGCCGAATTGGTCGCAGTAACTAAGCCTTCAGTGTTCACAATTTAACGGATTGTTTTGACAGACTAAAAAAAATCGAAAAAAAATGCGTTAAATTGTGAATGGTTTGTTGCCCTACAAAATTTTTCAATAGTATAATCTCGCGAGAAAGACTATAAACAAACGATGTTCATCATTATACCCTGAAAATTGTCGAAAATGTGAACAAAATAGCTAATAATAATAAAGCCACCCAAACCCATAGTCCAACTTTTTATTTTTCCATATCCTGCAATAGTCCTACACCAACCGGGGGTTATCCTTGGATGCACTTGCATAGCGCATAGGTACAGGGATAATCGTCGGTTGGTGCCGCATTTCATGAAAATTTCCTAAGGGGCCTCTGCGAGTTGGCTTCGGCCCCTCGTACGCCTTCCAAAGGACCGGGACCCCATGGTTCTGAGATATATAAATTCATAAAATAATAATAATAAAAGTAAACATGTGTAAAAGGTACATGTTTTCCGATTATTACCCGCGACAAGTATGTATATGGATGTAAACGCGTGGTTATACATACAGAATTAATGCAACATCGCGTTATAAAAAATGCATGTTTGTTGTGACTAGTTTTCATTATCAACTACTTAATTGTAAAGGAAAAACTTATGTAGGTACCGGCTACGAATGTGCGTCAGTAGGTTATCATTTGTACTAGGTGTCGATATATTATATCAATCAATAATACGTTACTGTACATTAATCTATCATTATTAATCTATCATAATATTAATAAGTGTTGATTCAATATTGAAAGGAAAAATATTAAAATGAAAGGGGTTTTATTTAAGGTAGTTTGTTTAAAATGTCATTCTACTCTTCAAATATATTTTTTATTTAACGATGGCAGATATTGGTATTAATAGATTTTTTTCAATAAATAGCTTACGTGTGGACATATGTGTTTGGAATTCAATTTCACAGGTATTTTTAATTTTGCATTATTGACACAGACTCGAACACTGTGCTCGAACTCTAATGTAATCGCTTTCGATACTAGTGCTAAATGAAAGTCGCTTTTACATAAGATTAATAAAAACCTATTTAGGCACTAGTTGCAAAAGCTTTTCAATAGGTAGGTACTTAGTTGCTTTATAGTGAAATTCAGCACTCGATAGTGTATTTAGAATTATTTGAATACAAACTTTTTAAATGTTTATTTAGATGGTTCGAAAATTCATCGTATTTTAATAGATGAAGAGGCGTACCTATTGTCTGTGTGGTGCCGGACTTAAAGAATTGCACCACCCCTTACTTCCCGTGGGTGTCGTAAAAGGCTACTAAGGGTCTTACCGGAGAATGGGCAGCAGCGTTCTCTATTTATTCCACCATCATACCATACTGCGATCGCCAACCCGCCTGCCAAGCGTGGCGATTATGGCAAACCCCCCCCCAAAATTGGGGGAGGCCTATGTCCAGCAGTGGACGTCTATCGGCTGAAACGACGACCTATTAGTATATCGGGCCATAACAGACTACCAGAAGGGCAATTCTCGTAATTTTAAGAACGTTCACAGTTCGATCTCAGTCACAATCTGTCAAAAATACCTATAATTTCTCTACGTTTTTGACAAGTTTTTGACTTTGATTGCCGCTGACATGAGATTGCGACTAGATTTTGAATGTTTTTAATTACTGGCCTTCTGTGGTGCGGTATTTATTTTTTAAACATTGCAGCATTATGCTGGGATAGGAGTCTTTTTGACCTCGCACAGGTCTCTTTTTTTGGTTTATTTTTTTTTTGTTATTTTAATGTAATTTTGTTAGGTCATATTTTACTATTTGTACTTCCTGTGTGTGTTTCAAACAAAATATTTTTCTTTCTTTCTTTACCGAAATCCGTTCTAAATTAAAATACCGTTACAATTTTAATTTTCTGTAAAATAACATTTCAACACTTCTAAAACTCAAGTACTAATTGCACGTGAAGTGTACACCATTATGATTAACGGACATGCACACAATATATTAGGCATTGTCTGTACGAGCGTTTTTACCGTCATTGCCATAAGTTCCGTTCACCTGACACCGACACGCAGTGCAACCTGCAATTTCTAGGTGTCGCCCTTCACTTGAAGATTGTTGATGCAACTTCGTATAATAACAGGTACACTATCCGACCACTTTGGCTAAATTGCACCTTTATTATGTACATACTTTGGGTGTCCTTGTCTCCTATTGAAGCTGAAAATATTTAGATTGTATGTCTTCTTCCACGCTTTAGGTTAGGTGATCGAATTAAATTGTGGTCAAAAGTTTTTGCACACCTACACGTCTAGCGTTAGATAAGTACAGACGCCAGCACATCAAGCTACCCGAAACTGTCAAATTTTCCCAATCAACTTTGAAACTTATGCATTAGAGATAAAGTTTAAAATCTATTGCTAATCTATATAGGCCCGTGAGTTCGCCAAACAGAACGGATTTAAATTTTGCTGGGTCAATAACTCCAAAATCTACTTACGTAAGGAGAAGGGCATGAAACATTTCATTGTCAACTCCGAACAAAACCTTCTCGACATAAAAGACAATCAATGACTAGATCATGTCACCTTTTTAATCTTTAAACTAATGTTGCCAGCTCATTCCTTTCACCCAAAGACATTTACACACTCAAACAAACATACACTACTTACACACTCCCTTTCAGAACTGTACACAAAACAAAAAAACATCACAATCACAATACTCACAACCCCCACCCACGTCTCCAAAATAAACAAAACCAAGGCCCATTGTACAAAACCCCCAACCTCAAAACTCTTCAACAAAACCCGTATACACCTACCAGCTTCGTCGGGTCACAAGTTCACCGCTGTTTGTTGTCTAAAACATAAAAATGACTGATACAATTGACATAATATCCGAAATAGACTCCTTTAGTATAGCCAAATCATCTCTTATTCCTCCCAATCAGTGTACTACTCTACTTAAGAACCCAAATACATACATTAAAATCATTCACCAAAACATAAGGAGTATCAAGAAAAACCTTAACCTGTTCATATCTACAATTGCACTTACCAACGTTGAATTCGATATCCTCGTACTATCAGAATGCTGGTTAAAAGTCACTGGTCCTTTACCAAAAATAGATGGCTATACTACCTTCTTCACATCAAATCACAAATCACAAAATGACGGAGTAGTGATTTACGCCAAAAGCCTATTGAATGTCAAGGTTTCTGAACCACAATTTCTTGATGCCAATTGTTTGGTATGTCACGTTGGCAATGACTTATGTCTCATATCTCTCTACCGCCCCCCATCCTATAAAAATATCGACAACTTCCTGGATAGTTTATTTAATCTAGTACATCCTTTACCGCTAAGCATTAACGTAGCTCTAATTGGAGATATGAATATCGATATAAAAGCTAATAATGTAGATCGACTATCTGATCAATACCTTACTTTCACAGCGTCTCTCGGTTTACTTCCTACGCATAACATTCCTACCAGACAAAATAACTGCCTCGATCATATTCTCCTAAGAACGAAGCAAATGGCTGTAACAATGGTAATTGACTCCCCTGTGACGGACCATCTTCCCGTAATGCTATGCCTCAACATGGGGAAACCCAAGCCCGACCCTCCAAGGTCTAGTAACAAAATCGACTACCCATCTATTCTAGACACCATCCAAAACACGGATTTTACGCCTGTACTAGAATGTTCGGATACAAATAGGGCTACAGACATGTTCATATCAACGGTTTCATCTGTAATCAAACAACACACAAGGCTAATCTACGTCCCAAAAAGACAACGAACAATTAAGCCCTGGATTACACCGGGCCTATTACGATGCATAAGGAACCGGGACAAAATGCACAAAAAGCTAAAAAAATCCCCTGATAACACAATCCTCAAAATTACCTACCATCGTTACAGGAATTTTTGTAACCGATTGCTGCGTAAACTGAAACGGGAATACGAAAAAAACCAACTTATAAAGGCTAAAGGCAACTCAAAAGCAACATGGAACGTCATTAAAACAATCACGCATACCCGACATGACAGACAACCCGCGCGCCAACTCTTGAAACTCGAAGGTGATCCTACTGCATCCGCCAACGAGGTCAATAGTTATTTTGTCAATATAGGTAAAAAACTGGCTTCGAAAATCACTCCAAACAATATTCCTTTGTCCGAAAACTCTAACTCGCAACCTAACTCTCTAGTTATCTTAGAAGTCAACCACGAAGAAGTAGAACGTATTATTATGTCCCTTAAAGTGGATTGCGCAGTCGGATGGGACGGCATCTCCGCAAAAATCATAAAAATGTGTAAAAACACTTTGATACCGCCAATCACGCACTTATGCAACCTCGCGATAAATACAGGCACCTTCCCACGTGCATTCAAGAAGGCCCTCGTTCACCCTATCCATAAGGATGGGAATAGAGACGTCGTGTCAAATTATAGGCCGATATCTGTACTCACAACTCTTTCAAAAATTTTGGAACGTATCCTAAACAACAACTTAGTTAATTTCTTTAGCAAATATAATATAATAGCTACAAATCAATACGGTTTCCGACCGGGTATCTCCACGGAGGACGCCGTAGCAAGCTTTACCGATCAAGTCACAAAGAAAATGGACTCCAGGATGAAAAGCTTTGGCATCTTCCTGGACCTATCTAAGGCCTTCGATACCGTCTCTATTCCGATCCTTATACGCAAAATGGAAGAAGCCGGCATACGGGGTAATGCACTAAAGATTCTTCAAGATTTTCTCACAGATCGCAGACAGTGCGTTAAAATTGATTCTGTCATCAGCAGCGAGGAAATTATTAGTTATGGCGTCCCGCAGGGTAGCATTATTTCACCATCACTATTCCTGTTATATGTAAACGATCTATGCAACCTAAAACTACAAGACTGTGACACGTTTATGTATGCAGACGATACTGTTTTATTTGCCTATGGTGCCGACTGGAAAACGGCCAAACTAAACGCTGAAGCCTCACTTAGAACAGTGATGGCCTGGCTTTCTGTTAACTTGCTGACCCTCAATTTATCCAAGACAAAAGCAATTGCCTTTAGAATCACCGCTAAGTCCGCACCCCGGGCTGCGGAATCTTCTCTAACTGCACACGTATGCCAGAATTCGTCCTTCCCTTGTACATGTCTCCCTCTTACGTTGGTATCCAATACCAAATACCTAGGTGTTTACATAGATGAGAGGCTGGACTGGCACACGCATTTAGGAATACTAAAAACCCGACTAAGGAGACTCATTTACATTTTTAAAAACCTCCGCGATGTCGCCGATATAGACACGATGAGACTGGTATACCTCGCCCTGTGCCAGTCTATCCTCTCCTATTGTATCCCCATTTGGGGAGGCACTGATAAAACCGCAGTGTTGGGCCTCGAAAGAGCGCAAAGGGCTTTATTAAAAGTCATGACCCGCAGACCTCGTCGATACCCAACTCTGACCCTATATAAAGACTGCAATTGTCTCTCTGTAAGGAAACTATTCATCCTACGCACAATACTCAGAAAGCATGGCTCTCTTCCACACGCTAAAAATAGAGCAATGCGCAGCGGGAAACCCATTTGCAACTATACTCAAATTAAAACAAGCTTCGCGACACGCCAATACTCTTTTTTAGCATCTAAACTATATAACAGCTTAAACAAATCAATAAATATACACTCGCTAAACCAATATAACCTAAAAAGAAAAGTTACAAATTACTTGCTAAATCTGACATACGACGAAACTGAAAAATTACTCACGCGCATTACATAACACGTTACCTTCGATTACAGTTCCACATAACACCCCCACATCCATTCACACGAACATATACCTCACACAAACACAAAAAACACTAACACAAACACACACACACACACACACACATATACACGAACACTCACGCACACTTATGGCAACACCTCGTTTTTCATAGACTTCTCAATAAATACTTTTTGTACCTAGTTGATAACCCTTTTACATTTAATAATATTACACCTTTGCGGCATGTACTCATTCTTACTTATTCTTATTATTATTATTTTTTTTGTAAATTTGCAACACTTTGCTTTGTTGCTTAACTTTGTAACGGCTGACAAGACCCCCAGAAGGAATCACTGGCTCTGAAGATACAGGCTATGTCTAGTTTCGGAGTCAGGGATACTCATACTTTAATTGCCAAAAATAAGCCCTGGCTGCATAACAGTACCAAATGATTTTATAATCCAATGTCCATTATTTTAAGTCACTTCGATGTACACCTTAGAATAAGTACCAAATTGTAAAAAGGGTTGTGAATAAAACTTTTATTTATTTATTATTTATTATTATTAAAGAAATTTGACAGATTGTAGTAGCATGATGTGCTGGAATAAAATTGAAGTGCCTATTTGTAATGTCAAAATAACAGCTTTTTACTAAATTTATACGAAAGTAAGTAACAATTTTTAAAATTGCTGCCTGTCTGTCTGTTTGTTCTGGCTAATCTCCCAAAGTACTGAATCGATTTTGACGGGACTTTCACGGGCAGACTTGTTATAGAGAGTAACATAGTAACGTACTTTTTGTCCGGTAGCACGCAAGCAAAGCCGCGGACAGAAGCAAGTAGGTATAGTAAATAAACTATTACCTATTTCGTAGTTATTCTTAACATTTTGATATGTTGCGCTTAAAAAGGTTTACGTAGGTACCTACCTACCATATAACTAAAATATTTTTTTTAAGGTTTTTCTATGTAAATCCTTTTAATGCTTCCTTTCAAATGGATATAAATAAAGAGACAAAAGGTCTACCTTAATAAAATAGTATGTTCCCTTATACAAATATGACCTTATTAATTCCAACATTATAGAATAAATTACCTTGAGAAACATTTGTTTGTAAACAATGGTGTCGATTACCGATTATAAAATAATATACCTACTTCTTTATTTTCATATCATACACAAGCATTCAACAAACAGGTAAATTGATTCGCGATATCGGTCATCAAACTAGTGCAAGTATATACAGGGTTATTGGTAAAACATTAACAACCTCTTAAGAGGTCATTGTACGCATCATTATGAACAACTTTTACCATGGCACCAAACCTGAAATCGTGAAAAAAAAATCAGCCGTACCTCCATTCCGTCCCTACATTTTGACGGGTTATACGAACATAAATGTAGGGAACCTAGTTGATTTTTTTTTCGCGATTTCACTTTTGGTCCCATAGTAAATGTCTGTCTGTTCCGGATATTCTCCGACACGGCTGGACCAATTTTTACGGGACTTTCACTGGCTGATAACTGATATTTATAAAAATCTTTTAAGTATATGCTCATAAAAATATAAAATTGTTTAAAAAATACAGTGATATCCATAATATAAATACTAGAAAAATAGAAATTTGTTATACCTACCTACAACAAGGCTCAAGAAAATAGGTGGTTCGTTAGGATGCCAATGTATACGCTTTTATAATAAACTACCAAGCCACGTTCAAGATCTAGGCCTTAATTAATTCATCATCATACTAACTAAGTTGTGCCAGAAAACCTTTTATACCGTTAAAGATTAATGACAAAGAGGCTTGGGATTGAGCTCCTTCCAATTTTTGCATTTTGAATGTTTTTTTTTATAGTAGGTCGTAGGTTCGAACCTAGACAGGCTTTATTCTGTGTAAATAATTTTCATCACCACTGCTCTCAAAATGGTGAACGAAACCGGGATGTCCCAGAACCAAAAATTCAAATTCGTGTGACATCTACCAAGCCGCACTGGGCCCGCATAGTGGATTACGGCCCACTTCCTCTCACCGAGAGGAGTCCTGTGGCCCAGCAGTGGGAACATTATAGGGTGATTATTATTATTATTTTTATTATGAGCCTGTTATTTCCCTCTGCAGGGCAAAGGCCTCCGTGTTTCCATTTTTTCCAGTCTCTTGCTACATCTGGCCAATTCTTTAGATAGGCGTCCAATTCGTCACGCCATATCTTTCTGGGTCTACCGCGTCGCCGATAGGCTGATTATGCACGCCCAACTACCTTCATAGGCACCTCGACGAAACATTATGATATCATAATAGGTATTTGATCAGCATGATCGTTGCAAGTTTGTAAACATCGAAATATCGTATCTATTACAAGCTTCCGCCCGCGACTTCGTCCTCGTGAAGTTTCTTGTTCCCTCGGTTCACCCCGTCGCCTGCCCGTGCTATTACTTCGTTTTGGCTTTAAGCTTCCTTTCTGACTCTTTTTGTTGCTCGGCTCCTAAAAGCCCTAGCGTCATGTTAAATAGCCTATGGCCTTCCTCAAGAAATATTTTTTCAAATCTGACCGGTAGTTCCCGAGATTAACACGTTCAAAAAAGCAAAAAAATAAATTCTTCAGCTTTATTATTAGTATATAGATTTATTACTGCCTTTATTTCATTATATACATATTATAAATTATATTTTCAAATATTAGGATATAAAAACATTTAAAAATATAAAAAATGGTAGTAACCCACCGGTATCGGGAACAGGGTCTAAGCTACGGCGGTCAGGGCTCCAGAGAGAGGAACCTCCTCACAATGCGGGCCGTGTCCAGAAGTACCGCTTTCTGAATCAAGCCCTTGATCTAGCTGCCCAACGAGAGCCTCCTTAGGTGTTGGTCGAGGCTCTTGGCTATTAACCCATTGGTATATAGATTATTATTAGGTTAGTTTAATTTATTTATTTATGGTGCCTAATTGTACCTATAATAACAGACAATGTGGTCAAACTAATTAAGTATATGACATGACGGTCTAACTGCCTACTTAGGTATACGCATGTCACTCTATTTTCATCGCAAGTTTATTACGGCAGGTAATCGTTAGGAAAAAAGTAGTAGATATGTTAGTATTTATAAATGTTGCTAAATCTATTTTGGGAGTCGTATTTTTTTGCAAACGTCTGGTCTTGTTTTGGTTTCTCTTATATTCGTTTTATTCACACTATTTAAATGTCCACATTATACCTAAATATTATTCTTACATATTTCACTTATAATTTATTATAACTATGATTTTATTTTATTTTGCCTTTAGGTACTCGTATTATTAATTTGTTTATTAAATCATAACATGTTGAAGGAAGTCATTGAATGGATGTAGAATAAACTTCAGACCTGCACTAAATGTGCTATAGGGAAATATTATAGGTACCTAACCTATGTTTTTAATTGAGGAACACGGCATGATTTATATTCATAATTATATTAATATTATAGAACAATGGCAGAGGTAGATAAAACTAATTTGAATTGGATAATGTCGAGACCGTCGAGAACGTTTGCATGGCCAACATGGTCAGAGATCGCACATGACATGGGAGGTTTGGAAGGAAAATAGGAGGCCTTGGCAGGCAGTGACGAGTTGCGAGTTAACTAATTTGTCAAGTAGCAAAATGTCTGTTAGTTATCCTTACGTAAAGAAACCAGAAAAAATTCCGGTTTCTTTAAAAACACACCCGGTCCGGTTTCCAGTTTAATTTGAATTACATTGAAATAACAATCATGTAGGTGCAGTGCAAATTTGGTCAGAATAATACAAATTAGCCTACCAATAATAATTAATTACCTACGGATAAAAGAAGCTATAAAACTCGCAAATTCAAATGGTTTCAAGATCGCATTTAAATTGCAATGATGTATTAATGAAGATAATATGAGGAAACGTCAAACTCAATAAAACACACAAAGACGTTACAATTATATATATAATATATTTTTTCATTTTTATCTTGAGAGATTTATAATTGAAGGTTTTTAAATATTAATAAGTATGGGTAAATAAATGTATAGTTTATATGCTTTTTAGGAACAATGACATAAATGATTGTAAGTATTAGTATTATTTTTACTAAATATCAAAGAAATTAGTGATATCAAACGTAAAGTAAAGGAAAACATAGACATCAAAAATCCACAATACCGAAGGTCATATCACTGTTTCACACTAACCAAACTTTGCACCCAGCACAGACTGGAGCACAGACGTATAAACAACATAAAAGAGAAATGCAATAAAGAAAACTTGTTAAAATTTCATATTCTTTGTATCTAGTACCTCGTTTAGACATTCCCACTGTCCCCGGAGAGCCGCGTGAATAAATGAAAGGGTCGCTCAACGTACTCTTTCAAAGACTGCTCAGATATGCAGAGAGGCCTCAGGCAGAGGGACATGTGTCTATGGCACACGTTTTACTTTTTGCCCACCTCACTATCATCCAATATAGTGTCTACGTGAATCGTGTGTCTACGTGTACAAGTGAAAAATATGATAGGTACAGGAAAGAAAAACAGACGACAATTTAAACACCTAAGTATTAATTTGTATCTGACAGTAAGGAAGTTTATAATAATATTATTGTGTTTGAGGAAATAGCCTTTTGTTAATGGTTTCTAAATCAGAAACTATCCTTGTAAATAATGTCAGATTCTAAGATTTTCCAAGATTAAGCATTTATTTTGTGTCTTAACCACGAGGTTAATATGTGGCCTCAACGCCTCAATTTTATGACATAATTGTTATATTCCTAACAGATTGTAGATATTCTATTGACCTTAACTATATTTAGAAAAAGTGATCAATTTGTTTTTATAATATAACCATAAATATATAAACAGAATTCGGAACCATATACGCACAATAATCTTTGTTCCGATTACCGTTTGGTATATTTTTAAAGGTCAGTGTCTAGGTTAGCGCCAATTATGTACTTGTCGTCCTTTGATCAACATTATGAAGGAGCAGGCAACCTACTTACCATTCGATTATATAATAGGAAGTAAACAGCAGTTTAGGCGCGGTTATCCGACCCTTGGGCCTTGACCATGCTTTGACCAAATTAAATGTCATGAACAAGTTACTTCCCTAAAAGTAAGGATGGATTTCTCTTCCGAATTACAAGTTTGTTCTTTAAAGTTCTTCGAATATCAGCTTACTTAAGTGCACGGGCGTGTCAGGAACGTATACTGTAGATCTTCAGTGCACTCTAGATCACGGTTATCTTCAATATCCGTGATGACACGTGGCGATATTTTCCGGGACATAAAATATAAGCACAAAGACAACAACGCAAATAACAATGCAATTTACGTTTCTGAAAATTAACTCATTTAGATGCAGCAGGAGCATATAAGTCCAATGTTTATATATAATGTGTTTTTAATTAATTTATGTGTCACAAGAATACGTTTTAATAATAACAATAGGTCACAAGATCTTTCTGTTAATAAATGCGTATTTCCTATTAGGTATGTTCTTGTTATATAACACGAGCTGGTGGGAGTTGTAAGACTATGATATCTAATGTTATCATATAATGTTTTAGATATAATGCACACATCTACGCGTAAAAATTCTTAGATTTCGAACTCCGGAACCAATTTTCCGGTACCTACTCACAAGCAGCCGTGACAAACAGGCGTATGGACAATGGACAATACTATAAGAGATATAAATAGTGACTAAAGACATTCGTCGCGGATCCTCGAAACTAAATTGAAGGATGGACGTTAATGTGATAATGTAGCTTGTCTCAATTGTCACTCAATCCAAATTGTTCCGAAAAGAGCAACCTTTACATCTATCTGCCCGCATATATTTACATATACCTAGGTCTGTAAGTCCCGTTTTCGGCAGAATGTGCATTCGGATCCAACACAAACAATTCGTTCGCCAGGCAATGCAGTTGATGGAAAGTGCTCCATAATAAATAAATAAATAAATAACGAGAGAACTATCGTATTGTATAGTAAGAAGAGAAGTAGAGAAGCTATTTTTTTTCACTTTGAAACGTAAAATACCTTGTTACCCGTTTCTGTGATGACTACGAACTTTGACTTTTTTTTGTAAAGTTGTAGGTATTATTATTTTAACGTATTCAAATGTACATACATTTGAACACGATATGAATATAATTACGGTAGGTTTGGTTTTTCTGTAAATTTTCTTTACAATGTTACTGAAAAATAAATGACACACCACATTTGTTTGATTTATGCTTAGATTATGTCTAGACTTGGCATTGCGTTTTCAAATAAAAATAAATGAAGTACGCAATAATAATAAGCAGAGATAAATTTAAGCACACTCGTTAATGATTATGATTGTATGAAGGTGTTGTATTCGGTGAAAAGTATTGAAACCTCATGGTGTTTACCACAACTTGCCTGTATAGCTGAAACCTTAAGTAGCCACCACATAATAGCCTATTGAAACACGGTAAAATGTTATGTTATTTCTCAGATAACCATGTGAATATTCATGTAATTTTCGTGACAAAGGAAAATTGTACAGCCATAATAACAATAAGGTTTAACTAGGTCTTATCAACGTAATAGTTGTTAAGCATTATGTCTCAACAATGTACTTTGTGTTCATGTATTTTATTGTTTCCGTGCAATTTTCAACGAAATCATTTAAAGTAGATTTCAACAATAAACGAGTGTCTCATTTTAAAAGATGAATTTAATTTCATATTCTCGGGTGGGTCGACGGTCTCTAGATATATTGAAGCGCTTGCGCAAACTCTAACTGATCAGACCAATCATTGTTGTTTTCATTTTCTCACGTGTGTAAGTTAGAGAGTTTAATGAATTTTTAATTGAGATTTATTTGAATAATCAAGATATATACCTACAACTTTAGTTTAACTAAATCTAAAAATAACAAAATTAAATCCTAACTTAACTAAAACTACACAGAAACTAAAAAATTGCGTCGAAAAATTCATGCGCATCGCTGTCGACTGTACCCAAGAGACTGGCGGCATTACCACGTTGTTTGGCGATGCTTAGCCTCTGGCCAAGGTAAAAGCCAGCCCTTGGGTCACGGAAAGTGTCAACCAGCCGTTTAGAAATTAGATTTTTCCATTTTTAAGTACGTTTAACCTGAACAACGAACAGCAGTTCCAGATTAATTTAAGGCCGATTTATCTTGATTTTGCCGATTTCAGACGATTTGTAGTCCTACCTACCTACGATGCAGTCAGAAACAAACAAAAGAAAGTCTGTTGAACTCATTCTTTTATATGACACATTAAAAAATTGATCAAAATCTCTGGATGGAGGAAGAAAAACAACTGCAAATTGCTGCAACAAGACAAAATTCCTCAAATGACTCAGATTAGTCTAACTGAAAGAAGTAGTTAGCCACTTCAGTTTTGCGATCAATTTTGTCAAAACAACATTGTCATACTGTTAGTCAGAAGGGAGCGACAGTTGGAGTCATCGTGTGGATTGACACTGACAGTTCAATCACTGATTAGTTCAATGTTAGCCGACCGGAGGGTCGAAAAGTTCACGTCGCGAATTATCGGTTAAGGGCATGCCCATTGCCAGATCTTTGTACACGGCCAATCGATTTATCGCAGTTTAGTAGGTACTTTCCGGGTAGATAACAGGAACTGCAACAGTTCTGCAGAAATTATCTACTACCTTTCGTTTGTTCGATGTGTTGAAAAGTCTACCATTCATGGCTACGTTTGTAGATAGTTCGTCGCGGTAGTTTAAATCAATAAACGCACAGTGCGTAACCAGGAAGTTGAACAAACAAGACAATAAAATAGAGATGACCACAATGACATACATGTTACCGTTATCTGTTAAGTTAATTAATATTAATGTTTCGATAAGTACAGAATAATGCATAATTATATTGTAATGTACGAGTAGATAATTATGTAACATCCAATCCAGAACATGAAGCATGACCTAATAAGTCGCTGATGTGTTAAATAATTACTAAGAAAAACCGATTGGTTTTGGTGCGGACTTAATTGATTGATTGGGTACAATGCATCCTTTAGTTAGAAAATCCCTTTCTCGCGTTTTACCTTCAAGAAAACATTACGTGAATGACGGGAACCATGCATGCAATAAAATCTGGACGCAACTACAAACAGGTAAACGGAATTCTGGGAATAATGCGTAACGCTAGTATGTTATATTAAAGTGAGTAACCAGAACAGTGACCGAGTGGCAGCAGGATCGTCGAATCAGTTTCATTGAGTACGCTCACTTCCGGAGAGGTCCCCCAATGCAGACGCGGGCGTGTCGCCACACCGCCGCGATCCGACTCCAAATTATGCGAATTATTAGCACCACATAACTCTATGCAAATGTACTGGGCTATATCGCTTTGAGCACAAAACATTTTTGTCCGAAAATCCACAGAAAACGTTATAAATAGACTCTACTTCTGTTTTTATGGTTTCGGTGAAAAATATGTACAAAAAAAAATACCGCAAGAATAATTTGTTTCCATTATTATTTTCGCACATATTTTTTCCCCTTATGAAAACATTAACCCTTTACCACTGCTGTACATAAATTACGTTTGATTCAATGTTCAACGCAACGAAACAAAAACAGTAGAAAACCGTTAAAAAAAATAGAGCCATGCAAAAAAGTATGGCCACACGTTTCAGTCAAGTCTTGGATTTGATCACGCGAGGTTTGTGACAATGTACCTCCTACAGTTTGCCACCTGACCTTACTGTTGGAGAAACCAGATTTCCGCGGTGCGTTAACAGATGATGTTTTTCTTCTCGCCCGTAATTAAAAGTCAATAAGTAGGTACTCTGCAATTTCGGCAATTTGATGATAATTAAGTCTATTGTCCTCCCTAACCTGGTAACAGTAATATAAACCTGCTGACCAAAATACTTTTACACTCCTTATTCTGGTCACGCAAGACACCGTTTGATCCAATCCATTTGATTTAGCACATTGTAGCTCGTCAACAATTTGTAGAGACCCCATTTGTCAGTGAAAGTTTATAACTTACGGAAACAGTTCCATAGCTTTATAAATCTCGTAAATAAATCTTCGAAAAGAACTATGAAGGTGCCAAAAATATTTTGATAGAATAATTATTGTGAATGATACCAAAATTATAATGCTTAAGTGTGTTAAAATGATAAAGTTCTCAATCATTTCTTACTAAGAACATACTTTCAAAATAACATATAGACGAACATAATATAACCTCCTCTTTTTTGAAGTCTGCTTAAAAGAGTAAATACACTAACAATGAGGTGATTATCAAAAAGATAATCACGAATGTTTTATGATAAAGGGGTAAAGAATACTTACACTTAGTACACATAATCTTGACGTCATGGGCTTACATTGGAAAACAACTCATTTGTACAAACCGACTAAATGATTTAATGACTACAAGTATAATGTAAATTGCAGTATAACGAAGTGAACTATCGCGTTACACATGAAATCATCTCGTACGTAATGCAGTAAATTTAATTTAACAGGTCACTAGTTGTGTTAAGATGATCACTACAGAGAGGTGACGAATAGAGTGGAACCGTCACAGATTACAAAATTTTTTTACCGCACCAGGAAACTGGCTCATCTGCGGGGTGATTAATTAAATTAGTTTTTTCTATATTGATTGAAATGCTGTTGGGCAATTCAATTACCAACACATCGCGAACCAGTCGCCGTAGAAAATGTTAATCACCGGATTAGTTGTACTTAACAATTCACAATTGAGTTATATTGCAACAGTGCCTGAGAAAAACATAAAACTTAGAAAGCAGGTCATTGTCAATAGATGTACTAGAATAATGCTGATAATAAATTTATGTGTGTATAATGTGGCGTTTTGATAAATATTACACCTTTAGCAGCTGTTTCCCACGGTCATGGTCATCTTTGTAGTGGCCAGCTTGGATGGTGGCTAAGCGTATTAGAACGTTATGCCTTCTAGCATAGGGGCCACTATTACGTAAGCAGATTTGTTGCAATTATTAGCCTCCCCCTCCCCCTCATCAGCAAAAGTAAGCACAGCGATTACCCCAACACCCATGGTTACGTAAACATTAGTACAACCTGTCCGACTTAAGTGTGCACCTCACTGGAATACGTTTATGCGCGAAATGTTTATATTTATCATTACGATAAAAACTATACCATACAATGTATGTTGAAAAACAAAATTGTAAATAATATTTTTACGAAGTTAACCTTTTTTTTTCAAACAATACGACAGAGTAACGTCACAGCGGTAGTACCTACCTGCATTTTTCAATTAGTTCAGGTTTCTTTAATTATCCATGAGCAGCAGTTATATGCGTTTCGTTTTCAAGCATACACAAGCAGGGTTGCCATAATTATGTGTTCAAACCAAAATCGACTATGTAGAAAAGCCGAAAAAGTAAAAAAAACAAATACTGCTGACGTAATCAACATCCAGAAGCCCCACCATGTCATCAAAAATAAGCAAAGACCCCTTCCCCCCCTTTAGAGTTTTTTTTTTTTGCTGATGGGAAATCATCAAATGACCCCTCCCGCTCTGGGTGGAGCGGAAAAGAGTGTCAGACTCTTACTGACTAAAACCTACCCTGTTCCTTCCTTAGCCCTTTATGTTCCGGGCCAGCGGTAACGCTTTCAGACAATCCCGCTGACACATGTAGTGCTTACGTAATACTGAATGGCCCATAGGCATACTGCCCAAATGAACGGATAGATTGACCGCAGGCTATTCTAATCTGCGGTCAATCTATCTGGCATTTCACGGTTCTCAGAATAGGGAATGAAATAGATAGGTAATTTACAGGGTCAAATTACACTAGTCGAAGTTAAAGAAGTCTATATCTAAACGGGATATAATTTAAATGATTTCATGTTTGTTTTTGGGGTCAACGACCGCTGGTAGTTTTGTTACTTGAAGTATAAGTTGAGAAAATCAGTTTTCTTTTGTTTTATTGTAATATATATAACGTCTGTGAAGTTTACACATAAAAACAGATTTCAAACCCGCATGGGGGGGATTTCAAGCAGGGTAGAATCATAAAACGATAACATAATGGACAGTTAACTGTTAAGTTAATCGTATCAAATCCCATTGGTGAAACATTTATCAGTTTTTTTTTTTGTCTGTGCTAAAATACCAATCAATCCAACCCAAATCCAATCCCAATCTCTTTGGTTGTACCTACGTAGTGAAGCAAAAAAAGAAAAACACGGACTGTCTTAGGCCCCCAGATCCCTTTATCAAGTGATTAGACTATATATACCTGTGGTAGATGAAACAATTTTTTATCAAATTTATTTATTTTTTATTCTATCATGCTGATTGATACCCACCACGTTTTATTATTATTACGTTTATTATTTTGAAATAAAAGAGTGTCCATCGAGTTACTTGCCAGTTCTTCTCCATAGGTACCTACGCTTTGGAATGGGCAACTAGCTTCTTTTTTCTGACTGACCGACCCCTTGAAAATTCAAAAGTGCCTGTAATTGATTTAATTGAAATAAATGCTTATTAGAGTTTAAGTTTGTAGAGTTTCGCTAGCCAATTTAATTTGACCCAGTATATTCAACAGTGAGATGTAGGAATATCTAGATTTTGGCTGCGAATTCATCTGCGTTTATTTAGGTATCTACTAGAGTTTGCTCTGAGAATACACAATGCTATTCCCGAGCATAAGCCTAACTGAAATCCGTTCAGCTGCATTATAACTCCAAGAAACAAAATCCCGAATATCTTCAGTCGTAATAAAGCAAAAAAGATGTATGCTAATACAACGGTATGATAAAATATAAATCTTTCTTAGTTCACTCTCAATTTGAATTAAAATAAACTGAAATTATTAGATGATCCATGAGTTGATAGAGCGCACAAGGATTCGTTATAGCTATGACAAAAGTACAGACAACCGCTAGACGGACAATTGAGCCGTCGAGCCATAAATTTCTGTCAAGAGATTAATCAATGCTTCTACATCATACAAAATCCCGAACATTTTAACGTGATTTTAACCAAGTCACATCTTAGTTGGATAAAAGCTAGGCAGATAACCTTCAAAATCAAAAATCTGGGAAATACTTATAATATTTTGTCACGAAATCCTGGCTAACTTCCTAGTAAACGTTATCTAGCAATTAACCTCCAATGAACAGTTAAAACAATCGTTAAAACTTAGAGGCTGAATCTTTAAGACGCAAACTAATTGAATATTTTCAGCAGCTTTCGTGACGGCTCTAAATAGGCTTCGTTTAATAAATACTTGGTTCACACGCAGCATACCGAGGCCAGCAATGCTAGAGTTCGGAAGACTCTGCATATGTAACTAATCTGCATTCGCGATTTATTTTCCAAAAATGTAAACAAATAAGTATGAGTTTATGGAAAAATAACTTTATTTCTTACACAATACACTTCAGTTTACGCTACAACTTCAAACATTTTTATAACTTTTTCAATAGTGCTAGTCACTCTGAAATCAACTTAATTACATTTAAAATAAAGTTGATATTAATTGTTTAACTTGAAATAACATCAATTTGAAACATTTACATAAACATAAAATCACGCCTGCATTCCCCGAAGGGTTAGTTTAAAAGGGTTAATGTATGTGTAGTACTTACATTTCGAAAGTTGTTTAAGGCCCATGTTAGGTTGAAGGGGTGTGTAACTGTGGCATGAAATGCAATTCGTTCGTTGTGCTAAGTCAGCCATGCAAATCGCGATAAACGTAATCGATATGCCCTGCGGCCTTGGCCCCGAATGCAGCGCGCTGTCCGCGAGATGAAGAATAATGTTTAAACGGATGACGCCTCTCCAGTTTATGTTGTAAAACTACGCACGCTTACGTTACGTCAGATATATAACACTGAAATTGGTGTATCCTTTCAGACCTAGAACAATAACCCGCAAAGGTTACAGCCACGGCTTGGGATCGGACCTTGAACAGCGTCTGTTTGGTATTTTTAAGACCCATCGTGCCTTAATATTTCATGATGAAAACATCTGAAAATGTTGCTGTACAAGTACATAAAGAACATCCTAAACTCGCATTAATAAATTACCTACCTCGTGCGTAATTACCAGTATAACTTGTTAATTAGAATTCATTAAAATCAATTAATAATGCAACGTGCTACTACGAATGCACCGCAATTCTGATGAATTGGCATATAAAGTTATCAACATTATCATATTCATATGTTCTATTATTACGAATGTCATGAATGAAGATATTATTAATGATGCTAAAATTAACATCGATTCAGTAGTAGTAGGTCATTCGTTATAGTTGCAATGATGTGAAGATCATTGTCAAGGCGCCGGCGCGGGCGCTTGTGTCCGTTAATAATTGCGAAGCGCGCGCGAAATGCTCGCTTGAAAAGCACGTGGAGCGTCAAACCGGCACACGCGACTCGAGACGAGCATTAATTGAACTTTCAAAGTCTATAGACATGAAGAATGCAGCAGCCCACCGCTAATTTTCTTCTACTTGCAAATAATTTCGATCTTTCAAGCTTGTTTGTCTAAGCAAGTTTTCAGGCCTGAAACTTTTACAATTTTAGAAACCTGATCATATTTCAAATGTGAATGGCCATCAGATTAAGTATAATTTTACGATCTATAATTAAATCTTAACATAATTTTAATTACCGGCTTACGCCAAGTAGAATTCAACTCATATCGGTTTTACAACGATCATTCACTGTTGCAATACAGCCTTGACTCGTCGGAAGTAGTTTCTCTTAGTACATGATTTTATATTAATTACAGACATATCTGTCCATATGTGGCCAGTATACAATTACCTATTTCTTTAAAGTACCTATGTTCTAATGGCGTTACAAAAAATAATAATACTACGAAACTCAATTCCTTTGATTTGAACAGGTCAGTATTAAATAACGCCGAGCAGTGTTATTAATTATTAATGGCGTTACAAAAAAATATGATAAAATAATAATGTCCATGTTAGCGTTACGAAACTCGATTCGTTTGATTTGAACAAGTCAGTATTAAATAACTCCGAGAAGTACCTATTATTAATTCGTGTAACAAAGATACTCTATATTGTGTAGTACTAAGGAGTAATTAATCCTGTATATCGACCGTACAGTTGAAGGATTAGATGCTCGTATTACCTAGACGTTTGCGATAAATATGATTTTTTTCCTCCTGTAATTAGGTAGCACATTTACCTACATGCATGATGATTTCAGGGGTTATTAAATAATGACTTAGCTATTGTTCTGGTAAAGGTGCGCCCAGACATTACAAGGCGTGCGCATCAAATGGTAAGCCACGCATATAACGGCTACCTCATGCTGAAGCATCTTACATTAAAAAAAATCATTTGCAGTGCATGCCTCGCTCCGTCTGGATGCACCTTAAGGTGTACAAGATGCGGAAAATTATTATTACAAAAATTGCAAATAACTTTTAATTTTATGTAATTTATAATATTATTCTAACGTAATTGGACTTTCCGCATTTTGTGGCTGATTAAACAAACTGAATAAACATCTACGTTTCATCTTTGAAGCAAAGACTATTTAACACAAAATATCTTGAAAACGACAGAATGTTTAATTAAAAATTCAAATAAAAAACCAAACCTAAGACACCACATATAAACTCTCTGTCATAACCTTTTCTTTTTGCAGCCTTATGAAAGAAAATTCTGTTTCTAAATTATACTTTTTTTATTCCAGTAATCCCAAGCCAAAGGACGAATAAGGAGAAGAGCCGGGCAGTGTCGCCCGTGGAAGACGATGGCCCAGACGTAGTGTCCACTGTGATCGGCAAGTATGGCCGCTGGCAGATGCTCATGACTTTCCTGCTGTCTCTGTTCTCTTTACCCTGCACATTCCACATCTACCTGCCTACGTTTACTGTAAGTAGAACATTTTTTATTCATGGGATTTATATATATTTTTATGGGCCTGGCATGGGATCTATGTCCAGTAATTTCACAGTTATTTTATCTCTGATTTGCATCACTGTCAATGTCACAGTGATCTTTATTCTCATTTTAATAAGGTTGCTGTTAGGTTACTGCCACTGACAGGTCCGTCAAAATCACTGTGATCTTTATTGACGTTATTATAAGGTTGTTGTTAGGTTGCTACTGTCAGAGGTAAAATAACTGTGAACGACTGTAGAGACTATTATTATGTTCATTAGAGACGTGTTGATGTCGATTTAGTATATTTACCATACATCTCATTCTGTGGATGAGGTGCATTAAGTGTGTGCCTGCCTTTTTATTTATAAAGAACACCAACTGCCTTAACGACGACTAATTAGGCGAGAAGCGCACCAAAGCTTTCTTGGGTGCTAAATCTACTTCAGACTGTGTACTATACAAGTATGCAATGAAACTCTTCAATCCTACCTATATACAATGGAAGGAGCGGGAATGTTTCAAATGTCCTAAGAAGGAAAACCTCCAAGGTCGATCGCAGCTGTCATTTTGATCTAGCTGAGAGCAAATTAAAAATCAGAGCACATTAAAAATCAGAGTTGAGATGAGACCTGGCACCACAGGGCATGTAACCTTAATTTAAAACAAATGTCCAGAATTTTCTCTTACCTAATATTGGTAAACAAGTAGTGGAATCCTAGCACCTTTGATATAGGTAACCTTGATCGTTAGTGACATTCTGATAAATCTATGCATAATTTTGTTGATTGCTAAACAGGAAAATATAATTTAAATAGATACATATGCCGGCCGACGAAAGGTATATGAAGTTAGTTACTTCCGCTAGTCTAAGCAATGTCAAAATATTTTTAAGTACTATTATTATATTAATTTTATATTTATAATTAATATCATATTTTTGTTTTCAGGCAAAGGCGACTAATTTCTGGTGTCGAAAGCCGGAAAATCTCTCAAGCTTGCCATTATTGGAGTGGATAAACTATAGCCAGCCTATTGACAGTTGCAATGTTCGGATGCTCACCGCAGGGGTGACGGTGGAAAGTATTCTGAACCACACCGCCCCCCTCTTAAACCTCCAAAGATGCACAGAGTGGGACTATGATAGGTCAGAGGTGGGCAACACGATAATTTCGGAATGGAATTTGGTGTGCGACAGAGCTCATCTCACGAGTTTGGCTGAAGTCGTGTTCTTGATCGGCGTCGGAATCGGTGGAGTTGTCGGAGGATGGATATCTGACAGGTTAGAGTTTCATTAATCGTTACGTACCTTCATGATGAAACATTCCTTCTCTGTAGTCCATGCATAGGTAGATACTATTGTACGAACAAATTCATTAGGACGTAGTAATTACTTAAACCTCTGTGCATAAAAAGTTTAATTTCCGACAGTGTAATCGGAAATTAATCATTAATTATCCTATCCATTATAGTTTTGTAGTTTTTTTTATGTTACATGACAAAGCAAATAAAGAAACAAGCGAATCCGAAAAAAACAACTAATAAGAAAGTTTCCTTCTAAGTAGGTTACTTAGCAAAACCTTATTCATCATAGATAAAAAACAACAGGTCACTGATCGACAAAAAAAATGTAAAATGCCATTTTTTTTTATAATATTAATATGGCCTGTCATCAACCTTACATCTACATCGGCCTGCACTACAAGATGCAAACATTTTAATTGCGTCGTACCTGACAAAATATTTCTGAAGATCAACATACATACAAGAAAGATTAAATATTATATGGTTTGAGAAATCGGTCGTGTTCTATAGGTATTAATAATAGTTGTAAATCTTTTTGTTACAAGTGTGGTTTGTGTGGTGTGTGTTTACATATGAATAAAACCTTTTTGATCGTACTGTAAGAGAAGGCCACTTTCCGTTAAACAAAACAGAAATGCCATTAAAGTTTTCTTTTTCTTTTCTTCTTTTTAATATAATATGGCTTGCAATTTTTTTAACAACTACGACGGCCTGTTACTATTAAATAACACATAAACTTTTAGATAAACAGGAAAATGATAAAATAAATACTTAGGTTAAAAACATTATGTATTTCTGCAAATCCTAAACAACGGAATGATATGACAAAAACCTTGCTTGAATGAATGAGTCATACAAAATTACCAGGTTACTTATTATATTTTCTCTCATTCCAGATTCGGTCGCAAGCGCATTTTAATGAGCATGATGGTGGTGCAGAGCACTCTGGCCATCCTGTCACTATTGGTCCGTTCCTTCGTGCAATACGTCGTTGTGAGGCTGCTCATGGGCTTCGTGTCTGTCTCCGTGGTATACGCAGCCTTCGTCCTATCTGTGGAACTGGTGGGGGGGAAATGGGTGACGATCGCAGGAGTGTGCAACTTCTTCTGGTTACCTCTCGCGTATCTTACGGTCACGCTCTTGTCTATGCTCATGCCCAACTGGAGGGACCTGCAACTTAGCCTGTCCATTCCCGGATGTCTGCTGCTTGCTTTATGGTACGTTATAGTTTCGTAATTATTTACTTGCTTAAACATTATTTTACTAAAGTATTTCTACCTATATCCATTAATTTTAAGTACAATACAATGTGCCTATTTCATGAATGTGACGGACGGCGTGTTATAAGTTAGTATCAATAAAACCGTTGTTTGAAATAGTCAAGCTTATTCTGAGACCTGAAACAAAGTACTAGGTACTTTACTAAGTTATTGCTATATATATTAGGAACCTATAGTAACGGCGTCATAGATTTATTAGACAACATAGTAATAAAATATTTAAATATCAGAATTTCAAAATACAATAAAGAACATTAATTTATGTCATTTTTACAGGTTCGTTCTACCAGAATCGCCAAGATGGCTGCTCAGTATGGGAAAGACTCAGGAAGCCAAGGAAATACTAGAGAAAGCTGCCAAAATCAACAAACGTGAAATTCCATCAGATATCGACAAACTGCTGATGTTGCACAAGACACAAGAGTCCACAGAGTTACCCAGCGTCATGATGCTGTTCCGAGGACCTCTGCGCAAGAGGACGATATGCCTATTCTTGTCATGGTTCTGCATGACTATCGCGTACTATGGACTACTACTGAACATTGGGAATTTCAACTTGGGCAATCTGCACGTGACGTCTATAATCCTAGCGGTCGTGGAAATTCCTGCGATAGCAATCAGTATCCCGATCCTTTTGAAGGCAGGAAGACGGCTCCCAATTTTCATCACTATGCTTACGTGTGGGCTCGCTTGTATCGCGAGCGAGTTGTTATCTTTAGCGTCCGATAACGATTGGATCATGATCATCTGCCTTATGATCGGGAAGTTTGCCATCGGGTCCACAAACATGATGATGCCTATCTTCACTGTCGAACTATACCCGACAGTGGTTAGGAACCTCGGTGTGGGAGCCAGTCAGATCGCGGCCGGACTGGCGCTTATATGTATTCCGTACTTATGGCGACTGGTAAGAAAAACATTAATTAATACAAATACTGTTGTTAATTTATTAAAATAAAAAAACAACCACAGTCAGACACTTCCTGTTTTTATGTTCCGCCATTTCGACCAAACGTCCTTTGTGCGAGGCTGGTTATCTTATAGGAATGTTAAAAAACGCAATTACAAGTTATTATGATAAATATAGCATATAAACATACGAGTGCAAAAACGACTTCCTGAATCCTGATAACTAATTGGAAACTTACCCTTTAACGATGACTTTAATTAGTAAACATTACCTTTCATAATTTTTATTTGCAGTCGATAATAAACGAACACCTACCGATGGTGACGATTGCGGCCCTAGCGGCTATCGGTGGAGGCATAGTTCTGCTGCTGTCTGACACCACTAGCCCTGAAGAGAAGCCTGCGACCGATAAGAAAATGTAAGTATTGTGGGAATCATACATTCAAACCCCATTTGTTGAATCTGGAAAATTGTTATCTGCAAATTGTAGAACCCGAAACCCGTTCTTGCTGAAGTTATTTGTAAAGGAATTTTTAATGCAGAATTATCAACAGAAAATTGATTCATTAGCGTTGGTAAGATTTTTCTACGCAAAGACCAAAACCGGCAAAAAAACCGGTAACAATTTATTATATTCAGTAGAAATTGGATCCAGAACCTGACATGCTCTAAATTTTTTTTGCTACACTTAAATGTAACTTCAAATTATAACTTTAATAGAAGCATTATAATATCTCGCCATAGACAAAATATAATTATGCTAATTAATCTTATCGCTTATTAATTAATCCTGAATGCACCATGTAAGGTAGGTCTGTCGAATTACGCCTACTTAAGGATGAACGTAAATATCTCGAAAATAATAAATGTAGATGAAAAACAGAATGTGTTCATGGGATGTATGTTTATTAATATACAAAAAAAACTCAAAATATTATTGTTATTTTTATTAAAATAATGAAAAGAGATCAGACTTCAAACACAATCGTTTTGGCGCAATTAAACTTATAAAGTAAAATTACGCCTACGACAGTTTTCTTAAAATTAAGTACTTTGCTTTTAGCATTATCACAATTTTCTGTAATTAGGAACATAATTAATCTAAGCAGGTGTATCTTAATCATCAGTTCTTTTAAGATATACAAAAAAAAATCAGATAAACTATCAATTTAAAAATATCTAAAATTACTAAGGTAATAACATATAAATGTATATATTTTCATTTGCACATAGTTTAAACATAATCAAATAAGTCTGTATACAGATTATCAAACAAAAAAAAATTCTAAAAAAAAAAACTAATGTAGGCGTTATTAAACCCGGTTGAGGTAGTAACGCCTATCTAAATCTACATAGTAGAATCAGTCACAACCGTCAGGACATCTAAATTCTTCTGTGTCATTTTTTGTCAAACCGATACACTCCTCGTGGTACCATTTTGTACAATTCACACATGATCTCATATCGGCAATGCGATCCTCATAACAAGCATAGCAATACCATTCCTCACTTTTGTTTTCTTTACCTTTTCTTTTAGTTTGTGCTATATTCTCTTTTCTATGTTTTTTTGTTTTTATAATATTGTGTTCTGTAAATTTTCTCTTGTTAGCTGTTTTCTCTTTTTTCATTTCTTTTGATTTAGTTTTACCTTTGGCTAGTTTGGCCTCTTCATTTTTATCCGCTTTCTTTTTCATGTCTTTCGGGTCATTAAATAGATCTTTAGTTACTCTTTGGCCTTTGTAATTCAAAGCCTTTCGACGGGGTCTTTTTTTGGTGATTGCATAGTTCGGTGTTGAAACTGCGACTTTTGCGATAACTGAGCTAATGGTACCTCGTCTTCATGATTTGCTTCAGAATCCGAGTCAGATGAATAAATACGTAACGATTGCTCTACTCGTGATCTTGTGATGAATCTTGTCATAATTTCACTGTCGGAACTATCTTCACCATCAGAAGCATGTGTACATTGTTGAATAAGTGGTCTTGTGTTAAATTTGGAAATCTTATCACTGTCAGATGAATGTTCGAAATCAGAAGCATCAGTAGATGTGCTATAACATACAAGTCTCTTTACAGTTTGCACGCCACTTGTAGAAGGAACCGCCGATCTGTAATAGGGTTGACTTTTTTCGTGTGACGGAGTTAACTGCGAAAGATGTGGTTTGATGTTTGAGTTTGGAGGTGTAACACGTGGAGTTGGACTGATAATAATAGAATGCAGTGGAGTGTGATCTGAAGCGGGCCAAACGACTGTTGAGCGCGGTGGAGTAACATGCGGAGATAGACACTCAGTCAGTGAACGCGGTGGAGTGACTTCTAGAGCAGCTAAATCAATGTCAAAAGTGTTCAAACTTTCAATCAGAGACGGTGAGACGTCTTCTGGTAAGTATGCAGTATGAGGTGGGGTTGTCTGCTGAATATTCATCAAACCTTCGACCTCTTCAGTGGCCATTGGAGATATATCGCAAGATTCACTTCGATCTTCATTTGTAGGTGCCGGTTGTTCCGTTAATACTGAGGGTGCGAAAGCGGTTTCAGGCAAAACATTTGGATTAAAGGGATATAGCCCAGTTGCTCGGAAGCCACTAGTGATGTTTTCATGTGTCATACATTTTGACCATATCTTCGACAAAATCTTATTGAAATCAGGACGAGTTAATTTTTGTGCATGGGTTTTATAAAAATGTTGAAGAACTTCTTGGTCCCAGTAACTCTCGAAAGGTTTGTAGCAGGCTTTATCAAGCGGTTGCAATTCGTGGGTCGTATTTGAGGGTAGACAGTATAGAGTGATACCGAGTATATTCGCTTCTTCAGCAATTCTGTAGTCTAAATGACACTTTGCCCCGTCAAATACAAGAAGGCAGTTTCCTGAGGTCTTGTATCTGGCGAAATGTCTTAAAAAATCTATAAAAAGCTCTGAAGTCATGCTTCCTTTCGGTGCCATTCTAACCGTGGATCCTGGAGGCAGATTTAATTCGAATTCTGGCTTCCTTCGAACGCCTTTAAATATAATCATTGGTAGTATGGGATTCCCCAGCGCATTTGCGCAACCCACGATCGTGACATTTTCGCCATGTTCAGATGCTTGTAAATGAACTCTTTTTGCTCCTTTCAGAGCAATTACTGTAGGTTGTTTGTGCATCGTTAAACGGCAACCTTTTTCATCCATATTGTAAAGCCTTTCTGGGTTGTAACGGATCCCTAGTTCGTCATATAACTTTTCCACTTCTTTAAAATGATGTGAAACGATTGCTTTGTTGAGCTTTTGGCCTCTGGCTTGATTAAGAAATTGAGCTTTGCGTTTTGCTACATTGCTATTTCTTTTCAAGAATAACTTAAGCCAGTCTCGTCCGGCAATACCTAATTCCTTGTTAAAATTGTTAGGAATGTTATGTGTCTCACAAAACACAAACGCTTGTTTGCGTATCATCTTTGGCGTTAACGGGATACCCAAATCTGCAAATCTAATAATCCTTTTCACAAAATCTTGTTCCTGTTCGCTAGTAAATATTGATCTCCTACCTAAATTTAGTTTGGACATTCCACTCTTCAAATAATCTCGTAATGTTCTTCTGGGGATGTTAAAACTACTAGCTGCTTTATAACTGGATAATTTGTTTGTCTGAACAGCAGTAACAGCAGCTTCTAAATCACTTTGTGTCCATGAGGCACGCTTTTTCTGTGCAGTTGACATATTTTTATCCTGAAACAATGAACTTATTATTTATTTATTTTACTTTTGCACAAAAAGTATGATAACTTATTACTATAACTTTTTAAAGCTTTATACAATTAATTGCTGGATTAATCAATTCCTTTTTATAATGTGCAAATAGAGTCCTATCATGACAAGCTCACGAGATGGTTAAAAACGCCTGTGGTAGCTTTTCGTATGGGTAATAACGCCTAGGCGTAATGACCGTCGAGGTCACTTCTTAATAAGTTTGAAATATAACGGAAAATCGACTGCTTAATACTATAAAAACACTGGTCATGAACGGTACAATAATCACACTAACAAATAAGCCTTACGCTTTACTACTTAACTGACAAATTTAATTTAAAACTTACCGCGAAATTCCCGTCTCTGGCGTTAAAAACGGCACAGCGACCTGCTCGCCACGGACGTTAGTCGAATACTAGCTCGCGGGGTGGGGAGTGCCGCGGGCGCGACTCGGGGCTGTTTCGGGATGTATAAACCTTGATGCGTAGGTATTAAGTTTGATTTTATCTATTACGTAACCTGAGTTATTTAGCATAGGCGAAATTAGCCTCTAGGCGTAATTCGACAGACCTACCTTAGTTAACGTTCATTATACATAGCAGTAAATTAACTTAAAGTGGTTTAAGTTAATTTACTGCTTATAATGAACGTTGTACAATTAAGTGTGAACCATGAACAATCAATTCTCATCTGGGCTAAAGAAAGTTTAGTGTGCTGTGATTAACGTAGGCAATGCGCCACGTATACCTACTCGATATTCCAGAACGTTTAGGTATGCATCGATCTATACTACTACTACCTAATATGTCAGTCAGATTCTACTCGAAATATGGGAATTGTTCTCTTGAGTTGAAGCTATCAAGACACTTCCAAAACTCTAAGAAGAATCTTTGCGAAAAAAATATTTCAGCTAGCACCTAATTCAATATGGCATTCAGTGTCTTAACTGCCTAAGCACATAGAGTTTAAGGAGCCACTAATATTCGTTTATTACCTTCCAGGCATTTATAATTCTGAAAATAATAATGACACAAGTGACAATGCGCAAGTAACGCGGAAATTACTCTATTGAGAAAAACTGCGTATGTGTCCTTTCTATAAATAAAGCGAGGTAGTTAAATGTTGCGTTAGTGCGTTGATAAGCACGTTAAGCTCTGTGTCGCAGGAGCTAGAACTAGGTCAAGGTGTGAATAATCCTTGTCCCATGCGGCCATTCTGCAATTTCCGTATGTAGATGTTATTGAAGTCAACAAGACCCTTGCAGTTTGATAATACTACTGGTACTACTAGCGCCATCTAGACCTAAGATCATTTTATATGAACTAACGTCGTGTTTTGTTTTCAGGTCCGCGACACCAGCTCCCCAAGCAACGGGCCGTTTACGATCACTGACAACAGAGGGCACTAGCACCATATCACAGTGAAACATGATAGTTACTAATGTGTGTACATACTCTGAACAAAGTGCAATGGACAATGAATAGTGAGAATTTGTCGAATTTAATTTACAGTTTTAAGTAGATTGTATGACGAATGTTTGAATAACAACAATATCATTGAAAATATTTCCGTGAGTAGGTTTTATGTAAAGTACAGTGGGGCCTAAAAAGGCCACTTTGGCAGAATCATAAAAGGATAACAAAATGGACAGTTAACTGTTAAGTTAATCGTATCAAATCCATGGGTGAAGCAGTTTTTAGTTATTTTTTTTGTCTGTGCTAAAATACCAATCAATCCAATCCAAATCCAATCCCAATCTCTTTGTACCTACGTAGTGCAGCGAAAAAAAGAAAAACACGGATTGTCTTCACCATTTTATAATTCATAATGTTATCCTTTTATGATTCTCCAAAGTGGCCTTTTTAGGTTCCCTGTTGTAAGATAATGCAGTATCATTATTATAATTAGTGTTGTAGATAACTTAATTAAGGAACTGGTTTAAGTAAAGAGTCTATTTAAACTAGCAATAATTCTTAACTAATGAAAAGTAGGGCTCTGAGCAATATTTTATTAGTAGTAGTATCTAATTAGATGTAATTACTCAATGAGTTCCCTAAAATATCAATTAAGTAGATACGTGCGTCAATTTAATTAAATGTTGTGCAATGTCGTGGAAATTAGCAATAGGTAAAACGTAAAAGGCAAAACAAACCTATAATCATGTGATTTGGTTCAATTAATTGAGGGTAAGAAAATTTATTTTGAAATCATTCCGGACACCTGACTGGTTAGGTTAAATAATCTGTAGAAGTAACTACATATTAAGCAACGTTGAAGATACATAATTTAATCGCTATTATTAGAGTGATCTTACTGCGATAACAGACCAGCTTAGGACAACAGCTGGATTTCAGAATCATTGGTTCGTTTGACCTGGGGGCCTAAAAGGGAAACTTTGGCAGAATCATAAAAGGATAACATTATGAATCATAATGGACAGTTACCTGTTAAGTTAATCGTTTCAAATCCAATTCTCTCCAAGTCAATCCAAGTCTGTGCTAAAATACCAATCAGACCAATCCAAATCCAATCCCAATCTCTTTAATTATACCTACGTAGTGAAGCGAAAACAAGAAAAACACGGGACTGTCATCACAATATTATGATTCATAATGTTATCCTTTTATGATTCTGCCAAAGTGGCTTTTTAGGCCCCCTGTTCTTCAATACTTGTTCTGTCACAATCTCCTTATTCACGTATTTTCCTGCTCAGCAAAGTGGAATCACGATTCTTCTACAGGTCCTCAAGTCGGACAAGGGCTGGTCCTAGTAACGCAGCGTCAAGTCGAGTCTTCGTCTAAATCTGCATATTAGCAGAACAGAGACGGCAAAAATAGATCGTTAGGGCTATGCCCCGAAAAAGTTACTTATACTCCATTTGACTATTAGACCTTTCAGAAAAAAATACGTAGAATAAATACCCCGTATCTAACACCCTGTACCCAGTACCTGGGACATTAGGTACCCAAGAATATATCAAAATGCAATAATAAACAAGTATTAGTTAACAATAAACAATGACTGCACGAAATGGTTACCGCAACCATGATTTATATGCATATTACGTTAAAAATGTTAAAAAGGCAACGGTTTATTTTCGTAAACTTACTATTTTAGTTAATATTCATTGTAATACTTTATTGCAACTGATTCACAGCCGTTTAATATGTAATGTACCTAATGAAAATAGCAACACCTAACTAGTAACTACTTTCAGGCTTGTTAATGGAATCTGAATATGAGAACCTAAAACAATTAGTCAAGCCATATACTTAAGTATTATATAAATTGGTAACAATGATTGAATGGTCTCTCAGTAGGTAATTGACGCCATAGTGTAAACAAAATCCAAGATTATTTTCAATCAGACAGGTATTCAGACCTAATTTGGGAACCAATATTATCCAAAAAATATTGTTATTGTTAACGTAGGTATAATTATCATATAAGCATCCATTTTAGTAATTGTACAGTTCTAAAATTATAATTAGGGAAGTATGTACCTGTATTTCTTACCAATTAGTTTATTTATTGTCATAACATTAAGTAATTTAAGTTACCTAAGTACCTACTCTAGGACATAGACTCGATAGTTTCATGTTACCTAACATAAAGTTACCATCAGTAGACATAAATGACGTTTTCATTAATGTTTGGCATAGGTACTTATTTGGTAATCAATGTATAACATTTAATGACTTTATCTGACTCTATTAAACATTGCATCGTTCAATTACATAAATTACTAATGAATTACATCATCCTGTAATAATTCGAAAATAAAGTAATAATTTTTAATATTTGTCTGTTTATTTGCCCATTCATTCATTAATCGATACGATGCACACAATTTGGAATATCAATATATAGTGTACATTACATAGCACTTGTAAGTATGCCAGAAGAGTGTCGCGACCGCAATACTGAAGAATTGCCTCTTCGAGTTGCGGTGACAGCGAGGCTTAATGTGGTCGCACACAAATTGACAGGTGCCCTGTGAGTGCAGTGTACCTATCGGGGACATTGACTCCTGCGTCTAGGGCCACGGCGGTCCCTTGGTCGACCGCCATTACAAAATGTCCGTAACGGTGACAAGTCTGTGCAGGCGTCATGGCAGACGTGACTTGCGTGCTCAAGGGCTGTTCCACAGACACTTGGACATTTCAAACTTAAGTAGATATTTAACGCTTTGATTATGGCTGACATTTCTCTTTCTCATTCAGTAACACCATATTTAACGAAGGTTTTCTTGCCGACGAATATATCTCAATCTCTGCTTATTGTGAAGTTGATTGGAAGTACACACTGAATCACTCAGATCGTATCTTACTTATTGTATTCCAAACTCTTCAATGGTAAACTTTTGATTTCGTTGAACTCTCAAGGCGAAACATAAATATAAATAAATAACTTGCCAAACCACCGATCGTTTCAGAAAATTGTTATTGCTAACCATCGTTTATCCTTCGCGGCAGAGTATCAACGGGTCATAGTTAATTTCTCTGGTCATTCACCTGTTGTATACATACTAACCCAGATGCATAGTATTTAACCGATATGAATATCACCTCGTAACAGGTCCTATTGTGGCGGCAAATAGAATACGTGTCGAATCAGAAAGCCATTGAAAAAGGCGATACAGGACAGATAACGGAGCCGAGCGACTTGTCCATACCGCTGCGTAGAGCAACTCAGTCACTAGTACTGGGAATCACATGTGAAATTATGCCAAGTGTTTAAATGTGTAATAAGCATGCACAATGGTTATGTTGCACTGTAGCAGACGTACTCTATGAGGCCTACTTCATGGGTCTTTCGGTATTTGACCTACTTGAGGAGTGAATGAATTCTATAGCTCTTGAACTGCCTATTATGATGATGGGACCAAGAAAAATTCTTAGTAGGCTCCACAATCCAGGCATTCAAGACTTTTATTATCATTGCTAAATATATTTAGTAGTAAGTATATTTCTCTGTACTTTACCAAGACAAAGGATAAGCTTTTTGATCAACCTTTTAGCATGGGAGTTGGCAAAAAGGTAACGTGAGACCGAGATAGAAACAAGTTTTTAAGAGTAGGAATCGAGTTAAATGCCTTGCGATTAGGAAGGGCGGTCTATGTCCAAAAGTTGTCAAGTGAATTTAAAAGGGGCAGAGAGAGTATTGAAGCC
Organism: Mesoligia furuncula; assembly: GCA_916614155.1. NCBI lineage: Eukaryota > Metazoa > Arthropoda > Insecta > Lepidoptera > Noctuidae > Mesoligia > Mesoligia furuncula. Next base: position 13,084,037 of record OU744807.1, read on the forward strand.
GACACTCGCTCAGGCGGCCCGGTTACTGCCTCTACGGAAGAAAACGTGAAAAAAGTTGGGAAGCTTATACTAGAGGATGCCAGAATGAAGAATTAAATGATAGCAGAGATGACCTCCCTCTCTGTTGGTTCCGTGCACACTATTCTTCATGCCATTCTTTGCCATTCAAAAGTCACACGACAAGTCAAATGGCGCGTGTTTCCAAGGCTGCTGTGATTGTGGTTTCGAAAAATTTAAGATGCATACATGACCTAAAGCGCGGTCACTGTCGAACTGCATAGAAAAGAAAGAGAAGCGCGATTACACAACGCTGATAATTTATTGCGAAATATGAAGCAATTATTTAATTACAAAAAATCGATTGTTTGGACTAAAAAATTAAAACGCTAGTTTTTTAGTACGTTGCTAGTTGAATAATAAGACAAAAAATCAGAATGATTGTATGTATATTGGTATGGTTTTTAGGGTTCCGTAGTCAACTAGGAACCCTTATAGTTTCGCCATGTCTGTCTGTCCGTCCGTCTGTCTGTCTGTCCGTCCTCGCTTAATCTCTGTGACCGTTAGCACTAGAAAGCTGAAATTTTGTAGGAGTACGTATATCAATTACGCCGACAAAGTGGTAAAATAAAATTTTGGAAAATATTTTTTTTAGGGTAGCTCCCCTACATGTGAAGTGGGGATGAATATTTTTTTCATCATCTACCCCATCGTGTGGGGTATCGTTGAATGGGTCTTCTAAAATGGCTTAGGGGTTGCTAAAATTATTTTTCGATTGAATGCTCCATTTACGAAATATTACAGTTTAAAGTGCAAATTTTTGTTCCAGTAGGGCGTCCCCTCACTCTAAAAGCTAAACTACTGGTTTGAAAAATTCTCGATGATAGTGCATTTCATGAACTTTAAAGGAAAAGTATAGCGGTTAAGATAACTTTATTAGTTTAGCAGTAATAGTCGTTGAACTTGGGTGTTGGATAATTTTGTACCAAATACAAAATCCTTAGCATTAATCCTTTAAAGTGACTAAGATGAAGTAGTTGCTTGTTTATAATGGGTAAAAACTTGCATTGAAAACCAAAATATGATTTTTTTTTTTACCTATTCAGAATAAAGAACAACAGATCGTACTACATTGTGATAACGGGCTACTACGGAACCCTACACTGTGCGTGGCCCGACACGCACTTGGCCGGTTTTTATTGTAAAAAGAAAGTTTTTAGAGGTATCTTCGTGATTTTTTTCTATCGTATCAAATTAGTTGTATTATGTTTTCATCACACTATCTATCTAGCATATACCCCGAAGAATATAATTTATTTTTTCTGATTTTGTTTACTGTAGTCGATCATATACTTTTATTGTTTCTAAAACTTGCGTTTTTTGTGTTTAGGTCCTGTAAGCCCGTTAACCACCCACTCTATAGCCAGGATCTAGCCTCGAGTGATTAGTATTTGTTCCCTAGTTTGAAAAAAGACTGGAAAACCGGGACGTGGGAAACGATTTTCCAACGATGTAGCTCAAGGCGGCAATAAATGCGCAATTTTCAGAGGAAGAGGATAGGTATTTTTAACAGGGTATTGCAAACTTAATTTCGAGATGTAATAAATGCATTGGGGTAATGGGGATTACATTGAAAAATAAAAATTATTTAAATTATAAAATTTAGATACCGAGAATACATTGAACGCCCCTCGTAAGTACATACAATAGGAAGTATAGAAATATTTAACAAATAAACAAAAAATCCTGGAAAAGTAGGAAATGGAAGTGGATACCGTAATTATCAACTAGCATATGCCCGCGGCTTCGCCCGCGTGAAAAGATACTTAAGTACCTATATTAGATTATTATTATTATTATACCTATCATGGGTTTTATTTGTTTTTTGCGCAAAACCCTAATTCTTTTTAACCGACTTCAAAAAAGGAGGAGGTTCTCAATTCGATGGTATTTTTTTTTTGTGTTTGTTAAAAGGTTTGTTACGCGATTACTCCGCCAATTGTGGACCGATTTTCAAAATTATTTTTTTGTTTGAAAGGTGGTCCCATTATCGTCAAGTTGGAATCTGATGAGAGGATCCCATGGAAATCGAGGGAAACCCTCAAATTTTATAGGCAAAGCTTTATAGCTTTGCCTATAAAATTTTAGATATTTTTGGGTTGGTCGATTTGGGTATTTTTTTAAATAACTTGAGCATTTGCTCTCGGAAATCATCATTTGGTAAAGTGGAGCTGATGAAGACCACAGATGGCCATTGGAACTACTCAATGACAAATATTTCACGGGTTGCGATTCGATTACTTTAATATGATTCCGCAACCATTCTCCTATGACCGATTCGCCATTGGACTGTTCGTCGACAGGATCTAAAAAGTCAAAAATAAAACCTTTTTACAAAAAAAAAAAAACAACTGACTTCCAAAAAAAACACTACAAATTGAAAAATAACTTTAATTTCGGAAGTCGGTGCCAATAAACTAAAATGCGGAACCAAAGACACCGACTTCCGAAATTAAAGTTATTTTTCAATTTGTAGTGTTTTTTTTGGAAGTCGGTTGTTTTTTTTGTAAAAAGTTTTTATTCTAAAATAAAATTTGCTGAAGTTACTCCTTATAACATCAGTTAACCAGTGAAGAAACATATTCCGTCAAAATCGGTACAGCCGTTTCGGAGATTAGCCAGAACAAACAGTTGTTAAAATTGTTTCTTTGTTATAGTTACCGTATAGGTACACTTTATATGCATTTAATAAAAAGCAGTTATTTTGTCATTTGAAATGGACACTTCGATTTTATTTATTTGTATTGTACACAGGGTGAAATTTTATAGGCAAAGCTATAAAGCTTTGCCTATAAAATTTTGGATATTTTTGGGTTGGTCGATTTGGGTATTTTTTTAAATAACTTGAGCATTTGCTCTCGGAAATCATCATTTGGTAAAGTGGAGCTGATGAAGACCACAGATGGCCATTGGAACTACTCAATGACAAATATTTCACGGGTTGCGATTCGATTACTTTAATAGGATTCCGCAACCATTCTCCTATGACCGATTCGCCATTGGACTGTTCGTCGACAGGATCTAAAAAGTCAAAAATAAAACCTTTTTACAAAAAAAAAAAAAACAACTGACTTCCAAAAAAAACACTACAAATTGAAAAATAACTTTAATTTCGGAAGTCGGTGCCAATAAACTAAAATGCGGAACCAAAGACACCGACTTCCGAAATTAAAGTTATTTTTCAATTTGTAGTGTTTTTTTTGGAAGTCGGTTGTTTTTTTTGTAAAAAGTTTTTATTCTAAAATAAAATTTGCTGAAGTTACTCCTTATAACATCAGTTAACCAGTGAAGAAACATATTCCGTCAAAATCGGTACAGCCGTTTCGGAGATTAGCCAGAACAAACAGTTGTTAAAATTGTTTCTTTGTTATAGTTACCGTATAGGTACACTTTATATGCATTTAATAAAAAGCAGTTATTTTGTCATTTGAAATGGACACTTCGATTTTATTTATTTGTATTGTACACAGGGTGAATTTTCCAAATGTGCGTGGATGGCCTAATCCGAAACTGTGAGGGATAGCGGAAAGTACTCAAAGGAGTCGCGGGCTCGATTTTGATGAAAACTAAAACTGCATCATTGGATTTTTGAAAACTCAATATTTCTAGCCAGGAATCGAACCCTGTATATACAGGATATGAGGATGAATTTTTCAGGTTTTTTACTTCCCAGAATTGGATCCTTATCAGCGACACTATCGAATGGTGTAATAATACAGTGTGTGTATTTTTTTCATATCAACGGCTAGAAATATTGATTTTTCAAAAATCCAATGATGTAGTTTTAGTTTTCATCAAAATCGAGCCCGCGACTCCTTTGAGTACTTTTCGCTTTTTCTCATAGTTTCGGATTTGGCCATCCCACGCCCACTTGGAAAATTCATCCTATATATTGTATGTATGTATCTTATGTAGGCATGTATAGATAGGCGGCTCATGACGCACAGAGATCTTGTGATTCCGAGCTGGTTAAAAGTCTCGTACGGAAATGATGAAAAGGGACTCTAACCCTTTTCATCATATCCGTACGAGCCTGACGAGATGAACGAGATGTCGATGCTATTAGTTCGTGACGCGATTTTAATAAAGTTTCCCATTAAACGGTTCTTGGGTTGCGGTACTACCAAGGTTAGAAAAACTTGCAGTTGTAGCAAAGGTAATGGTTTCGCGACCAGATTTAATAGATTTCTGTCACGGTACAGCAATACTTAGGTAATTCCGCCAAAAGATCCCCACATTTAGTAAACAGGGTAGTCAGAAACCCGAAAGTCTGACAACCAGTGTTACCAAGAGGTATCCTATTACCCAGTAACTGGGTTGTGGAGGTCAGACAGGCAGTCGCTCCATGTAAAACACCGGTATTCAGATGCATCCGGTTAGACTGGAAGTCGACCCCAACATAGTTGGGAAAAAGCTAGGCAGATGATGATTTAGTAAAGTTAACGATTTTATAAAGAAGGATTTGGTACGTCACGTCTCTTCGGCGCTCAAGTAAACACATTTTTCAAAATAACTGAGCCTTTGTTCATAAGAAGAATCACGTGGACAGCTAAGGTATGATGATGAACTTCGGGAAAAATATTATTCTAACATTAATCGATTTCTTAACACAAAGCATTACAGTTCTCAGAAATACAATCAGATAAAAGAAAGACTGATCCACTTTCTATCAATCACAAAGTATCGTCCACGGTGGTACGCTTGTCACATAGTTTCCTACACAACAGTTATCTAATATAAGTATAATGTATTTACTTCAACACATTATTACAAAACGGTTGGTACGTAGGAGTAGCCATGACTGAAACTATTTTGTTCCCATTTTCAAAAACATTTTAAAACAAACCAGTCCTCGAAATAAGGCTTATTTAATACTACATGTTGACTTAAAAACGCCCATAACTGACATTGAGCCTCCTACGTACGACCTATACACTACAACAATGAACAGTCGTGAGAAGAGGAATATATTGTTATTGTTATCATGAATGACGCTTTCCTAACAGATTCGTGATTGAAACGTGTTGATGTTCTGTTATGATCACACAGCATCCGCTCAACTGTTGAAAAATTAAAATTTGATTATAAAAATAGAAATTCAATTGTGTCTCATTAGTCACAGTTGAGCTACTAATGTAATCCGCCTGTAATGTTTTGCTGGTACACAGGCCTCTTCTCTGTGAGAGGGTGTTATTATGAACACATATTATGTCCCTAATATAGCTTGAACCACCCCCCCCCCCTCGATATTACTAAGAAGAAATCACAACTTCACCACAGAAATTGTAGGTACCTTATTCTCCCGTCATCTACATGACCTAGCTACTTCAAACCAATTTGAATAAGAGGTTTCTACCAAAACATACATAATCATAAATGCAATCTCATCATCGCCTATAAATGTATACATAATCCCATAAATGTATTTTACGACCAGCACCCTAATTGCGTAACACACTATTACTATCAATTGGAATAATTTTGAAGCATATTGCTAATCTATTGCTCCTTATGTTCGAAAAATGTGTTGGATCAACAACGTAAATGACGCAATGGATGTTGTTCAACTGTCAAAATGAAACCCATTGCTACTAATAGTGTGTTACGCAATTACCCTGCAGGATACAATTAAGTATAACACCTTTGCGGACTTTCCTCTGCACATTTCCAGCATCGGAAAATTAAATCGAACTTGCAATGTGTACAGCGACGCGCAGCGGGGAATGAACTATTATGGCCACGGTAACTCTCACTTGCTCGTGTAGTGATGCTGCCGATACACTTTCCTGCCAGTGCGTGACTCGACTGCGACGTGCCAGTAAAACAACACTGATGTAACACACCCCAAATGCATTATCCTGCAACATACCAACACATAATATGGCTCCACCGTCAACTGACTTACATGCTAAACTTACTACTTACTTTCCTACTTTACTTTCTGTCATCGAAACCTATTGTTCTCTCTTCTCATAATCAGAAAAATCGTAAATAAACCTGTAGCCATAAATTGTGTAACACACTTTCAATCTCAATCTCAATAATCACACTTTCAATAATTTTGAAGGATATTGCTAATCCAGTGCTTCATATGTTTGAAAAAATTGTTTACTTAACAATATAAATAACGCAATGAATGTTGTTGAATTGTCAAAATCCAATTACTATTAATAGTATTTTACGCAATTATCCCGCTGAACCTGTAATTCTTAACACGCAATGAGCAAGTATGGTGATTAATGTTCCTCCCATCTCTGTATGAAGCCCTGCAGTAAATGATACATTAAATTTATTTTTTGTAAACTCGACTAACATAACATAACATCACGCCTATTTTCCCCGATGTGTGCATGATATGTCCATAGGAAATACATACAGTAGCTTAAACAAACACATTTTGTTTGTAACGTTTCTTTTAAAGTCCAATCATTATCTAAGTTTGATCATATGAGGGAGGACTATGCATATGGTAAGAGATGATTCTTCGAAGAAAGTACCTACCACACAGATTTAAGAAGACCTGTCCAGTCAGTGCACGCATTTATCACCAATCGTGTACAAAGACAAAGACAAAGACATTTATTCGTAAGATATGGTAGGTACAAATTTGGTTGGTATAATGAATAAGTTCAACACATCCGCCGCTAATAGCGGCATACGAATATTTACAATGTGAACCTAATGTAGGTACACGTGGGTAGGTATAAAACCTAACTTGTTTATTACATAAACTCTATTAGACATAAAACACTTATAAAATGAACATTTTATACTCTTATAATAATATGTATGAATATCAAATAAAAACATAACAATAACAACATTTCTATTATCTAACTAAATAAACCTACCATATTATTAAAAAGAAAAAAAAAGAATATATATAAGTATATTATTTACTTATTTACCCTTATAATCAAAAAATTCTTTTAAGGTGTAAAAATTATTTTGGAGAAGCCAATTTTAAGTCCTTTTTTGTAAAAATTAGATGGTAGTTCTCTTATCACTTTTGGAATGTTGTTATATATTTTAATGGACATAAGGTAGCTGTTTCTGTAGTGGAGAGTATCATCATCTGCCTAGCCTTTTCCCAACTATGTTGGGGTCGGCTTTGAGAGTGTTACTACAAAATTAGTTTTTTAACTTGGTGGGGTCTCTTTTTGCAAATCTATTGTTTTCGGCTACTGTGGAGAAGAAATGAGAGTTTTTCTTGACAAATAAAGCTATTTCGTAAATGTAAGTAGAAGATAGAGTTAGAATCTTTAGCTTTTTAAAAATTGGTCTACAGCTCTCGTATGGAGGCGCCCCAGTTATTGCTCGCAAGCATTTCTTTTGCGCTATGAAAGCTCGCTTAACTTATAACTTTAGGAGCTCAACGACTCGACGATCAACACCAATCAATATATTAACATGTACCTGGCTTTTCATATGATACCCCACATGCCCTAGTAGCCCCACTTCGAATTTTTCAGACCCCCTTTCAGTCCCTGTTGCAAAAAATATACATATATTTTCATATCTTTCTTATTTTCAAAATAGTTGGCCAAACGTCATCTAAAACTATTTAAAAATTTCAAGTTGATAGCATAAGTAGTTCCTGAGATATCCAGCTGTGACAGACAGACAGATAGACAGACTGTTTCACCATAAGGGTTCCGTTTTACCATTTTGGTACGGAACCCTGAAAACGTTCAAATTCAAGAAGCAATCTCATCTCAGCGACAATCAATGTCAAAAACTTGTCAAAAATGAATGTTAATTGATTGTATTTTCGACAGATAGAGACTGAGATTAGAATGCGAACATTTTTAAAAATACGGGAATTGCCCCTCGGGTTTCTGTCAACCCGTGACAACTGACAACTGCCAAAGATATCTGCTAAATATCTATATTAATTCTAAACATAGCGCTGACATTGCGCAATCCCATTTAATTCGAGCGTAGCAATGTCATTAACCACTAAACATTAAAGTAACAAATCATGATGTTGCCACACCTGACATATCGCATGCTGTGTCCATTTAGATTGAATTACCGAAAGCACAATGGCTCCACTGGTGGACGGGGCTAATCGAATATCTTAGGTCACTTGAGCTGTTTAACTTGGATCAAGATTGAGAATTCTTGGGCTCTTCGCCAGTACATTCCTATATCTATCTAAGAACCGTTGTATACTTGAATAATTGCTAGATTGACAATGTATGAAAGTTCACCTAATGTTTTACAGGCTTTATTACAATTTGTTGCAGGTTATCATCATCTATTTCCCAATTTTACTAAATCATCATTTGCCTAGCTTTTTCCCAACTATGTTGGGGTCGGCTCCAGTCTAACCGGATGCAGAGGAGTATCAGTATTTTATATGGAGCGACAGCCTATCTGACCTCCACAACCCAGTTACTGGGTTTTACGATAATCACTTTCGGGCTTGTTTCTGGTTATGTAAATAAAAATTCATAGATCGAAATAATAATTTAAATATGAACTTTAGATTATTTTGAAGTCTCGCAAGACACATTAGAAATGTAACTTAGGCAACTGGCCCACAACATTTACGATTTTATGTATGCATATGTGCATTTTGTAATTATTTATTCATACATTTAGCTGATAGACATTTAGGTCAGGCTGATACTAGCCAAGCTCAGTGCTACCAAGACCTCATAAAATCTATGACAATTTAAGTCTTACACTTAATTTAAATAAGTTATTTTACATCATTTCTTAATTACTAACTTCCTAACCATGTTTACAAACAATCTCTAACAAAAATCTAGAGCAAGTTTAAAAATGTGTTAAGATCTTATCAATAGTAGGCAGGTACCTACTTAGTGAACTTATGTTATGATGACTACATCTGAATGCATGGCGGATACGGTATGTAATATAAATAAACGTAACCTTCAACAACTTCTTGAACTACAGACTAACGAACTTCATGCGTATTTGTGTCCCAGATCATTTTGACTGAAGTCTACGTTAAGATTGAAGAACAAAACATTATTTCCCTTCTTCTGAAATTAATTAGGTAATGTTGCATTATGGATGGTAACCTTTGATATACTACGAATTGCCCGTACTGAAGCTCTCAGGGAGATCCAATAGCATTCCTAGATAATGTAGCTTCGATATGGGCGTAATAGAAGCTTACCTCATACATTTTGTGCCATTCAATAGCACTAGTGGCACAGATCCAATCCGGTTCGCAAGAACTATAGGGCAGAAACATCCATAGCTGTAGGTGTAAAAGTAAAAGATTGCGTGAAAAATATTTGAATGGAAAACTGTTTCGATAAAAATAGAACCATTTAAATAAAAATAATGTTACAATTCGCTTTATGAATACAAATAATTGAGACAATAGATTTTTCAATAATTAGATCGTTTAGCGGTATCTTCGCGGCCAGCGCAGCCGATTTGTATAGTGGTGCATTTGATCAGGTTCGCGTGATTCGGGTATGCGTTCACAGTTGGTCACCTTGCAATAAGGTATGGTGGTCGCGTCGGGCGCAGGGCGAGAGTGGGCGACCTCATATAGCTTGCGCGGGAGGCGTTTCCTTTATTTGTTGGTTGTACGCTGCGTGATAGTGACGTGACTCTGCGCAGGACACAGGACATCATGCGTGCTTTGCTGGTGAGTCTTGGTGACGTGCCCTTGCCAAGGGCGGTTACATCATTTACTTACCAACAAGTTTTTAATTTATTTCCTTTTTTCTGAAAATTTTGAAAGTGATTTTATTTTTTTAATTTAATTTGTTGTCATATAGTGCTTCCGAGTTCTTCAAGGTGAATTTATTACCTTTCATTGCCATTATTAACTTTCATTATTAAATATTATTATTTTACTTAATTAATTAAGTATATTTTTCCCATTCCTACAATTATTGTTTATTTTTTAATAGCTGTAATAATTATTATCTTCACCTTGAATAAGTACAATGATAACAACAAATCAAATAAAAAAACACGCACTATAAATAAACTCGTTCATACTCTAAGATATTGTAAGGACAAAGCATTGTGAAAGTAGTTAGGTAAAACATACAAATGATTAAATTATCTAACTACTTATAGGCATGTCTAGTCACAACAAGTTCTTGGTAGCATTCAATGAATAATATACACGTAAATTAATATCAATACTTATAGAATTCAGGTCGATCATACAGGCGGCATTCGAGGTATCGATTTCGCGGCAACCTTGAAGGCGATCGTGAGGTGACAGATTACTGCAGTACGTCGAGTGTCTATTGCTCCAGTAACCTTACAACATCACACTAATATTATAAAGGCGAAAGTTTGTGAGTGTGTGTGTGAGTGTGTGTGTGAGTGTGTGTGTGTGTTTATATGTTTGTTACTTCTTCACGCTCAAACGGCTGAACCAATTTGGATAAAATTTGGTATGGAGGTAGCTGACAACCTGGATTAACATATAGGCTACTTTTTATTCCGATATTCCCACGGGACCGACATTTACGCGGGTGAAACCGCGGGGCGCAGCTAGTAGCGATATAAGTACCACCCTTAATAATTCACAAGCGGAACTAATTGTCGGTACTCACATAATTTGGCAAGTTAGTCGTTGTCATGTTAACAGCTGAATTACGTAAAGCACGCAACTTACGGGCAAATGGCTCGCGGGTGTCGTTACCACACTGGCCCACTGCTGCGAACAGGCTCGGGCACTGGACGTAGGTACGAACTTAGATACGCATAACTTGTTCTATTTCAACAGTAATATTTAATTGTGGCCGTTCACTGCAAAAAGTCGAAGTATAAACTCACTCGCCGCACGGTGTTACGCAGTTTCTAATGATAATAAATCGGTATTCCGAAATCTCGCCATGAATTTGTGACTCTATGGAACCTGGTGATCCTTGTCCCATAGTGTAACCGGTGTCAGTCATCAATGCCATCGTCTAATGGCTTGTTAATTAGTAGTAGACCTCGAAACAAAAGCTAGGTTAGCTTTTGTTTCGAGGTCTTAAGATATATTCTCACAGATATGTGACGACATAGTGAAATGGTGGAAGAGCAGCTAACATATGTGTTAAAATTAGTCACGTTTCCATTTCACGGACACACGAAATCAACGGATATGCATAACAAATGAAGTTTTACGTCCTGTTGTTTTAAACGTTTAAGTACAGAACGTTTACAAATTGTGTTCATTATAATGATACTAATTTTAAATATGCGTGTCTATTATTACACTTTCCGCTTGCCCTGCGTGACCCGGGAATATATCTTCCTCTTGTGTGAGAGTAGATAATCGAGGTCGTCTAAAAAATAGACGACAGCAGAACAAAAGAATTTCCTCCTAGTTTTGGGAACAGAAAGACTGAAAAGAAATGCAAAATCTATGTAGCTTTAAGTTTACACATATGTACTCAACCTTATAAGAAAACTCTTATAATAATATACAAGATTTTTCTTTCCATGGAACGAGGTATCAATCAAGTTTTCCTCAGCTTTCTCGCATAGGCTACACAATATCTAGTTGCCGCGCAAGTATTTCATAATAAATTAATATCGATACTTAATAACTTTTCCCATAAGCAGTGGTTCACACTTTTCACATAAGTGGTGATTGAAAGAAAATCTTTATTGAAAACCAACGAATTCTACCTAACTTAACCTTGCTTTTTGCCAATGTTTCTCTACGTACATAATGTACGTGGTCATGGAAGTATTGAGGTGGCAAACAACGCTTACGCGACGATTTAATTGTCGCCCAGCAATGCATGACGGTTACGATGCACCAAGTTATATGATAACATGCGAAGATAATTGGGCATTCTCCACACGTACTTATTCAATAACGTATCGAATACTGACCGTTTTAAGCGAATTTCAATCAGCCTCTTACGGCTCTTACAAAAGACATCAACGCGCTGGAGCACCTGCGTCACCCTCATTATCTGTTATGTAGTGTCAAGTTATGAATACAGACGTGTAATAGCAAAGTGTTGATGAAATGTGTAGCCACTGTCATGTTTTCTTCAGTGTTTCAAATTTAATTAAAAAATACTTTAAAAACAATACTGTATCTGTATGTCTACGATTTCTCTGCACGTTTATTTTGATTAATATAAAATTTCACCTACATCGTCTTTTGTGTCAATTACTTTATAGTTATTACACGATGCTACCAATAAATAGAGGTGCCTTCAACTTTCAAAGCATTTAATATTTTCAACTAAATACATCAAAACTGCCAAATTGAAGTGTTATAAATGATTAATTGTTAGCAGTTTATATGGATTGTCTGAAGCAATCTGACATTTTATACTCGTAGTTAGTGTAATAATAATTTGGTAGTTTAGTGTATGGTTCGCCATTCCAACGTAGTCACCTTGACTGGCGGAAGCGTGCTGGCCCGCGCCGGGCGTCCTTACTCCTTTCAGATCAGTCTGCTCACGCCCTAAACAGTGCTCTTATAAAAATCTACCATTCTTTTAATCTAAGCAATCAAAAACACTAGGTATTTGATTTATTTTATACTGTTTGAACTTTGTGATGGCATTTTAAAATAAATACGACTAAGCTGTATAAAGATATTCTGTGGTTACAACGCAACGAAGTCATATTTGCTTAGATTTTTTTCCGAAATGTGGTCGCAATTGATATTTAGCCATATCTATCTGGTAAAACTGGAAGTCTAACAAGATGCAGTAGCTACCAAGCATTTAACGTTTTATGTACCTACCTACCTATCTTCTGCAGCCGATTGCATTAATTAAAATATTTGAGTTTACTTAAATTACTTTAGTCACACTTTAATTTAAAGAAGCTTCTGATTTTTGTATGCAATAAGGGTCAAATTACATTAGCTAGCAAAAGTCCGCAGGTGTGATGGTATTTGCTGAATGCATAACCTGAATCATCCATAAAGATGTGCACATACACTCCAATACAACCCACACAATCTAGATCTTACAATGCGCTCAACTTTCGCGACCGTGACGAACAATCGAGAATTTCCTTATTTTCTAAATACACACTCAATGCGATTTCATAAAGAAAGAATCGTAGATATGGCTGAGCAATTTGTCGGTTCATTGATGCTACGTCGTTGTCTGCTACGGAAACTTAATAATCCTTCGCGGTGGGATAATTTCGGAAAGTTACGTTTGCAATCGGAGGGTAGGTAGTTTGAATTTCATTCGCAAGGGTCGTGCTATATTTATTTATACTCTTTACAAATTCTAATATTTCGAGTATAGTGTAATAATTATGTCAAAAAGAAATGTCCTGACAAACACAGCTCAAACCTTTGGACCTAGAAAGCTGAAATTTTATAACCCTCTATGAAGCAGACAATGAATAAGGTGGATTTTTCGAAATTCCCACGGGATAGGAAATTCTCAGGCGGACGAAGTGGCTGGCTGGCAAAATGCTACCAACATTAATGACAAAGCTCGGTATAAGGCTAATGCTAAATATTGATTAAGTTACCTACTACTATTATAATAAGTTATGTTTGTATAGTAAAAGTGAGCAGTGCTGCACACCCCCACCCTATTTCAAGTTAAACAAATATCAACTTTATTTCAATGACTATTCAGTTGATTTCAGAGAGACTAGCACTAATGAAAAAGTTATAAAAATGTTTGAAATTGTAGCGTAAACTGAACTTTATTGTGTAGGAATCAAAGTTATTTTTCCATTAATTCATATTTGTTTACATTTTTGGCAAATAAATCGCGAACTCAGATTAGATAATGCATCCCATCTACAGTATCTATAAATTAATGTTTAGGCGATACCCATAACTGCATTAAATTAAGGGAGTGTTTTGTTTTAGATGGGTGACCATCTTTACATACCGTGACCCCTCCGTGCCTCGGAAAGCACGTTAAGCCGTTGGTCCCGGCTGTCATTTGTGGATCTTTGACAGTCGTTACGGGTAGTCAGGAGCCTGAAAGTCTGACAACCAGTCTTACCAAGGGGTATCGTATTACCCATTAACTGGGTTGTGGAGGTCAGATAGGTAGTCGCTCCATGTAAAATACTGGTATTCAGCTGCATCCGGTCAGACTGGAAGCCGACCCCTACATAGTTGGGAAAAGGCTAGGCAGATGATGAGTGTTTTGTTTTAGCTATTAAGGCGCTACCTAGAAAATAAATCGTAGCGACTGATCTACTAAGGGAGCGAAAGTGATGCCATTACTTTTGAAACGTAAAAGAAGTGAGATGGCAATAATGTGCGTGCGCTCGGAATAAAACGACGTATGTGCCAAAACGAATTTACTCCTTTTTTAACAAAATAAATGAATTAAATTTAAAACTACTTTGATGTGTTAATTCTCTGTTTTAAAGCAAATTCCATTGAATAACGTGATGTCGAAAAAAGAAAAAAAATAGATACCTATAACTTTGCATTTTTTTGTATCGAGAAAAATTCATTGAATCGTGTTTCCTTTTACATGATACTAGACCAAAGAGTTGTCGTAAAAGGCGACTAAGGGGCGTACCGGAGAATGGGCAGCAGCGTTCTCTATGCATTCCACCACCATACCATACTGCGATCGCCAACCCGCCTGCCAAGCGTGGCGATTATGGCAAACCCCCCCCCCCTTTGGGGGAGGCCTATGTCCAGCAGTGGACGTCTTTCGGCTGAAATGATGATGATGAATGATGAGACCAAAGAGTTGATAAACATATACCAAAATGTTAAATCCCTATTCCACATACTTAACAAGTTACACGAAATAGGTAAACCGCATTTTTTGCAATATAACACCTTAATAAATATAACTTAAGGCATTGACTTCACAAAAATTCCGAGTATTTCGGTAGATGTTATCTGAACCGAGTAGGTAGATACGATCCATATTAATTCACCTTTACCTATGCGTGTTTAACGCAACGCATTTCAGCCGATGGAATTTATCAAGTCATAGTAAAAGTGAGTTCGGTAATCTTGTCACTCAAAGTGAGAGTCAAGAAAAATGAGATTCATATTGCAAAACGTACATCGATTTCCGAAAGTAGAGTGAGTAGGTGCCATTTGCATGTTGCGACAATGTTCACAACTCAACAAGTTACTGTCTCAATACAAACTACCTTACCCACTGCCGACAATTTCACAATAACGATATGATTGTAGATGATTGACATACATAAATAAAAACCATAACCTTATTTTTTAAATAAATGGGCAATAAAAGCGATTTCTTAAGTTATTGGTTTCAATACCAGTAATGAAATAGGTATCTAAATCTGTAACTCTTAGCACGTCTCTACGGTAGATAGAACCTAAGCTATATTTAAAGGTGGCGGTAGAGACTACCCTTACCTTTAAATAGGTTTTCGCCTTCCCAGAACCTTTTGTTCCATGCTGGAATCGAACCAGTGGCACGTAATGCATTAGGCAATCGCTAAGCCACTAAGCCAAGTTGCGTCGTCAATACATAATCGTGCATTTATTTTTTAGAATCTATTTTACACCATAGGTAGGTGTGTAAGTGTGTTACACAGATATTATGTAGGCATAGTATGCACAGATCTGCATATTTTAGGTACTGATACCTATGTATGTAGATTGCTGTCCTTGTACACAATACATAGATAATCTTTGCAGTTGTAGAAACTACTTACCGACACATAGATGAATTATCATTTTATAGAACATTAGGAGCAATTAAGTATACCTACCTAAATGCTTTGTAGAATTAACATAGGTAAACACCGTAATCCGCAGGAAATTGACCAAATGGAAATAATGCAAATCTCCACCCAGTTACCTACATCAGAATAAAAAGTACGCAACCTAAGGGCGTCTAGATCTCAAGCTCAACGTTAAGTAGCTTTAAATAAAGTTTACTTGTAATGTTTTTACCTACATTTAAAACAAAATTCAAAATATTCTGGGTACGTACCGCGCGTCTAACCAATAAATAAGTCCGTTTA
The DNA here is from genome assembly GCA_916614155.1 of Mesoligia furuncula. Lineage (NCBI taxonomy): Eukaryota > Metazoa > Arthropoda > Insecta > Lepidoptera > Noctuidae > Mesoligia > Mesoligia furuncula. Next base: position 13,100,009 of record OU744807.1, read on the forward strand.
GAAACTACTGAGAGTTTCGTAATGTCATCAAATAGGTACGCAGATAGACTTTGGTATAGGAAGCGCAACAATAGAATAAGAATAAGGCATCCGATAATATCTACATTAGTTGGATAAATGGATAACTACTCTTGAAGGCCGACGTCGCTGGAAGGTGTGCCAGTTCACTGGTTGCGCTATACATTCCTTTAGCCAAGTTGAGTTTAAACAAGTTAGTTTAATCAATTGTGTGGTCCCGGCATAAAATATTGGTGGTCGTAAAAGCTTCTATGGATTTTGTCAGGATGGAGCAGCCTGTAGCAGTCTGGCTACCTTCTGAACTCTTCTGTAATAAAAAATATCGAGCTAGAGAGCGGCTTGCTCGTCTGAAGGATATAAAGTAGAGCGAGCTTGTACCTAAATATTGATAATCTCTCACCAAACCTAAAATAATAGGCACTACATGTTTTCCTCCAATATTTTAACGCAGGGTGCGATTTATACAAAAACAAAGGTACTTATAGTTTTCTTCTCTTTTATTCCAGATATGTATGCTGTGTGTAATCACAGCTTATGCTCAATATAATGACTCTCCGGCTCCGCCTCGGCTACAAATACCAGGCGCGATCCCAGTGGGAGGTCACAGACAGGGAGGTTTCAGACAAGGACGCCTGCAAGCTTCTCCTATTGCAGGAGGGCAAGCCAGAATCAGGAGGCCGGGCTTAGCAAGACCATCATTTAAGTCAGTAGATGCTTCACCGCGGCCGAGCCTTCAATCACTCGACGAGCCTGCTAAACCAGTCACTGAAGAACCAGAAGATGAATTGGAAATCAATACGCCAACTGCTTTCTCTCCCAATATATTTTCCACTGCCGAACCTCAAAACGATTACTACGACATAACGACCACTTCGCAACCCAAACCTCCGATTGTTTACAACCCATCCCCATACCCACAATCCACACCGTCAGCAATAAGACAGACACTTGAACCTATCAAGCCTACACAATACAGACCGCTGCTGGCCCCGCAAGTTTTCAACCCAGTCAGAAATGAGCCAATCAACAAACCGCAACCAGTGAGACTACAGCCTCTTTCGAGCAGGCCCCAGAGGCCTGTGTTCAGACCTGAACCAAAGCCATTCATTGAAGATGACGAGACACCCATTCAACCTGTTAGACAGTATTCACGACCACAGGAGCCTATTAATAGGTCACCCGCTAAAGCTCCTCAACAAAAATACACACAGTCGCACCAGAGAGAGAAGAAACCTGTAGCTCAGATTATTCGTAAGTTCAGAGATGAGAACGAAGACGGCAGCATCACTTGGGGTTTCGAAAATGACGACGGATCGTTCAAGGAAGAAACCATTGGTGTGGACTGCATCACACGAGGCAAATACGGGTACGTTGATCCTGATGGATTGAAGCGTGAATACAATTACGAAACTGGTATTCTTTGCGACAAAACCAAGGAAGATCGAGACGAGAAAGGTTTTATAGACTATCAGGAAAATAAGGCTGTTTTACCTAATGGAATTACGATTGATCTCGCCACGATGGGCAAAAAATCTAAGAGGCCATTCAGATCACCCGTAAATCATTAGTGTTTAAGTTTACATTATAATTATATTTATTTTAGGAAAAATCTAAATATAAGGACATTTTTCGTTGTCTCGTCATGTAAGTGTTATCATCGACATAACATTGGTCGACTTCAAGTGGTTTTACTTGTGCCCTGAAAGTACATAAATGAGATGGAAATAAATGTGAATACTTTTGTAAAAACTAGTTTTTATTTTTAACCGACTTCAAAAAAAAGGAGAAGGTTCTCAATTCGACTGTAGGTATGTTTTTTTTATGTGTGTTACGCGATATCTTCGGCAATTGTAAAACGATTTCAAAAAATATTTTTTTAATGGATAGGGTATATAGCTCAGGGGTGGTCCCATATAAATTTTATGAACTTTCCTTGCGTAGTTTTTGAGTTAGCTTCAATAATACGTATTTTTGCCACTTTATTTAGATGATGTTATAATAACTTCCTGTCACTGATATTTACGGGTGTACTATGCCAAATCGAATGCCAAATAATCGAATATCAATTGATCGACCACTATAAATCGAAAGCCTAAATACTCGAACGTTCATAATATCGAATGGTTAATAAATCGAACATTAAATATATCGTACACTCACATCGGAGTGTTAAAAATATCGAATGTTTGTTTGATCGAGCGTTCAACGCATCGCTTATTCATTCTATCGAAATATTAATATTTATATACTGAATACTTTTTTTGTTTGGAAAATATTACGTTTGGGGAAATATTAATTAAATGAAAAATGATTTATTTTCTGTAATATAAAAATGTTCGATTTATTAACCACGATATTATGAACGTTCGAGTATTTAGACTTTCGATTTATAGTGTTCGATCAATTCATCATCGATTATTTGGCATTCGATTTGGCATAGTACACCCGATATTTACATAGCAAGTAGTGTTATACGAATTTGTGTGGGGTAAGTACAACTTAAAAGTGAAAAATAAAAACTTTTTTACAAAAATACAACAACCGACTTCCAAAGACACTACAAAGTGAAAAATAACTTTAATTTCGGTAGTCGGTGGCAAACAACGAAAATGCGAACCCAACGACCGAACCGACTTCCGAAATTAAAGCTTTTGCTAACAAAGTTTTTCTCAGCTTTATTATTTAGAATATTAATATTCTGTTTTCTGACACTCAGCTATTATATGGTCAAAACCATTATTTTAAAAACTGTTAAATTCTATTTAAATAATTCACAAAAGAATGTAAATTCTCTATGCAAAATATTATTACATTATTCCACATTATTCCTAGACTAAATTATTAGTACCATAGTAGTTAAAATAGTCAAAATAAAATATTGTAAAAAAAAAAGGTTACAATAATTTAATTTTTGTATGAAAATTAAATGATTGCTATTTTTTTTTTTTGTTTAGCCAATACTGTCCCACTGCTAGGCAAAGGTCTCCCCCAAGTCCTTCCAGGAACTCCTGTTCTGCGTCACCTCGAACCAGCCCTCGTGGTAAAAAGAAGTATTAGGAAAGATCTGAGAAATATTAGTAAGTACACATTAAGTCAAAACAGCTCATGAAAAACACAGATCTTTAAGGGTTTTAAAATATGGAGTCGCAAAGGGAAAACCAGGATCAATAGTCTCAAAGACAATGACAGAATAAAACACCACAATAGACAAAAAATCATGTAAATAGCAACCAAATTCTATGAATCATTATATTCAGATGACTCACCACCCCCAATCAGCACAGAACACATTCTCCCAGATTCCATTCCTTTAATAAGTGGCCATTTTGCTAAATATTATTTCAAATATCTTATCTGGCTTAGAGCCTCAGAGATCTGAATAACGTGAATGAGGAATCAGAATAATAAAACCCTGACACAGTAACCATTTTAAAAATAGAGTGTGTGTAAGACTAAGATTGAAACACTAAAAGGCTTGTACAATAAGTTTTATTTATTATAAGGCTGATTTTTCCAACACCAGATAATTTTATCGGAGCAATAATTTTGAATTTTAGTTCTCCATACATAAACTGTCAGAGATCAATTTTATTCCACAAATAAAAATTGTCTGTTGATTGAAAAATCAGCCCATAAACTTACTAAATTAACTTACAAATAACCAAGGTACATTTAATAGGGACGATTATTCATGTAAGGCTGGGCACGTCTCATTGGTGGAGGCATTCTGTTGGGTGGTGTTATAGATATATCCAAATAGTTTCCAATCTGGAACTTGACTTGACCTAAAGTTTTATTATCATCCCCACCTCGCTGCCCAGAACAAGTGACCCCAATCTCTCTCATGCGATATGTTGGTGATCTCATATCGGGGTACACTATTGCAAAGTCAAAATATGTGCCCTTACGCCTTGTCTCTGGATTAACCTCTTTCACTAGACCCGTAAGTTCACGAAGCGTAGCGTCCATCCAAGTGTAAATTTGAAGTTCGTTTTGTGGAACATTTCCTCTAGCATAGTCACCAGGAGAATTGTGACGTCCGGTTGAACAAAACACACGGAGTAATAATGGGCAGGTCTGTAACAGAAAAGACATTTTATAGACGCAGTCAGACTGTCAACAACATTCCAAATGCATGTTTACAATATTCCTCGAATAAAAGTTAGAGCCAATTAACCAATTATTATATAAAGATTTCAATTCATATTTTACTGAGACTTTAAATGACACGAAAAACGATATGATTTGTTGTTTTTAACTTACCTTCTCCCTATCGACCGGTTTCTCTACGGGCTTAACCTCTTCAACTACCATGGACTCAAGTCCCGCCATTTTCATAATAACTTTAAACTGCCGATAGAATAGTCGCTTTTTATATTCTTTAGCAAATATTTTATTGAAATTGAACAGATCCAATTTTATAAAATAATATGAATTTGACAAGTAAACATGTTTTATTTGTCTATGAATAGAAACTAAACTACTACTACTAATGTCATTGTCATTTTGTCAATTCTGAAACTTTTGCAAACGTCTATGGTATTGGCAAAGACTCGTCCATTGTGTAAAGTACGACACAAATAAAATAGGAATATCAATGATTTCAAAATATCTAATGGCTGATTTCTCCGTCGCCAGGTATCTTTTATTCGAGGAATAAAATTGACGTTTGACAGTTTTTTAAGAAATAACTGTCATAATTTCAAAATTATTCCTCGAACCAAGTTATCAGATGATTGAAAAATCAGCCCTAAATCAATGAAGAATATTGTTAAATCACTAGAAGTAGTAACATAAACTATACTTCTTAGGGCTGATTTTTCAATCACCTGATAACTTTATTCGAGGAATAATTTTAAAATTTTGACAGTTATTTCATACAAAAACTGTCAAACGCAATGATATTCTAATAAAAATATCATTGGTCAAACGTCAATTTTATTCCTCGAATAAAAGTTATCTGGCCATGGAAAAATCAGCCCTTACTGGATTTGACAGAATTTTGATATTATGTTAGGTACCTTCTTTTACAAGCAGCGCCTCCATCACGTTCATTAAGATACGCTGCAAGTGTGAAGTGGCTTGAACGATGTAATAGGTATACAGGGTGGCAGGGACATCGACGCGCAATCGCGCAAACGGGTTTCGGGTGTTTTTTGTGCACTCGTACAATGGATCCATTGTATAACCGATGGAAATGAAACTAATAATAAGCTTATTCCCATAAAATAGCGATTCCCGTATTCGCGGGCACTGAAAAATTGTTCAGGACTGGAAGGCATTTTGAACGTCACTCTCAAAAAAAATCCGATAAATTCGGCGAAATGCAAAAGAAATGTACTGTGCCTACAGTACCTACACCGAACACAGATCAACAAAATGATAGAGTGTACAAACACATTTAGTTGTACTTAGTTACCTACTCACGAAATTAATTGCGAAAATGGATGTATTTTTTTTATGAAACAGTAAATTACATTGTTGAATGAGAGGTTTTTCTTTTGAGTATTAAAAAAAAACATAGTTTCCAAGAACCCTGAAGATGGCGTTGAACTGACTACGTTACTAGGTGCCAAAGTCAAAACGCTTGGAAAAAAAACATTGCGTCACGTCATATACGCTCGTTGAGTGACAGTTTCGTTTCCTTTCGTTTTACGATCTCAAAATTACATCCAAGTGAATTAATAAAAAAATTATGTGACGTTCCGTTCCTTACAGTAACTTACCAAGTTCAGCGCCGTCTATCCAGCGACTAGGAAAGCGTTAAAAAAAAAGAAAAAGAAAATCCCTCATTGCATTCAAAACCAAAATTAATGTTGATAATAAAAAAATATCGAAAAATTACGTGACTATCAATAGTATCAATACACTTGTACACGTTTTTTATTAAATCTTCTTTACTTAAATCGATGAAGCTTTAGAAAAATAATTATCCTCCTTAATGAATCTAAAATAAAAGTAGTAAATGGGTCATTCATTTATGTAGATGATTAAAATGCCTCATGTGACGCGTCTGTTAGATTCATTGGGATATGTCGCATAACTTCTTACGAGACCGCTCGGCAAGCCGGCGCCGCCGGTGGCGCGCGGATCCGCGCTCCCTTTGTCGGCATTTGAAAGCGTATAGCGTAGGTGAGGTCCTAAGCCAGTGTTGACCTCGCAAATGAACTTTGGCAAAACAGCTGATCAGGTAACCCTTTCGACTTTTATTTACACTGCTGTTTTAAGTGAAACAAGTGAATTTACTATTTTTTAATTAAAAATCTCATTGGGTTAGATAGAAATAATGATTTTATACAGTTTACAGTTAAAAAAAATTGCAGAAAAAAACGTAAAAATTAGAATCAGACCAGAATCATGTACTGAATCCATGGTAAGCGGTTACGCGTCGATGTCCCTGCCACCCTGTATACATGGTTATTGGAAAAACACCAACAGCCTCATAAGAGGACATTGTACTCATCATTATGGACAACTTATAAAGGAACCAAACCTGAAATCGCGAAAAAGAAATCAACTGTTCTCTACAATGTTCTTTCTAATATTATCAGCCGGACGGGTCAATCGAAGCTTAAGCTTCGCTTGCCGCGGTTGGTTTACGGATGGCTGAGGGTAGGGTTACCATATCTCAGGATTTGTCCTGAGATCTCAGGATTTTTAAACTCTTCTCAGGATTACGGCCGGATTTTTTAAATCTCAGGTAATCTCAGGATTTTCAGAATTTTCCATAAAATAGATTAGAATTTTTGGATCTTTTTATAAAAAGGTACAAAACACAAAAATAATACTTTACACATAGTGACTAATTAAAAAAACAACTTTGGTCATGTTAATTGCACAAATAAAATAAACACTTATTTACCTATGAAAGTTTCAACTACTTATCAGTTTTTTCATATTTTGTTTTGCTATGATAGCTAGGTACCTTATGGGAGGAGTGGAGTGCATTCGCGCCCAAAGCGTGGGCATGACCTCCGAAAATCGAGATCCTCAGTGCACAAAATTATTAATAATATAACTTTTTAAATTGTACATTACGTTTGGGAAATAAATCTGAAATTGCCACAAATTCTCAGGATTTTTTAAAGAAATCAGGGTTTTTCTCCGGACTTTTAAATTTTTCATCTGGTAACCCTAGCTGAGGGTGACCTTCCTTTACATTTCGAATGCCTCGGAAAGTACAGACGCCAGCACATCAAGCTACCCGAAACTGTCAAACTTTTCCAACTTTGAACTTGAACCTTTTTAGCGACAAAGTTGAATAAAGGTGAACGCAGACTTGGCCGCACCGCACGCGCCGCAGTCTTCGCATTCGAATTCTTTATATGAAGTTCTATGCAACCTCGCACACCCACCCGCGTCGCAGTCGCCGCAGTCCCTGAAACGACCGAACTCCCCAAGCCGCAGCTGATGACGTCACCAACGCCGGCGCGCACGCAGCGGACGCTGCGGCTAGCGCGGCGCGGATGACGTCATTCGCGTTCACGGCGCAACCTGAATGAAAGAAATCAAATGCGATGCGTGCGGCGACGGGAACGACTGCAGTGACTGCGGTGCGGATAGATGTGCGAGGCCATTAACAAAAAGCGATGACTGCGGGGACTGCGGAGACTGCGGTGCGGCCAAGTCTGCGTTCACCTTTAATCTATTAGAGAAAGACAGATTGCCGTAGCTAATGTGCTGGCGTCTGTACATCGTTGTTGGTCCCGACTGTCTTTCATAGAGCTTTACCAGTCGTTTCGCTTTTGAGTAGTCAGAAGCCCAAAATTCTGACAACCAAGGGGTATCGACATCGTGTACCCGGTAACTGGATTGTAGAGCTTAGTTAGGCAGTCACTTCATGTAAAATATTGGTATTCAACTGTATCCGGTTAGATTGGAAGCCGACCCCAACATGGTTGGGAAAAGGCTAGGCAGATTGAAAGAATGTCAGAGTGTACTAAACTTACCACTTATAATTGTCTAATCTTACTTTAACTAATGATTAAAATCAGCATTCCAAGAATTTTTGTATACATGATTAAATTACCTATTTATTATAAAATAATATCTTGTTTGAAAAAAAAAACTTGGCTATAAAAAAGAATAATGAAAATTTTTGGAGGTTGACAATGACAGATGTTTGACAGCATTGACAGCTTAGAAAATCGCATTAATCGATTAGTAAAAATAATAAAAATACATATTCCGTACGTTTAAAATTGTTAATATGCTTTTATAAAGTGAACTATTAAAATTGGAAGTCTTTAACACTATAAGTGCGTGTTTGGTTTCGTTGTTAGCTTTGTTTATAATGGCTCATAGGGAGGATGAAGACTCATTTCGAGAAGACGACGTATACATCAACCAAGAAGATGGGATGCCCAACGTACACCCCAATATCGCCAATTTAGAACATGAAAGTGATGTGCGAGACGAAGTTGGTGATTTCGATGACTTACCTAAATCTATTATTGTCACAAACATACACAGTGAAGTATTTGCTGATGAAAAGTTAAAGAAAGGAATGGAAGATTTATTCCGCACATTTTCGGATAATATTACATTTCAATGGCTTCGCAGTTTTAAACGTTTGCGTGTCAACTATGACAGTCCACTGGCTGCTGCTAATGCTCGTGTGCAACTGCATCAATACCAATTTCATGATTCGCCGATCAACTGTTATTTTGCGCAACCTGTGACACCTGTTTCTCTAAAGAATCTGAGACCCCCAGCTCCTGTAAAGCAATTTCTGATCTCTCCACCTTCTAGTCCTCCAGTTGGTTGGGAACCTCGTGAAGAAAATGAACCTCTAGTTAATCATGACCTTTTGGCAGCTTTGGCCAGTCTAGCTCCTGGTGAGAGTCATGAACTGCATGCACCTACTCCTACTCAGCCTGCCATCATCGTGCATACTGCTATGACTGCTGAACAAAGCCCAATTGTAGCTAAAATACCTCATACTCGTTGTCCGGAATATTGATACAAATGCCTTTTGAATAAAATCTAGTGACTATGAATTAGAGTAGCAGTGAATATGAATGCTTTTTTATTCAATTGCATGTCAATTTTTATGACATGTTCAACCAAAGACATTTCAGTTGTCTTTATGTTGGCTACAAAATTGAAGCTCTAGAAAAATGAGCTTTAGAAATTCATTAACAATGTTAGATTAATGGTAGTTTTGCTTATTGAGACAGATATTTATTTTACAGAAATTACACATACTTAGTTGAATTGGTGCTATGTTTTATCAAAAGTATAATAATTAAAAATTTGCTTACATTCTCAATTTTGTTACAATATTCATTTAATTATCATAAATAATTTAATTCAATGATAGGTTTCATCATAATCACTTCATTATTTGTAATATTATTCAAAATGCAAATTTGTTCACAAAATATGCATTTTGACATGGAGTTGTGGACACCAGCCTGTATTACCTAAATGATTCAATAGGCAAAATATAAAGTGTGGACAATAGTTGAAACATATCAGAAAAGCAAGCCTTCTAATAATATTAACCCCATAAATGTAAGGTGGTTGCTCAATGAAATTGGATTGTAATTCATTAACAATGTTCTAATACTAACTAATATCAGTTATCTTGACAGTATTATTTTAATCATAAATCTGTCCAATCTTTTGTCTCCGTCAGAATGAACGGTCACTAGGCGTATTTAACATTAAATTTATGCTCAAGAATTGCTTCCCTATTGCTTCTATTTGCTTCGTATTCTCAAACAATTGCTTCCATCGTATTCTAGAAGAAGAAAAAACATTTTAAGGGTGACTGTTCATCCTGGTGTCAGAACGGCCGGTCACTGCATCTCTTCTCTCAATGTTTTACAACGATTATACTGTAACTATACCGGAAAGAAAGATAGCGACAAAAGTGTTGTTTATCAATATTTTATGTCCATGACTACCGCCGGACCACCAACGCCAATCGCTTTCATAATTTGTAAATAATTAGTACTGAATTGGTACTAGTTAGTACTCGAACAATAAAATTGGTACCTTAGTAGTTTTCGAAAAAATCGACCATGAAGGTAGTAACGCTCTCACGCAGGACCACCATGAGTGCCGAAAAAGGAGGCATGCTACAGCTATTCTAAGTGTACAAAAAATTAGTACCCTTATATTTGTGATTAATTTCGTAAAAAAACTGCCGGAACACATTCAAAGGCGATTTTTTCGAAAACTCCTCAGGTATCAATTTTGTTGTTCGAGTACTAATTAGTACCAATTGAGTACTAATTATTTGCCAAATATGAAAGCGATTGGCGTTGGTGGTCCGGCGGTAGTCACGGACATAAAATATTTATAAACAACACTTTTGTCGATATCTTTATTGCCGTGATAGTTACAGTATAATCGTTGTAAAACATTGAGAGAAGCAAACGGGAAGTAATTAATGGGCACCGTGAATTTCAATAATTCTATTTATCAGGGACACTACGACGCGGTGATCGCCCGACCTGACATCAGAATGAACGGCCACCCTTAAAATGTTTTTTTTCTTCTAGAATACGATGGAAGCAATTGTTTGAGAATAAGAAGCAATTCTTGAGCATAAATTCAACGATAAATACGCCTAGTGACCGTTCATTCTGACGGAGGCAATCTTTTGAGTGATATTTAGAAATTAGAATTATCTGTAAAATCTTTAGATTACCAATTTCATTGGTATCTAGGCTTGCCTTGCATGAATAATAGACAAAGAATACAATTATGTTATCATTTTATTGTATGAATTAGCATTATTGTCTATCTAATGAATTGCCATGCAAGCAGTCCTAAATATAATTACTAAAACATGCTGTCTTGATTTCTAGTTTTGTAATTATTTAATAAACAATTATTTGGAAATCTTTGTATGTCAGACAAAATATTGTTTCTTTTTCGAATTCTTGTACTGTAAAGCCCCCTTTGGTTATATATGTGGTATTGATACCATCTCTGAGTGAATAATATCCACCTCTTATAATTTTACATACTTTGTTAAAACTATCTCAAGTAAAGTTGATGTAACTATGTATTTTATTTAACTAAATATTAGTTACCATTAGTTGATTTTGTAGTAAAAACTTTTGCTTCAATTTTACTAAACTTTAAATATAAAAAAAAAATGAGTAGTCTTAGAGTTTTGTGATAATATGTCTAAATAATTGTTAAATTTGTTGTTCAAGAATGGGTACATAATTATACCTATGCCTAAAAAAATATTTGAATGGTTCAATACAATTAGATAAAACTAAATAAAACCTCAATGGTACTCTAACAAAATGATTAACATCTTGTAATAGATATCATAGGTACTTGAGGTACTTCTCAAGATTTAGCCAACAACTGGTTGTAACAACCGGTTGTTGTAGTGATTTTTTATTCACTAAGTATAATCTTCCAGGGTAACCCAATAGTTTCAAGTCATTGTCAGCTTTCAGACTTATTAGATCAAGTATTTATACCTTCTTAATAAGTTCCCTGGTTGGCCCTGTAAAACTTAACCTACACCTATATGTCGAAGTTAACCCTCCAATGCTATGTATTAATAATATGACAGTTCAAATACATTATGTAATATTGAACTATTCAAATGTTAAATACTTACTTCAAACATGAGAATTATTAAATTTAAAAATATGTACCTATTGTTAGACTTATATAATATTGTTGTAGTTTTTATAAACATTTTACAAGTAGAAATTTGGCAGGCTTGGGAGAAGCAGTATCGCTAAAGGTACCATTGTAAAGGTTCCTTTGTTATTTTTAGAACTATTTATTTGAAAGATAGTTTCCAAATTGGCACTGCACAGGCACTATTTGCAAGGGCCACATGATATTATAGTTGAATTTAAATGAACCAACTTGCGCATTTTCTAGTTATACGTGCTTACCCAAGAGTAGGTGAGGCAATTAGTACCTAGTAGAAGCCACAACACGTACGTTTATCTTATTTATTACAGACTAGAAATACTTGAACTTTTAGGTATCGTTATTGTTGTGATTCGCCATGTTTGGCTCAGATAAATATTTTGGTGAATATGTTTGAAAACGGACCATGTTGAGGGAAATATAAGATTTTCGATATTTTTATGAATAAAAATTTTGCCAAATGCGTTATGAAAAAGTTTTTAGTGAAGTTAATCTATCTCTTGCTAAGAGCTGACGTTGAAAGTACCCACTTTTAATGTCGGCACCATCTTCACTATTATAAGTATGTTTGATAAAAAAATTATCTGTAGGGCCGCCTTTTCCATTGGCCACTCTGGGCACTTACCCAAAGACGGGCATCCATGTGACCCACAAGTTCCTGCCCGTCGTAGCTATTGGCTGTAAAAAAAACTTAATTCATAACTAATCCTTGGCGGTGTGCATATTTTCGAGCTCGCTTCAATTGCTCTTACATCCTAAATGCTTCTTCATATGGGCCCTAATATCCAAAAGTGCCCAGGGGCTCCAATAGGTTAAAGACGGCCCTACGTACCTATATAATAATTTATTTTATAATTTACCTACACGAAAAATCCTATAAATTATGACTTCTGAGGATGAAGATACTACTGATCAACTAATCGGTAACACGCTGCGTCATTTAGAGTCTTCACACTACTCTAAATATATTTTCATAAAATTTATCATTATGAATCTAGAGCTTCTAGTGCATAGTATTTGGAAGAAAATTCGTCTCCCTATTTAATAGAAAGTTTAACAGCTTACGCCGAAGCTGACTTATTGAATGTTCCATAATTGACTCAGGGGTTACCTACATCTAAGAGGTTTTCTAATATTTCTTATTACTTAGATATTTCCACGCATTGTTGTCTTTACGCTTAAAATGTTTATGCAATTTCTTCATGTTATATTGCATTTTCGTCTGTTACGTTATAAGACTGTATTTCAGAACAATACTTACTTAGTGGCTCTGCTATATTATATCTATGTATGTTTATTGACTGAAATTACGAAGTAATATCGGATCGACTGTTAGGTAACTGACGACTTAGGCTGGTTTTAGAGTCGCGCTGACCGCACGCTGACCGTCGGCGCTGACAGCCGAAACGTATGAAACGCACGCGCTGATAGCTACGCGTTATTCTAAAACGCTTCCTAGAAGTTCATACATTTCAAGCTGTCAGCGCCGACGGTCAGCGTGCGGTCAGCGCGACTCTAAAACCAGCCTAACTTTTAATCTTGTATTAATTCGATTGTGAACGATTTCAGATTGACCAATCTTCAAACTATTTTCTTCTATGTATTTCTCTAATGTTTTTGTATAAATGCTGCTAATCTACAGGAAAGGATGTTTTGAAACCCTAGCTACTATCCATACCTATCAGTCACTGATTTCTTTTGAAAGTACCTACCTACATTAATTCTAAATTTATTTTGATTATTAGGCTTTCGCGTAGGTAGGTAGGCAGGTGTTCTGCAGTAGTACTACTGCAGGTCAAAAATCTCCTTTCCCTCCTTCCACTTATCTCGATCTAATGCTGTATATTATGTAGGTATACCTAATGCTGTATCTTTGAATCGAAAGTCGAGTCCGTCTCGCGAACTGCTCTCCCTTATTTCATTAATGAAGAATCTCGGTGTTTTCAATTGCGGTTTTCTCAAACCTGTCTATTTTGTTTCATTTCGATACTTTCCAGAAAGCGCAGTGTGCGTGCGCCGCCAAAATCAAGTATAATTCCTCACTTGACTGAAACATCAGTTTTATATTATTAAATATCCATAGAAAGAAGAATGTGGGTTAGGGATTTATTAAATATCCTGTTCTGTATGACTTAGTAATTAATGGAACGCTGACTGCAAAATGCAATTGGTGCAAAAGTTAGATAATTATATATGTTTTGCATATTATGTAAAGACAGAATAGTAACAATGCTGTGATCCAGATCTCATAAAACCTCTCTAATTAATTATTAAACCCATTTATAAATAAACTGACAGTATAAATTATGAGATCTGGGCTCTAGCTAGTCCCGTATCACGAAGAGCCACTATCGGGATTGTATTATACTTACTCTTACAATGTTCTAGGTATGTGTGGTCGACACCTCTCCTTGTACAGAAAACTTTAAAAGGGCTTTTTGCCCAGTTGTGGATCATTAATATTTACCTATGCTAATATCTTCTATCTATATGTTCGTTGTTCATACATCGATGTATCATCTATTGATGTTTTTAATCTCACTGTGATTTTCATTATTGTTTTGTGTAAATATTAAATTATAATGAGTTTTATATCAGTCTTTTCATACTTAGCAATAAAACCAGCCCATTTATGTACCTAGGTATAATTTATTTTTATGTACATACATTTTTACAAAATAAGTAATACGAGTTTCTCCGTAGGTACCTACAGTCTATATCACACCAGATCACGAGATTCACAAGCACCAATAGGTATGCTATCAATCTCTGTTTAATTGGTACATCACAAAAAATAACATAAGTAAAACACAAATAACAAAACAAAACAATGTAAACTCTGTAAACATCATTGATTGGTACTTATTAATTAACTTATTCACGCTAAATGTATTTCTTTTGGTAAAACTAATACTTATTGGTAGGTACATGCCTACCTATTTAATTGCAGGATTGATAATAGCTCTAGGTAGGTAAATCAAAGCTAGGTAAATCAAATACTCAAAGCAAACTAGCATAACGTAACTTGTGTTAGTAAAATAAGTAGATATAACTGCCTATGCTACGTTGTTCGATTATTATTACTATTTACATAAAATAAACAGCCTACTTTTAAAACAGTTGCTTACCTACATTGCTTTCGGTAACAAATCTAAACACTAATCAAACTTTCCTACTAGCATCTTCTAAAGGAACCATTGATTCAACAGGTTTATTGTCTTCAGAATAAGTTCTGTTTCTTTTGTTACCTAAGCAACTGCCAAAACATGTGTCACCTTTACCGAACCGTTCTCCGTCGGCGAGGGATTGTGGCATGGGCTGATCCATAGTCTCTGGTAGGAACAAACATAAGAATCCAGAAATCACTGCAACTGCGCCGAAAGTAATAGCTGGGATTTTGGGGTTAAAAGAATCTAGTAATGAAATTAACGGTGTCAGAGCACCAGAAAGCCTGGCGCACATAGAACCTAAACCAAGTGCGGAGTTACGGACAACTGTGGGAAATAACTCCGCTGAGTAGTTGTATATTATAGCAAAAGAGCCTGCGATAAATAATTTGCCTGCAATCACAATTCCAGTTGATATCGTACTTCCAGCAGGCAGGAAAGTAGCAATAACACATGCTGCACCACCCACAAGCATCATAGAGCTGATTAGCGGCCGTCTACCCCAAATATCAAGGAAATAAATCACCGCTGCATAGCTCGGGAATTCCACAAAACCTAAAATAGCTGTAATCAAATACGGGTTGCCTTCTAGCTTGCCAGTGCTCAAAGTAAGCCCATAGTATGCTATGGAGTTGGCAAACCAACAAAAGCAGACATTCATTGTTTTATTTCTTAAATTAGGTGTTCTAAACAGGTCTCCTGTACTGGCCGATGGAGCATCAGTTCCTTTCGACGCTTCAGCCCTTCCCTTAGATACCAATTCAGCTCTATCCAACCTACTGTCAGATCTGTTGCATTTCAAAGCTTTTTCAACGATATCCACTGATTCTTTTGACCGGCCTTGAGCCCATAACCAACGAGGAGATTCGTCCATGATCCAAATATGTGGAATAAGGAGAAGGCTATGAAGTCCGTATATCACTTGAAGAATTTGTCTATTGTCTACTAGAGCTCCCCACCCAGCGACTAACATAATACCCCCAGCGAAAGCAGCTTGAAAAGCGACACCACAAGCGGTTCGCTTACTAGCTCCGACTAATTCCATAGTTAAAACGAAGCCGGTAATATACGATCCGGCCGATCCAAAGATTCCGTATACGAAACGAACTGCCAAGAAAGACCAATATTCAGGTATAAAAGCAACTAACACACCAAACACTAACTGTAGTACTCCGGACCAACAAAATATAGTTTTTCTTCCGTATTTATCTGCCATTCCTCCCAAGACTACAGCTCCTGTGAAAACCCCTAACATGTAAACAGACTGAGCTAGTGCTCCCATCCATCTTTTATCGCATATTAGATTCCATTCCATACTACGTGACGAAGACCTGTATGTCGTGTCAAATACGAATTTAGAACAAGATGTTGTTTCGTTATGTTCATCATAAATTAGGCAGTTATGTAGACCTCCAGAGATGGTCTGAGGGATAGCGGCTAATATTTCCGAAGAATTCCACGACGCTATTGACTCATTAGTGTCAGCGCCGTCGACCCAGCACCTGCAAATGAAAAACATATTTTGTAAGTATTTCATAATGTTAATAGTTTAGCGTTACAAAAGTCAACAATGTTATAAAACGTGTTTCCTTATCGATACCATCAGTGACATTGTTTGTTTTGAAACAGGAATCACCTCGGCTTCAATCTTCAGGAAAAAACGTACAGTCCTACCTATGTACTATCCCTCTACCCTATAGGTGCCTCGTGATCGTATGTTGCTCCGCTGTCTAAAGAATTCAGTGGCTTCCTCGACAGTGGCATAAATCCTCCTTTATAAGCAACAGGCTTTCCATCTGTCCTTTAGCTAAGTATAGTTACCGGCACGTAACTTGGCAAGAGATTTTCGTAGAGGGGAAGTTCGCGCATATAAAAATGTATGAAATTGTGCGTGCGCAAACTTCCCCCACTACAAAAACTCTTGCCAAGTTACGTGCCGGCAACTATAGGTACCTACTTACAGTTTTTAAAAGGAAGTAATGGAAAGTATAGATTCAGGCAGAGACGGCCCGTCTTTAACCTATTGGAGGCCCTAGGCACATACCTAAGGACCACGGGGCCCTTATGAGACAATAAGAGAAACATACTAATATTTCATATCTGGTTAGCTCGAAACTTATTGTAAACCGCACTGCAAAGCACTTATTTTGTCATTGAATAATGGGGGGGAACTAATAGTGCGTAGAATGGAACGGCGGCTGCAAATAATGTATTTTATGAGAGCAGGCCGAGGCCCCCGAAGATCGCGGGGCCCTGGGCACTTGCCCAGAGTGCCCAGGGCCCCGCGTGCTGATGTGATTACTTCTTAGATTGTAAGTATCTAGGTATCGGGTGTGCAGTATCTTAAAACTTTATTATTTTAATCTCGTACCTACTGAAACCACCACTGTGTGTACTGTGCCCACGCACTATTCATAAAGGCCAACTGAAAGAATCCTGAAGTGATTTAGTTCCTAGTAGGTAAATACGTTACTATCCAATTTAGTTCGATTATCTACACGTTGAAAAAAGGGAAATCTTGAAAAAAAAATAGTAATAGCAATCTTAAATACTTAGGTACTTACTTATTGTAGGTAATAAAATCTAAATCCTTCTAAATTATACCTATTCATATTCATACATTTAATAAAGCCCTAAAAAAACTAAAAATATCCTATTCTAAGTCGTAGCAAGTCTTTCGTAGCACTTGTAGTACGAGTTCTGTGGAATTAAAACCCCTGGCGACTACGCGTAGCAACAACGCGACGTAGCAAGTTAGTTGACTGCTTTTCGGCTGTTATTTTATTGTATATTTTAGAAAGTTAGTCGGTATATAGGTACAGTCAGCAACAAAAATCGATTAACACTTCAGTTTTTTTTAATATCGGTTATTGAGCAAAGTATTAACACTTCAGTTTTTTTAATCTCAGTTATTGAGCAAAATATGTGTTTAAAATTACATTGTACTTCTGCTGCAATTTTCCGCCGGCCCCACCCGAGGCGCGGCCAACTAAGTTCCAGTGCCGGATTAGCCATGTAGCATTTGCTTACGTCTATACGTACAAAAAACAATCCAAGGCACCCTCTATCACCAATCCACCATTAGGTTCATTGAAATATTAGGGAAGAATGGTCAAAAGAAACCTAAGCTCTCCGAGATAGGATGCTAAAAAATTTCCAGCTCGCTTCGCTCGCTCGTGGATACTAGTTTCTCTCAGAACTTAGAATCACTGTTAAATCACATGATTCATTTTTCGTATATTAAATTTTTATTTCGCGTGTTAAATCACGCGATAATATACGAAAAATGAATCATGTAGGTTTTTTCCTAAAAGTACAGGGTGTAAAGTTCACTCATCCTCTATAGAAAAGGGAGGATCCTCCGACCAGACGGGTGTTGTGTTTGACGGGCAACTGCCCGATGATTCATGTCGGGCCGTTGTATCTATGCTAGTTGCGCGGTAAACTCTGCTTGCGCGATGTAGGATTTTGCGTGACGTCAGTATGACGCGTTGTTCGCATGTGGCGTTGTAGATACCACTAAATCACTCCCCCCCGGAGACCGGAGGGCGATAGTGGGCTGAGTATTGTATCTTGCGATGCTTGCCAGGCCAGCGAGGTTCCGGTGAGTCGGAACCGGTTGCCGCATAGTTCACGGTGAGTCGGAACTGTCTGCGAAGATGTCCCCAGTGAGTCGGGGTGGCGCTGCATTATGTTCCAGTGCGTCGGATGTGGTACACCGCCGGGTTGAGGCTGACTGCCGGCGTCGACCAGGAGAGGGTTTTTCAAGGGCTCTGCTTGCGTGGACCGGCCGAAAGTGCAGTGTGCTGTGCCAAGGTTGCTGATGAGGCTGAGGGTGATGACCAGGCTTGCGCGGTCGGTGCATGCTGGTGGTCAGGATGCCCGTTGAAACCGTGGGTGCTGGCTGGCTGGGTGACTCGCCGCTCTAAAGCTTGCGGGAGCGATGATGATGACGTCACGCTGGAGTAGGTGCACGAAGGCTGCGCTAACGTTCACGTTCGGGGTCACCAGTATAGAGGTATGAGGAACGGGGTGTAAAGTTCACTCATCCTTTATAGAAAAGGGAGGATCCTCCGACAAGACGGGTGTTGTGTCTGGCGGGCAACTGCCCGATGATTCATGTCGGGCCGTTGTATCTATGCTAGTTGCGCGGTAAACTCTGCTTGCGCGATGTAGGATTTTGCGTGACGTCAGTATGACGCGTTGTTCGCATGTGGCGTTGTAGATACCGCTACATACCTATACTGAGCATTTTTTAAGAAAGTAATTTGGTTCAAGTACTTCAACTGATATGGAACGGAAAATAACGTATTTGTTAAGAAACATTGATTTGACTAGTGAAAAATTACTACACAACTAAAACTATTATGAAAACGTTCTGTTCTAACTTGTAACCCTTAGAAACTTATACAAACTAAGTTCTACCATAAAGGGCCCCTAGGTAAAATTTGCTACAGGCCCCGCTCTGGCTTAATCCGGCACTGAGTAGACCACGTGAAAAAATCTAATAATTGGTACGAAAATAAACAGGGATGGATCTTCGACGTAGCCTGTACCTAACCTAAAACAAACTTTTACAAAAAAAAAAAACACAATATCTTATAAAATATTTATTAAATTCGTGTACACCGTGTATTTCATACTTAATTCTACTTGGACATAGTCTTCATCGTTAGTAAATATTTTGAAACTTACATTATAATCCAGGTATAAAAAAAAATAGAAACGTAAAAAAGAGGCCACTAAATTGGCAATTTTTCAAATAGGTATACAGGATGTTTGGAAGCTGAGTGCAAAGCTTTAGGGGAGTGATAGTTGACACCATTTTGAGCCATACATGTCTTATACGAAGTATCTTTTTTTAACTGCAAAATTTTAGTCAAAAATAACATAAATCAACTTCAACTGCAGAAAAAATAAAAAAACATAGGTACTTCCTAGCCCCCTTCCTTACTTTCTTTCTTCTTCTTCTTTTACTTAAAGAGTTAAAATACTTCATAAATATAAGTAATTGATGTTTACTGTATTGGAATCTATAGCAGGCCCTTTATCAGGGTCAGACCTAGCTTAAGAGGAATGTCAAATTGTCGCAAACTCATGCTGCAGATTTCTACTCATACATAAGTACCTACCTAGGTATAGGGTACTGCGTGTATCTTTGATTTCCTTATAAAATGACTTAATTAAATACCTGGTTTTTACTCTCTTTTCAGTCTTGGTAGAGGCAATCTGTTGATGATAAATAGGTACCTACCTAGCTATATTCAATAAAAAAGAATCGCCAGGAATAACTTTTGTTTAAAAAAAATTTTGGTAGGTAAATAAACTTTAACCTTCATTATCAACATGAACAAATTAATTACGTACATTCTAATAATTATTTCCGGCGAATCTTTAAAGGTACCTAATAAAAGTACCTATAAAATTTTTTTATAGGTACCTAATAAAAGTAATATCTTGACACTTATTTAAGAACACCTTTGCACGTGCACCTAGCATGTGAATCAATATAAGTTATACTCTGTAGAAAAACTGCAAAACTTTCCTTTAAATCAGTCTATTTCACAGGAATATTCTGAACTTAAGTACCTATCTAATAAAATATAAAAAGGAACTGACTAAAGCTATTTGAATCCAGCTATTTATAGTACATAAACCTCATACGTAAGCGACCAGTGTCACCAACGTGTTTAATGTCGTCAATTTGCATAAAGTGTAAAACATGTGAGGTGATGGGCAGTCAGATAGTATCATTGATGGTCATGTAGCTATTGGCTGGTAAAACATGTCCACTTTATATTGTAAGCAAGGTTATTTATTATAACATATAATTATTTGTATCTAAGGATCACTGAGTACTGAAAAGAAAAGCGAAGTTATATGTAAGTAGATATCTGACACAACATCCAATATCTACCAACATACGTAACCTTTATTTGTTTAATTTAGCCTTACACATAAATGACTATTGTCTAAATGCTATTAAATACCCTGCATATTCAGCCAATAATGTTCCCACTGCTGGGACACAGGCCTCCTTTCTGTGGGCCATAATCAACCACGCGGGCCCAGTGCAGGTTGGTGGATGTCACATGTCTTCGAATTTTTGGTTCTAGGACAGGTTTCCTAACAATGTTTTCCGTCACCAATACCCTTAGATAGTTACGTATTATTTTCCTAAAAATAAATAAATTCTGCTGATGCTTCTAGCTTACCTAACTACAGTTATTAACAAAATGTTTCGAGCACCTACTGGCAGTGTTGTATTGAGCATAGTATGCCACCTTCTTGGTTATGTGACAGGGTAATAATAAAATCACATTTATTTTAATACATAGAACCTGATAAGTAGGTAAAGACTTGTCCAACATTAAGCGAAATCTAAAAGCAAGTTTTCCTTCCAAAAAAGTTAGATTTAAATGAGCAAATACATGTATTGGTAAATAAAAGCTACTATAAAAAAATTTAAATTCATGTTTTCATATCTATTATTACTCTGCGACATAAACATGTATATTAATTAGCCATAATGACTAGCTAGGTAGATAAATACGGAACAGACATCAGTCGGCCATATTAAAATAATAATAATCATTTATAAAATATTAAGACCTATTGACGATCCATGAAATACCTTGCATGTTAATTAAAGTTTGATACAGTAAAAAACTGATACCTAACTATATTATATACTATATTATATGTATTTTGGCTTTACAGGTCCTTTTAAATTCACCAAACTTGTTTAGAGCTGATTTGAAAGTTTCGAAGCTCTCATTTTAGGTAGAGTCATATTAATAAGCATTCATTCATTTCTGCATTTTAGAGACTCATATTACTTAAGTGAAACCACATTAGTGTTGATTTTTATTTCACAGAAACCGGTTGATAAAGTTCTACCTTATCAGTCTGCAAACTTAAAGGCTTATATTTTTTTATTACATCATTAGCTCGACTTTTTGCTGCCAGCAACCAACACCTTGGCATTTCGTATTGCTATGCCTACATTCGAATGCCTGAGGGCTTTCCATCTTCAGATAACTATTTCGGGTTATAAAAGCGTAAGATAGACTTGGACGAACTAACTTGTACTTAGGTACAATAACTACCTACCTGCTTGATAATTGATCAATAGATATACATACACAGACACAAAAAGAACGCACATGCAGTATTGTACTTAGTTGTATATGCTATGTGTGTACATTCAATTGTACTTCTTTTAATAACCTATTAAAAATATGCTATTTACCTGTTAGATATTTTCGCATTATGATAACGAGTTGTTAGTAGAACAATCATCCAGTCTTAAGCAAACCGGATCGCATGAACACGACTTGCTTGTGATTGAGTCTTGACTAGACACTATAAAATATAACAGTAATCTAATTACGTACATAAACACTTAAAATCTATATTCTTTGCAAAACAGTAACAGTTATATAAAACAAGAAAGACTTACTTAGGTATATAAAAAATAGCGGAGTGTTGGAATAGAACCAGTAACAGTGATAAAATGTTGAGCAAAGTTCGTAAAATGCAAGCTTTACGTAAGTATAGGTTTCATTAAAATAAGGCTTAGTTTGAAATATCTTATTGAAATAGGTAGCCGTTTTACTTATATTGCTTATTCTTACGTCGCGTACTTTTCAAGAGATGGCTTTTCCTACAGACCACACAATAATGTCTTACGGTTTCTTTTCCATAACTTCCAACGGCACCATTGTTTCTGGTAAGTCCACTGTGTCAGTGCTCATTCGTCGACCGCTGCAGTTTGTGAAGCAAGTGTCACCGACACCGAACTTCTCTCCGTCTTCTAATGATTGAGGTAAGTTTCTACCAATTGTTTCAGGTAAGAAGTAAGTAGAGAATCCTGATAGCAAAGCCAGAAATCCGAATAGTATGGTGGGTATTTTTGGATTTAGTGTGTCCAGCAAATTGATAAGCGGCGTCAGTGCACCCGACACACTAGCGAACATACTGCCGAGTCCCACTCCAGAGCTGCGCACTACAGTCGGGAATAGCTCCGCCGAATACTTGTAGATTATAGAAAAGGAGCCTGATATAAAGAGCTTCCCTACCATCACGATACCTGTGGTCGCCGTAGAGCCATGAGGTAGAGCGACAATGACTAGACAGGCGATCCCTCCTAACAACATCATGGTGCTGATGAGTGCTCTGTGCCCGACGCGGTCCAAGAAGTATACATTGATAACATAGCTGGGCAACTCCACGACTCCCATTAAGAACATGAGGAAGTATGGGTTCCCGTTAAGTTTACCAGTATTTAGCGACAGACCATAGTACACCACCGAATTGACGAACCAACAACCGCAAATAATCAAAGTCTTCCGCAACATTTTTGGAGTTTTGAACAAGTCAGAAGTTCCTGCGGAATGTTCGTCTGTATATTTGGCACAGGTAGCTTTGCATTGTGATACTAATGACGGAGTGTCTATCGGGTCAGTTGATCCATTGAATTTCATAGCCTTCTCTATGATAGCGACTGACTCACGAGCGCGACCTTGCGCCCAGAGCCACCTCGGGGATTCGTCCATAAGTAGCCAGTGAGGAAGCAATATTGCTGCGTGTAACGCATATACTATTTGCAAATAGAATCTGTTATCTATTAAATATCCCCAAGCGGCTAATAATATTATGCCGGTGGCAAACATGATTTGAAACATAACACCGCATATAGTACGCTTACTCGGCCCGACTATTTCCATTGTCAATACAAACCCAGCTATATATGAACCCGATCCGAAGATACCGTAAAGGAATCGAAGTACTACGAATGAATAGTAGTCGGAGGCGAAAGCAACAGATGTGCCTAAAATGAGTTGTAAGATTCCAGACCAAAGGAAGGCTTTTTTTCTTCCTAACTTGTCAGACATTCGTCCAAATATAAGCGAACCGGCCACGACGCCAAACATGTATGCAGTTTGTGCTGAGGCGCCCATCCAGCGCCGACTGCACACGAAATTCCATTCAATACCCCGAGATGACGTGTAATATTGAGTATCGTAGACCCAGGACTGGCACTCTATCAGAGTTTTATTTTCTCCGTACATCAGGCAAGAGTCTAGTTTGCCATGTTCGTTCAACGGGATGGCTGCCTGAACCAACGAAGAGTTAAACGGCTCCGTATGGTTTGCACTGTCTATTCCTTGCAGGTAACATCTGAAATTCGAAAAAGGTACTTTTATTGTTCTCACATTATTTTAGTATTATTTTCGTGCCGAGCGTGCGCGGTGCATTATGTTAGTTAAAGTTTTATCACTTTATTCCATGCTCCTAAATGTTATTATACCTGTTATGGGGGAAGCGCTAAGGTAGCCCGAGAAATTCAAATTTACTTACGTTTTTTGCAATTTGCTGGTCAGTATTAAAATACGTAATCATTAAAATTATCAATTAAACCCTTTAAGTTCATATAATCCTATTGAATGTCTATTTCATTTTATGATCATAGAGGGTTGTAGGTATTTCAATGCATGAGCATTTCTCCAAGTTAAAAAAAAAAAAAAAAAAAAAGGTATTTCAATGATTATAATTCTGTAAATACATATTTGTTACGGTCGCGAATCATATTTTAATCAACGTACAACTTAATAATGACCAGCAAATTGCAAAACACGTAAAAAAAATTGCATTTCGCGGGCTACCCTGGCGCTTTCGACATGTTATAGTGCATATTAACCTATACTAATAAAAGGCGTGTGTTACAACTAAGAACAGCAAAGAAGCACAAGTCTTTCTACATTTTGGATTTAATAAAGCTTAATACAGTTTATGCTCGATAAAAACGAACAACAAACATGAAATGAAGGATATCATACATAACACTATCTAGCTAAACATTACTAGGTTTACATTATACGGTCAAATTAAAACAGCTAGCGAAACTCTGCAGTAGTGTATCGTTATCTAAACACGGTAAAATAAAAATATAAAATATTTGATTTCTTTGGTAACGACCGGTGAGGGGTGTTGTTACTTGAACTATGAGGTGATAAAAGCTGTTTTCTTTTGTGTTATACACAAAAAATAGATGTTTCAATTGACTACACTTCCTGCTGTCGATGATTTCACAAAAAGTTATCAAATTACATAATTTAAAACAAAAAAAATTATAATGTTTAATAAACCCGTCTCGTCCGCGGAGTTTTGCTAGCTAATTAAATTTAACCCCATATACATACCACCACCTACAAATTTTCTTTTTCTTGGTGTGTTTTTCGCTATTTCAAAGTATTATTGATGCACTAGAGGAACCTACGATAGGTAAATAATTACATTTTCAAAGATAATTATTTAATTCATATGTTTTTGTATTGACTCTACTTTCGTAGGAGTAGGACCGTACGAAAACATATTTTCTAGTGCTTATTTATATTACATTCACCTTACCCAAACTAACAGATATTGTAATACCAATTTGTAGTACCTAATAGAAATTATGTTCTCCGAAAAAATGCTGACAATAGACCTCTCCATAAGGGGGATGCGATCTGCGAAATTAAAATTTTCTAAAGTATTTTTGCAATTTGCAGGTCAGTCTCGTTGTATGTTGAACAGAATATGATTCGCGACCGTAACAAATATTTATTTACAGAATTATAATCATTGAAATACCTACAACCCTCAATGATCATAAAATGAAATAGACATTCAATAGGATTATATGAACTTAAAGGGTTTAATTGATAATTTGAATGATTATTATTCTGTAAACCCATATTTGTTAGGCTCGCGAACCATATTTTAATTAACAAGACACTGACTTTTGTGCACAAAACATAAGAAAATTTGAATTTCGCAGCCTTGGCGTTTCCTACTCAAGACTGCAATGTGCTAAAAAATGCGCCTCTTCGTGATTGTTACAATGAATCACTTCAGAAGGACATAGGACCTGAAACTAATTGATATTGTATGCAAACAATCACGTGTGTCACGGTAAGTTTATCTAATAGATAACATTACCGGCATGGTAATGTGTGTGGCAATACTTACAATACTTATAAATTATTATCAATTCTGTTATAAACAACAACATTTACATGCTGCTGTCTATCCATCATACGGAATCAGTCTAATAAACCTATTCGAAACCGAAGACCACAGTTTTATTTGTTAATAATGAAAGAAAAAACAATGGTTTTGATACAGAATATTAGATAAAGCGGCATACATAGCAAACCATAGCCCAAGAGACAAACAAATGTACGTTACAAAAGTGTGTACTTACGTTCAATATACCAACATATAAGTAGATATAACGGCACCAATAATATCACTGTTCTTGTAGATATAATAACGAGCACCAAAGCCGTCCCGACTGCCCACCTTCCTCCTGATCAAGCAAAACTGTACACGCTGTGTAACCAAAAGCAAATAATGTTATAAGACCCATACCATACGCACCAGTATCATTTGGAGCAAATCTATAAATATAAACAATATACCTAATAGGACTGTACACGATTAATGCAGTTGCATTTGCCCTGAACCACCGTATATAAAAGTAATTGAATATTTTTTTGCGTAATACCAAAAGGATGTACATTTAATTATGAATCCTGCTATCCATCCATGCACATGCAACGTAACACCTCAGTATGTTCCTGTTTCACATGATAAAAGCGTAGAAAGATATTTGACTGAACAAAATGTTTAATGAAAATTGTGGGACGTAACACATTTGCGAAGTGATGATTGTGTTGAGTGTTGATTTACACAAAAATGCAACAATATGTTTTGTCTCACATTTTGCATCAGTCAACGCATTGACACAGATCGATGTCAACAAATACAAGTGATGGTGCTTCACCAAATATCTGTCTTTGCTATCGGCGCCGCTTCGTACCCATAAAGACCTTGTCTCACTAGGACACCAATGCCAGCGCAACCTTGGTCGCACTGCCAAAAAATATATGGTTGATTGTGCAACCGATAGGACGACTGGTGAGATACCCACCATAAAGCTGTGTATATTTTGCCGGCAGTGCGACCATTGTTGCGCCACCATGGTGTCCTAGTGAGATATAAGTCCAATACGCCTGTCATGTGGTGGACGTCGCGTCGGTGGGAAACTGACCTATGTTCTGGTACCGCAGCGACTGTAACTAGAGACAGCATGTGCATGCCGGCCGTCATGGCCGCCAGGATGTGCAGGATGAACTGGAAACATTGGTACCGCCCGAAGTCTCCTGGAAACACCAACATAGATCATCAAACATTGGACTATTGATTTTTAGTTTACTTTTCGTAGAGCTATAAATAAATGATCGCGAAGGTGACTTGTCTTTCGGATAGTACTTTATGTAGGTTAAGAAAATATTGTCTTTATAGATAAGATACAATACGATAGCTACAATCATGGGAAAGTGCTTTCAAATGTACGACACGATGTGTCATGTTTGATTTTAATAAGTAGGTAGGTATCTACTCGTTACGCATCGTAATAGATTCTTTACTTATAATCTGATACTTGAAGGATGTAGAAAACACGATACTTTTCAATTGAATTTTTATCAATGTTGTGGACATTATTAGATACTTGTTAGATTTTGCTCGTGATTGTTTCAGTGAACTGAAAAGAGAGAAATGCAAAATAATGAAATAGTTTCCTTCGCTTTTTACAAAATAAATAAGAAAAGGATCCATGAAAATGCCCAGATGCACCGGAAGTTAGATTATTAGATACTGACACCTTATGTAGTTTTCCAATACCTACAATAAAAAAAAATCAGTCAATGATTTAGCAGCAAAGACGTTCATATATCTCTATTTTGTATACCTATAGATTTTAGAATAAATAATCATATAATATTTAAAAAAATATTTTATGGTTATTTATTCTAAAATCTATAATTATGTAAGTATTTTGTAGCACAACAACCACAAAGACGAATGTAATTTCAGACTGATTAAAATTATATTTTTTTGTTATTTATTAGATAAAGACCTACTTTTATCTTATATAAATATTGATGATTATTAAGGAACCAATTAAGTTATGATGTGATCGATGTTATTCTGCCTTGATCTTATTTTATTTCCATTGTAGTAGGTACCTACATTCAAAGGCTACGTTATTTTACATTATGTAGATATTGTGTTTATGTAATTATTGACTATGTGCCTACCTTGTCAAGTTTACGTTGGTAACTGAACTTTTTGAGTCTAAAATAACAGTTATAAGTATGTTCACGTTTATACAAGATTTTAGCAGCGAAGTGCGAATTGCAGCGGCCGTATCGACCCGAGGACTAAATATAGCCGCATGGTACAATTATGGAAAGATATAAGTAACTATAAATAACTAGCAATTTATCAACGGCAATACCGGTTTCAACCTGGTTGGTGCTCGCAATCACACCTGATAATTATGTACAATGTTTAATGGAACTTTGAAAAAAAAAAGAACAATAATCACACTGGTGCGTAGGTAATCCAGATCATTGATTTTCTGATAAAGCAAGCTTATTATGAGTGTGCGATAATTATAGGAACACGTTATCTCACCTTGATTTTATGTGCGTTTCGATTTTTTTGTAAGCACTAAGCTTAGCACAAAGACAGTGCTCGAGTGAAGTGTTTTACTAACATAGTTTTAAGTTTATACACTAACACACAATGTATTATTATAATATATATGTTAGTCTGTAAGGTATTTATCCATGGGCCAAAGTAGTCTGAAAATTATTATTATTATTAGTTCTTTGGATTTTTCTCGCATAAGAAACTAACTGTAAGAAACGCATGTGTGCCTACTTTGTACGTTTGTACCACTCCCTATCTTTAAGGCGAAAGCGCCAGGGTAACCTGCGAAATTCGACGAAAGCACCAGGGTAACCTGCGAAATTCATTTTTTTCTTAGGTTTTTTGCAATTTGCTGGTCAGTATTAAGTTGCACGTTGATTAAAATATGATTCGCGGCCTTAACAAATATGTATTTACAGAATTATAATCATTAAAGTCATCAACACAACTCTCTAAGACCAAGTAATCCCCAAGAAAGACTATTTCATGAAATCTTGACATTTGGGGATTATACTAACTTAACAAGTTGTATTACTTGATTGTAATGATTATAATTCTGTAAATACATATTTGGTACGATTGCGAATCATATTTTAATCAACCTACAACTTAATACTGACCAGCAAATTGCAAAGAAAGTAAGAAAATTTGGATTTCGCGGGCTACCTTAGCGCTTCCCCCTTAATCATCTAGACTTCTAGATGAATGTAAAATGTCGGCAGTTAAAATACCCATGGCCAACTATTCATAACTTCCTAAACCTAAAATAAATATTTACAACCGCAGCGAACTCGGGCTCGTAATGTTTCCATATCTTAGGAGAAGACAAGATTAAATGACAGAAGTCTTGAGACAAAGGAGTTCCGTAATACCGACATAGAAATTAGCAACGGCCGCGCTGTTAAGCATTCGGACTATGAATATGAGTTGACGTCAAAGGTAGCGTTGTTCGGGAAAAGGCGCGTCGATCATACAATGGTACTTGTAATATTAGTGAAAAATGCGATCATTAAAAGGGTCGTTGTATACAATGCTCTGCGGTCCGCTATCGACGCGGGCGTCAGGCACGATAACCCGTAACCCCGCCGCACTGTACTCGATCTGTCCGACTCACGCCCCTCGCATCTTATCACGTGTTTTAGTTTATAATTATAACGAACGTTTTGAAGTGACGAACCCATCCATCTTACACGATTAAGACATTAGAAGTCACATAAGTTTCCTATGAGAGTAGGTATACCTACTAGTTTTGATGAACAAATGGATCACAGGTAGAGCTGCAATTCCTTTATCATCGTTTATCTGCGACACGTATATTTTTTTATTACGTAAAATATTTGTGTAACATAAAGATTAGGCAATGTTTTAAGGTAAGATAAGAACAACTATCACATCATTGAAAAAAAAATAGATAGATAATAATTGTATTATCTTGAGTGATAAGTGATAAGCGACATTCTATATCTACAAGTGTTAATTCCTTTGGTTGATATTGCTCGACAGATTTTAATTGCCATAGCACTTTCGTTTAATGCCACGATAAAAGTTTTTGAAGCTAATGCACTTACGATTATTACTATGGATTATGAACGGAGTGTGTGCAAACGCAGACTACAGCGGTACATAAGTAACTAGCTGGATTGTAGACTTTGTAAATTCCTATACTATAAAGATAACCAAATAACTTTACTACCGACACTTCGCAATCTCTGCATAATTATGCAAAGCCACTAACCAAACAAAGGTCGCTATCCACCAAGAATCCAATAGCAAGGAAATAATCATGAAACTCCTAAGACTCCAATTAAACAATTTTATTTAAAATGAATTGAACATAACAGTGTCTGTACTCACTAATTGGGCTCAAACGTTTCAAAATCGATATAGAATTGGATTGTTTAACTGTCAGTGGTGTAAATTAAAATCAGTACTTTAGTAGGTAGGTAGGAACCGCCTACCTACATAGTTAATCAAGGTCAAGAAGCACATGACTGCCAAAAGGCCAATACTCTTCGGTGTCATAAAAATTAGATAACCAATCTTAATATCTGAACCAAATAATATTACGAATTTATGACTAGAACTGAGACATTAGCGCTTCTCGATTAAATGTTGACTGTATGGAAAATTACTTGTCACGACTTATGACTGAAACACAAGAAGAAACAATAACATGTGTTATGTCATTGTGCAGTAGTGCTACTTACTACTTAGGTTTCGTAGACCGACAGTGAGTGTAAGATCGGAACATCACGCACAACGTACTAACTATTGACACAGATGCGGACCTCGATAACACAGTGGTGCGACCGATAACATGAACCTCAATAAAGGTTTGTGACGGTTTTAATATTAAATATTTCCATTCAAGTAACCTTTCGATAATTTATTAATTCTGCTAATAGTAAACAATACAGTGTCTGTCCCTGTTTTCTCAAGTACACTACAAAGCTACCAAGCTACCAAGCTCCCAAGCTACCGAGCTACTAAGCTACCAAGCGACCAAGCCACCAAGCTACCAAGGTCTCAGTATACATGGTGGCCGTGCTGACTAACATTCTTTATTCAGCCGAAACCTGGACCGTGTCCCGCCCGGCATGTCCGCATGCTGGACCAGTTCCATCTTCGATGTCTTAGGAGAATTGTTAAGATCCAATGGTCTGATCGCACGCGGAAAACAGAAGTGCTGGTGGCATTGAGTCTTATCTCATGCGGCGTCAACTTCGGTGGTACGGTCATGTGTCACGGATGACATCGCAGCGAGTGGCTAAGCGTATCTTTTATGGTGAACTTGAGGAGGGCAAGCGCAAGCATGGCGGACAGCTCCTCAGGTATAAATATGTGCTTAATCGTCACTTTAGCAGGTCTGACTTGGAGCGGTCTCGATGGGAGCAGCAAGCAGCTCAAAGACTTTGAGCTGCTTGCTGCTCCCATCGAGACGGCTTTGGTTAAAACCAAAGTTCATGACTTTGAACTACGGCGGCGCCTTGAGCTTGATACCAAGCGTGACCGATTGAAAGCCCGACCACCTGCGGCAATTAACTATAATTTCATAGATGGTGTGCTCACGTGCGCACATTGTGCGAGGGCTTTCTTGAAGAAGATTGGCTACATAAGCCACATGCGAGCTCACGAACGGCAGCTACTGCGGAGTTGAAGCGATCGCCCTGGCCGAAATCACTCGAATTGCATCATCATTCATTTTTTACATTGTTATATATATGTAAGTATGTAGGTAATCCGTTGTATTTGGCTTACGTGTCAAATTTTAAAAATAGATGATGTGAAAGTCGTCTGCGTCTCGGTACAGTCGGTACAGAGTCGGTACGGTAACTCCCACATATCATCTGATTATTACATTCTTGGAATTGGTGTAATTAACCGAAGCTTACCTACGGCCACATGCAGACAATAAAATTGCAAATTGGAGGTCACCGGCGGAACACCGCCGTTTACGCCATTTCAAACCGTCGCGTTCCAGACAAAGTACACGCATTAAAAATGCGGTTCACTGCAACTACACACTATTTATGTGAACCAAACAGATTTTGAACACGTATTCGTGTAACAATGGATTTATAATTTTTCAGCTTTTTTATTCATTCCACCAAACTGAGGGCATACAATAATTCAGTTATTTCGACATGCGACGAAAATAAACAACTCGTAACAAACATTCTCAGAAGGTCATTTGCTTTGTATCTTTCTCCTCTCTTCGTCGTGCAGAATTAATTCCCTTTTAAAATGAAATTATCATACCGCATTTCGTTCAAAAACAAATGTAAATATTGTTGACATTGTGTGTGACTATAAATAGGGCACCGGGGATGTTGTTCAGAAAATTATGCGTAGCTGCTTGGAGAAGTGTGTGATAATTTTGTGTGGACCAAATTATCTGACATACATTTTGCTCTATGATCGTCATAAAATATAACCATCTATAGGCCGACCGCTTAACTGAGTTGCCTGAGGTAGCAGCACGGTGCGGGAGGGGTGTGATGACGTGATGCGAAAGCTCATCAGTAGCGTTGAAAATGACATGTAAAATACATGTATCTTTCAAACGCCCCTGTATTTTTCAATAAAATACAGAAACTTTCCTTGCGGGTCTTCGGTTGAATCTTTCGCAAGTTTAAGTTTTTTACATGTATTTTACGGTTTATTTTTCGCATTAATCCATACTTACTAACATTACAAATTCGAAAGTAACTCTGTCTGTCTGTCTGTATGTCCTTTTTACGCCTAAACCACTGAACGGATTTCGATAAAATTAAGGCAGAAAGATAGATTGCATCCCGGGAAAGGTAATTTTCGCATTAACGACTGGTGGCAAGGATTGTGTCATTCAAAGCCCTTATCTCCTATTGCTGTAAGAATATAAAGTAATCCACCGTCGTCAGCATCCAGTGAGAGAAATAGGTCTTTGGTTGGGAGATCACACACCAAAGATCGTAACCGTTTGACGGTAGATCGACTGAACAAATTAATATTAGTAAACTCTAATCTGAAAATTGTTCATTCGAATGAAAACGAACTTACATTTCATGAATCGGATGAAGTTTACGACGAAGCCAGTAATAGTGACATTGAATTATAGACAATTTGTTTTTAATTTCAATAATTTGCACCTACTCGGTTTATTTTGTGTCAACTGAGATATTGATTCGATTACGTAAAGAACATTATTATTCAATTAATGTTTAATTAATATTAAATAACCAAGATTTTTTCCCTTTGATTGTTAAATATGAAAAATACACAGTATAAAACAAGTATTAAACGCGTATGATTGTATTTTTCAGACGAAAGTGATAATTGTTTTTTTCGAAAATTACATGGACAGGAAAGATACAAAATTTCGAAAAAAAACAAAATGTATCTACAGTAGTACAGGCACTTCTGAATTGTCAAGGGGTCGGTCAGTCAGAAAGATGAAGCTAGTTGCGCATTCCAAAGCGTAGGAACCTATGGAGAAGAACGGGCAAGAAACTCAATGGGCACTCTTTTATATCAAAATAATATGGTTACAAAGTCTTGTTTACATCATTCATGTTAAAAATTATGCATGTGAGAACGATGCAGAACGTTAAAAGCGTCCGTAATGAAAAGACGAAAGAGATGACCAGTCCCTACTGACGGCGCCCGTTCACGAACATGACGAGAGCTGAGACGAAGCTAAAATCATTATTATAGGTGCTAAGTATTCATACAATTTATTTTCGTGAATGTCTCTCAGAGATCATCCGTGTCAAACGCGGACGAGAAGCCGATGGAAGTTGTCCGTGAAGAAAAAGTGGCACAGCTAAATCGGAACACATTGAAAATATCTGGGCTCTCCAGACGGAAGGCTAAACACCGATAAATGTGTAAGTACAAAACAACGTCAACAATAGCAATCAAAGAGTTAGTTGTAGCAACAATAGTGTATCACACAGTTACAATTACCAATGTAGGTAACCCAAAAATAATTATTGAAGAAATTGGGAATAAAAACAATATGAGGTGCTGAAGCATTTTTTCCTTAAAAGTCGAGGTGGAA
Source organism: Mesoligia furuncula (assembly GCA_916614155.1). Classification (NCBI taxonomy): domain Eukaryota; kingdom Metazoa; phylum Arthropoda; class Insecta; order Lepidoptera; family Noctuidae; genus Mesoligia; species Mesoligia furuncula. Next base: position 13,133,921 of record OU744807.1, read on the forward strand.
TTTCTGCTATTAACGGGTTCACGTAAAAGGAATTATGAATGTTCAAAGCGTTTTCTACAAGTGATATTCCTTCGCTCCTGAAAGTATATGAAATTATTATTTTTTTTATTCTGTGAATACGACATCAGAATCACTTTTACGCGTCACAAATATGACTCTATCCCCATATATAGGTATTCGCATTTTGAGTAAATGCTATTTATTATTTATGAATGGTACAATGGTTAAGACAAGACGGACTTAATGCCATGGCATTAAGTCCGTCTTGTCTTAACCATTGTAGAGCTATTATATAATTATACAATTGCTACTTTGATAATTATATAATAGCTCTACCAATAATCATTACCAACAATTATATCTAAATAGAAAGCAACAAACAAAAATGCTAATAGTCACCTAGGTCATAGTATTGAATTATTCGTAAACCTACGTGTAAACAGCATGCAACCGTAATTAGCTGTAAACTTAACAAACACTTAAACCTTTTAAAGTGGAATGCATTCATTAGCGTTTAGTCAGTGAAGACAATTCACTTGACGTGTAAATAAGGAAACATTCTTGCCTAATTGCATGAAATTACTAGAGTTATAAATGTCTAAGAACAAGTATGTTAACAATCTTCTTGCTAATATTTTAGACGCCGCGCCGTTACGGTAAATTAAAATCTTATATAGCATAAGTATTATTTTCAGTATTTTATTGTATTTCTGTCCAAAGAAAAATATATTTCCTTGTATGCTTGAAATGAAAATATTTCGTGGAATATTTCCGCAAACAATCGATTGGTTTTTCTTTCTGATTTAAATGTTAATGTTTAAGGAAAATTCTACAATGAACAAATGTACAATGTGGCATATAAATCGTGTAAATCTTATGAAGTAACTCGCTAATCAGGCAAATTGTTTTAAATAACATCTATCGTTGAGCTCCTTAAGTTCTGAGTTGAGCTGCACGGTTACTGACAAATGCGTGCACTGACTGGACAGGTCCACTCAATCTGTGTGGTTCTTTCTTCAAAAGATCATTTCAGTCACTAATCTACATGGTCCTCAAAGATTATGTCCGGATTTTCTATATACACATTGACATTGATGAATTTTATTTAGACAATGACATGAATATTTACTTTGTCTTTATTATTATTTTTTTTTCATTTAATTATTGTGAAATATGTATAGATGTGAGGACTATGTGAGTCATTTTTTTTCTGTTTTCCTTCTTAGTTTTAATCATGATCTGGCAGTTTGAGTAACTTACGCGGCCTACCCAAATGTCCTTTCTTTGGTATTGTTCGTCGAATCGTTGAGCTCCTCAATTTCTGAGTTGAGCTGCACGATTTTGACAAATGCGTGCACTGATTGGACAGGTCCGCTCAATCTGTGTGGTTCTTTCCTCAAAAGACCATTTCAGATATCAATCTACATGGTCTTCACACGATCTGACCAAGATTTTGTGTGGACTTTAAAAGAGACTGTGACCTCTGAGTTTGTTTCGGCCTTTCTTCTCAGAGTAGTCAGATAGGAAACGCCGACCACATCTAGTTTAAAAAAATATGATGTCGTGTAAAAGTGTTTGTAAAAACCTACTTACAGAAAATAAATCATTTATCATTTATCAAAAAGATGACAAAGACTAGGGGACCTAAAAAGGCCACTTTGGAAAATCATAAAAGAATAACATTATGAATCGTAATATGGCGAAGACAGTCCGTGATTTTATTTTTTTCGCTGCACTACGTGTAGGTATAATCAAAGAGATTGGGATTGGATTTGGATCGGATTGATTGGTATTTTAGCACAGACAAAAAAAAATAACTGAAAAATGCTTCACCAATGGGATTTGATACGATTATCTTAACGGTTAACTGTCCATTATGTTATCCTTTTATGATTCTACCAAAGTGGCCTTTTTAGGCCCCCAGCAGGGCTAGCATGGGCTGGGGATAAAACTTTTCTCCACCGGTTATTTCCACTGACAAGGGATAAAGTTATTTTATCCACCTGCCAAAGTACGGCAACAGGGGGAAAGAGAATTATATCACTTTTTGGCATTAGACGTGGATACTCACCCCCCGTCTATAGCATGGCGACTAGTGGAAGAGAAAAATTACAGATATTTTGACATAACAAAGGGAGAAATTTGTCCTCGTCTTTAGATGGTGGGTTTAAGTATATCTCTTGGAGAAAATATAATTAATTGTACTATAAAAATGTCTCGTGCTTACTGCCACCGTGAATAGTTTATCCACCCATGTCGCCATGCTCGGAGGGTGGACAAAATTGACAGAGGGGAATAGTATTTTCTCCTCTACCAGTGGATAAAATGTCTCCGGCCATGCTATCCCTGCTGGTTTGTCCACCGTGGATAGTTTATCCACCCATGTCACCGTGCTCGGAGGGTGGACAAAATTGACAGAGGGGAATAGTATTTTCTCCTCTCCCCGTGGATAAAATGTCTCCGGCCATGCTAGCCCTGCTGGGATAAAGTTTATAACCCAGTGTGTCGACAATTAAAATATGTAAGTATATTGTATATTATCCTCATGATATACACAATATACATATTAGAATTACATACACATTAGTATTACATATGGAAGCATAGGATAGATCCCACGAGAAGTCAGTTATGGAAGTTTAAAGGCTGGTATTTACAGAAAGATGATGCCGTTCTAAAACAGTGAACTCAATAGAGAGGTACATTATTTCCCCGGCACGTGCCTCAAATAGGACTTGCGCATTATTTTTGATATATGGATGTTTGTCCTATATTGACGTTTGCTGTTTACGTAGTCTGACACACCTCCGAACCGATGTTTCCGTAATAACTACCGTGTCTATGTACTACATCAGCTGACTATCGTGCCGCCTGAATGACGACGATTATATTTTAAAACATTATTTAAAGAATGGTATTCTTTAAATAATGTCTCTGTTGACATTTCAAGATCATTCCGTTGCTTTTGTGGCACAGTGTATGTTCTGAAAAATATTTGTTTTAATGGATCTATAGGCACATAGAGCAGTTAAAGCGCTCATTCTACCTTATAATTTAATTCGTAGTAACTATTTAAAAAATCAATAAAAAACATGTTACGTACATACCTAACTACTTTACTAACATTATCGTGCAGTACATCGTAGAAATCGAATCGAATCGATAAATCACGACTTTATGAGCAGATACAATGTACTAAGTAGTAGATAAAAGATTACTAGATAACAGCTGATTACGTAATGAAACCTTACTATTTAATTGCATAGATAAAGGTGTTACATAATTGTAGTTGTCGAAGATACTGTGTTACATCTTTACGGCTATTCCAACGAGTTCTGAAAATAGTACCGAATGTCTAAATCCGAATGTTACTCAGGGGTCATCAAATTCGCGTGTAGGTAGAGGTACAAAAACATGCAGTACTTTTGCAGTGCCGATACCGACACATACCGATTTGATAAGAAATTGCTAACTTATCAACGTGATTATCGAGGTGTGATGTTGCCTTGTTGTATCCGGCCAGCTTTCCGGCTAAATAAAGGGCATCCTATCACTGTTCGAGGTAAAGCAGGAGGTAGTTGTGTTATACAGAGCATGATTGACAAACTAATCAGAAAGCCCTTCGTAATCCTCGAGCCGTTCCATGTTAGCGCTCTATTAGAGGCATATTTTCAATAGCTGAAGGTCACATGCTGATATGAAAATGTAGCTGAATAAGAGTGGTATAGTAGGTAGTAGGTACTATCCCCACACTATGTTTACCTTACAGTGATCAGTCACAAGCATGCCCGCCCGTATTGTTTTCGTTACTGATAAATCTTACGTTGACGTATCCAGGTGTCGTTAATCAACTGACATAATAATTCGCCGAGGTAGACCTTGTGTTAAACATAAATCATCGAAAGTTCATCGCATACTTACCTACTCTATTTTAAAACAGTACATTAGCATAGACGACAGGCGTGTAAATAGAGAAACATCTGGTAAAACTCGTTTAGTGAGAAAGACGAAAAGGAATTTTTGATGTAATATTGTCTTCAACAGAATATCGACATTTTTGTGTTTAGCATGACCGCGTGGATCACTGAAGTGTGCACCAAGCGCATCGGGTGCGTTCAGGATAAGACTATAGGTAATAATGTAAACATTACGACTCAGTCGTTGCTAATAATAGCACAACACATAAAGTCGGGTTAGGTTAAGAGTAGGACTAAGGACCACAACAATATTTATTTATATTAGGTATACCTAACTATATACGGGGCCCCGGTGTGGGCGCGTTCACTGCGGCGGCGAGCCGCCCACTACCTGAACGCGCCCCAGAAGATGGTAGCCATAAGGGCTATCCGGGGCTACCGCACGATCTCTGGCGAGGCGGCAAGCCTCCTTGCCGGACTGCCGCCATGGGATCTGGAGGCGATAGTCCTCGCGCGCCTGTATGAGTGGCGCGCGGAGGCACTACGCCGGGGGGAGGATCCGCTTCCGCGGCAAATCGCTGCGGAGCGGACGGATCTCCGGCGCGATCTCATGGCGGCATGGAAAGAGCGACTGTCGCAACCCAGCGCAGGGCACGCCGCGATAGCGGCGATAAGACCCCTCTTTGAGGAGTGGCTAGAGAGGCGCCACGGCGCCCTCACCTACCGCCTGACGCAGGTCCTCACCGGACACGGATGTTTCGGGAGGTTCCTGCACATCATCAGGCGGGAGGAAACGCCCGGGTGTCACCATTGCCAGGATCGCCCAGAGGACACGGTGGAGCACACGGTGGAGGTCTGCCCCGCTTGGGCGGAGCACCGCCGTGTCCTCGTAGAGGCGATTGGCAGCGACGGCGACCTCTCGCGTCCGGCCCTGGTGCAAGCCATGGTCCGGGGCGAGAGGGAGTGGGAGGCAGTCACCTCCTTCTGCGAAGCAGTCATGCTAGCGAAGGAGGTGGCGGAACGGCTCAGGGAGAGAGCCTCCCGTCCCAGCCGCCGCGGGAGACGCTCCGGGCGTCGGGAGCCGCGTGACGACTCCCGCCCACCGTAGGCGCGGGCCTGCGGGCGGAGAGTAATGGGTAGCTCACCGCCCGATCAGGACCAGGCCCGTGCCGGACGGCGCGTACGTGTTCCACGCGCGCCTCAAAGAGATGTCAGCGGGATTGTCCGAAAGGGTTACCGCTGGCCCGGAACATAAAGGGCTAAGGAAGGAACACGGGTGGGTTTTAGTCAGTAAGAGTCTGACACTCCCTTCCGCTCCACCCAGAGCGGGAGGAGTCATTTGATGATTTCCCATCCTCAAAAAAAAAAAAAAAAAAGCTACCTTCATGTAGAATCCAAATTAAAAAATGTACTTACGAAAAAAAAAAGAATACCTATTGGATGAAATACTTTGTTTGAAGTGTCTACAATCTAAGATTATCCATCAATTAATTCTTTTTTCCTGAAGGTTAATGATAATGAATTAATGAGGTAGTAACTTATAACGAACATACCTACTAATTAAAAATAAATAACTTTTAATTGATCTTTTAAACTATTTATTAACAAAGTATGTAATTAAAAAGCTGTTACCAACGTGCTGTTGCTGTTGTTGTTGGATTAGGTAGGTAGGTAGGTATACAGGGTTATTGGTAAAACAATAAACTCATCATTATGAATAACTTTTACTATGGGACCAAACCTGAAACCGCGGAAAAAAAAACAGCTGTTCCCTACATTTAAATCGTCAAAATGTAGGGAACAGCTGATATTTTGACAATGACCTCCTAAGAGGTTGTTAATTTTTTACCAATAACCCTGTCTATTAAGAAACATCGCGTACTGCGACGAAATAATACAATAATTACCGAGAAAAGTAAACGAAAGCTTACTAATTATCCATATTAAGGGTAGGTACAATTATCTGAGTTGACAACTGTTTAACAATGATAATTTTACGCGCGATATATTGGTGATTTTTATCGCGTTAACAGTTGTTTTTAGGTTATCTGAGTATAATTAGTACAGTAGCACGTTGTTGCAGTGCCGATCCAGTACAATACAGGGTCACCGGCGTCACGCGATGTCATGCTATGGCATTTGGCAGAATTTACATGAATACCTACTTTGTGAACACTAGCATTGTTCAGAACTGTAAAACCTACTGAATGTACTAATATTTGTACTTAGTTTCCAATTAGAACATGGTTGTTATTTTTCTTAAATACCTATTTGCAACGCTTTTGTATCGTAAACGTCTTGGAATTAACAGTGAGGTTCATGTTTAAAAGAAGGTCAGTCGCATTTATAAAACATTAATTTATTTTCCGTGTTGAGACGAGAAAATGTTCAATTTCCCACGTTTACATTACGCGCTTTAAATCAGTCACACAGTTCACACTGTTGCATCGGAATTGATTTTTTATTCGAATTGAGTACGTAAAAGTTAAGTTTTCTTTTAAATAAATCGTAAAATCTGTATGTAGCACACTTGTGTGTGCGACTATTTAAACCTTCATTACATAAAATGAATAACATTAATTTCCTTTCAAAAATTGTTTTATTTCCAACGCGCGTGGCGGCGTGGTATGTCTCGGTACTTGTTTTACATGCGCATATTGTTTGCGTTGCCAAGTGGCGTTATTTTTGTTGCAATAACGGAAAAGCTTATTGTAAGTACTTCACAAGTGCCAAAAAGGGTGTCAGCAATATACCTCATTAGTTTGCGTCATTTCTTGAATCATTACAGGGCCTTTGTGCATACACTTACACCTATTAGGTAACCGACCGACCAAACTTTGTAAATAAATGTATGCTTGTTACAACACTGTATGCTATAGACTTTATCATAATTAAAAATATACAGCGTTTATCAAAATATTTTGTAAGTATCATAAAAGTTGACAATGAGTTGCGCTTTCAGAAACTATTTTTCAAATCCGGATTTTAATGTAACAAGAAAATCATGAGCTATTTAAGTTATATCCTTAGACCGCGCATACCAACAAGTTTACACATGGTTTTAATATCATCGATGCGGCTGACATCGAGGATGTGATCAATTAGAAAGGAAAGCGCGGCAACTATTAAACTTACGTCTTAGTCACATGAAGGTTTACGCTTACAACACTGATCACATTTCTCAGTCAAGACAAGATTGACCAGTTGCAACGAAATCGAGGCCAATAAGCGTAACTTGCACTGCTTGTCCGTACGAAACAACAAAAAAAAAAGAATGGACCAATACTCAATTTAAAAGGGTTCCAAACTTCAGTGTTGTAAATTGTAAGCATCCATATGTTTAAGCACACTGTAGATCCAGCACTCACCGAGCTTTCCCATCATTTCCTCTAACGCGTGATCCTTGTCCATGGTGAAGGCGGTGGTTCCCGGCGCAGGAGTGGTGTTGTCGGAGTTCTGTAACGATATTCACAAGCACCATTGATGGTAGAGTAATGTCAAACGCGCGACGGCGTGAGTAGTGCAGGCGAACGCCAGGCGTGCGTGCCGGCGGACGAGCGAATGGATGGCAAACGTCGCGTCGTGGCGCCGGCCGCGGGTCGGTTACCGCAATCGCGCGAAAAAAACCTAACCTCTTATCTGCATTGGCCATACCTGCCAGTTCGGTGATCACTGCCAGCGCCGCCGCGCCGCGCGCCGCAGCGCACTGGAGACTCTATCTTGCACTGATGCGGACGCAACACTTGCCGCGAGACAAGTTTCTGATGTAATCGTAATTGTAGAAATGGTCACTGAACAGGGGGCGTAAAAAGGCCACTTTGGCAGAATCATAAAAGGATAACATAATGGACAGATAACCGTTAAGTTAATCGTATCAAATCCCATTGGTGAAGCATTTTTCAGTTATTTTTTTTTTGTCTGTGCTAAAAAATCAATCCGATCCAAATCCAATCCCAATCTCTTTGATTATACCTACGTAGTACGGCGAAAAAAATAAAAACACGACATGTCTCCGCCATATTACGATTCATAATGTTATCCTTTTATGATTCTCCAAAGTGGCCTTTTTAGGCCCCCAGTTCAGGCCACAGCAGTTTTAATAGTCAAGCATAAGGAAGGAAAAAAAGTATATTGAATAACTGAAAAACTGAAACATTTCAGTCGTGTAACTGTTGTTATGTTACAGTTTACAGTCTCATCTTGCTAGTAACGTCATTATCAGGCTGCATAATGAATGATATCGCCGGCACTGTTTATCGTAATTCAATTGATACAACACACGTTACCTATTCGGTTACCTGCGTATGAACTTCGATGTTTACCGCAAGCAGTTGCAAATAGAACAAACATTTGATATCAAACCTACGTAAAGGACTACATTATTTATAGATAGGAATAATTGAGCCTTTTATATAACGCACATAATTCCAGTAATAAAAATATACCTCCCATACGATCAAAATAAAATTAGGGACTAGCCTTGAGCAGGTCGTACCTACAACTTCACATGATTTGCTGAAATCTTCACGTCAAACGAAAAGTTGAATGCCTTTTTCATAGCATAGTAGGTACTTAGGTACTTAGGCATCGGATTGGGCACCTCCTACCTCGGTTTATCAAGTATGATTTTCTAAATGGAGCGAAGATAAAATCATAACATTTACTTATCACTAACATAATTCGGTGTACCTAAGTGTAGGTAATCGATACGAAAATATTAGCTATGAAAATATCTGATATCATCCTGCGATCTAAATATTATATGATTAACACGTTCCGGGACACTAAACGCACATAGACGTGATAACAATAAAACTTCTCTATCTCGTGTTGTGTCCCGGAACGTGTTAATATTGTTATCGATAGCAAGTTTGTCATTTTTATATCTGACTCCTTAGGGGGTACGCACCACCAATCTCTGCAACCTCGTGCCATCCTTGTGATTAGAGTAGATGACCATAATGTAGAAAACCTGTGTTCATCACCATTGGTGAAGTTTTACGGGCATGTAAAGATGACCCAAAATTTGTCGAAACTAGGGTAGAAACAAACTACTCCAAGACTCAAAAATAATTTATAACATAAAATAGCTTCGAAAATAATAATTCCGTCTCCACCGTGTCAAATTTAGGCGCATCTAATTCAGAATTACAGATTCGCTACGTATGGAACGGAATGACAAAAAGTATTAAAACAATAACCGAAATGGTTCAGTTTTGAAAACTGCTATTGTTTCCGTTTCAGACATGGCAGTGTAAATAATTAGCAATTAGAATAGGTACCTACTTATAATGACTGATTGGTTACCTAGTTACTCTACTGGTCTACCGCATATATAAACCACAAAGAGTAAGATAATATTAGTTAGGTAGGTAAGTATATAAGTACCATATTACTTCCCGTTGTTGATCCAAGCTTACGCTCCAAGGACACGGTTACTTGGATTTACGCTTGTTCCTATATCTGACCTTCCACGAAGCGCTATAATATTGAAGCTAAGGAATATTTTCCTACCTATAAACGGATCTAATCAAGGTGAAATTGCTTTTAGTTATTGTGAACAGAACAGATTAAACATAAAGTATAGAACTCATTTTAACAATAATTACGATTGGTAGAATTAACGATTCGTTAACGAAGCTTTTGTTAGGGTTCCGTACCAAAATGGTAAAAACGGAACCCTTATGGTGAGACTCAGTCTGTCTGTCACAGCTGGATATCTCAAGAACTACTAATGCCATCAACTTGAAATTTGGAGTAGTTTTAGATGACGTTTGCCCAACTATTTTGCAAATAAGAAAGAAATAAAAATACATGTATATTTTTGCAACAGGGACTGAAAGGGGATCTGAAAAATTCGAAGTGTGGCAACTAGGGCATGTGTGTGTGAATTCCATATCATCCGTATCTTATGAAAGAGCGCAGTTTGCACATTCTTAAACATTTTTTCTTTTTTTTGGGCCGCATGGAATAGAATAGAATAGAATTTTATTTTGCAAATATGGGTAATACATAATATTTCTTATAATTTTCTTTAGCTCAGCCACATTTTACCAATCGGCATGCAAACATTTGAAATTATTTATATCACTATTATAACACTTATTTATAAATTATTATCATACAATTTTAAATCATCAACTTAATTAAAAATATATGTTTGTATTAAAAGGAAAATATAAATTAGTATCATTAGATTGTATATAATGTCATTACTATTACAAATATCATACCATTATCAATAGTTTTCGTCTTTTGATGAAAAATGTAAAAAAAAATATCGCCCCCCCCCCCCCTTATCTCCGAAGTTTGCAAAGAGAAAAATCTAAAATAATTCTATGTGATAGAATTTTATGTAAAGATTACAGGAAAAATAAAACTAAGTCTCTAAATAGCACACTTTTTCACAAATCATCAACAAAAGATACATTAGCTCAACTATAGGTCAAGAGATGGCGCTGACATAAAACTGCAATACATATTCTATACCACAATGCGCAGTGTCAAAATTCTCTGACGAACATAGGCCTCGCCGATGAAAATTTAAAAACATATACCTATTATGATGTTACGAAACCCTTAGTGCGCGAATCCAACTCGCTCTTGCCCGGTTTTTTTCTAATCTTTCAGTGAAAAGGTGGAAGATTAAAGGAGAATCTATACTATACTAGAATAAACGCTACGTAATCGTCGTCGTCGTACATTACTACGTCCTTACTAAACTACAAACCCAACCTAATATTCAGGCTTGATGGAGCGAAAAGTACTTCGACATCATGATTCGAAGATGGTCGACGCCATTAGATGTAAGTACCTACCTAAACACACATGATTACCTACGCGTAAGCAGGGGCAAATAAGTATGTCTCTTTCTAACCAATCATCCTGACCTATGTTGCTCGGAAACATTCAGCGTGGTGGGACGCAATTCACCCAACAGGTACCTTCTATTTCCAGAACATTACAAAATGCATCCTATAATTGGTGCATGCCTATAAATTAGGGCTTAGCCGAACGTGGTTTGAACCGAATACGAACTTCGACCAAACATTCGGTTAAATAAAAAGTTCAGCCGATCTTCGGTTATTTTCACCGCGCTTTCTTGAGATTCTTATCACCTCTAGCTCCGTATATTCCGACTTCCGAGCCACTTTTCTCAGAGGCGGGAAATGTTTACGAACAAAAACGTAACCGACTCCTGCCAGATAACGCAGAATCCTTGGAGTTTTTGCACCATAATGCGATATACAGGGTTATTGCTAAAACATTAACAACCTCCTAAGAGTTCATTGTACTCATCATTATGAACAACTTTTACTATGGGACCAAACCTGAAATCGCGACAAAAAATCAGCTGTTCCCTACATTTATGTTGGTATAACTCGTCAAAATATAGGGAACAGCTGATTTTTTTTCGCGATTTTTAAAATGAAAATACAAAAAGTTAAAATTACATTAAATCTATACATATGTATACAAATAAATAAAATTGAGATGTCTGTTTGTAATGTCAAAATAATAACTTTTTACTAAACGAAAGTAGGTATACTTATAACAAACAAAAAAACCGGACTAGAGCGAGTCGGTCTGGCGCACCGAGGGTTCCGTACCATCATATTATTATGGTTTTAAATTTTCATCGGCGAGGCCTATATTCGTTAGAGAATTTTAACACTGCGCACTGCTGTGTAGAATATTGCAGTTTTAGGTCAGCGCTGTCTCTTGACCGATAGTGGAACTAGTGTAACTTTTGTCGAGGATTTTTGAAAAAGTGTGCTATATAGAGACATCGTTTTGTTTTTCCTGTAATCTTTACATAAACTTCTATCACATAGACTTATTTCAGATTTTTCTCTTTGCAAACTTCGGAGATAGGGGGGAGGAACGGTATTTTTTTTAATTTTTCATCAAAAGTCGAAAACTTTGCGGCCTAAAAAAAAGAAAAAATGATCGAGAATGTGCAAACTACGCTCTTTCATATACCCCACATGCCTAGTAGCCATACTTCGAATTTTTCAGATCCCTTTTCACTGGGTGCGCCAAAGTTCACCTAAATTTTCAACTCCGATAATTGGAAACCGAAAATGTTCTTCCTAAAATTTGTCATCCTAACAATCACAATTCCTAACAACTCTGTCTCTAATGTTCATAATACCGAAGCATTCAACTTCATAATGTCTGTAGCAATAAACATCTCTTATACTTTTATTTGTTTTCCTATATTTTCTCAACATAACCATCTTTTACACTATTATTCAAAGTCATATCTTTTTTGTTTAAATTTCTTTAAATAGATTTTTTTTTGTTTAGATTTTATTAATAGCGGTAACCAACATAGTATAATTACAAAAGTAACACATTTGTAATGACAACTTAGGATGCAAGAGCGAGCGAAGCGAGCTCGGGACTTGGGGCACCCCGACTCAGACAGGTTAGGTTCGAAGGGGATGACGGGGGCTCGAGTGAGCGAGCAAAGCGAGCGAACGAGCCCCCGTCATCCCCTTTGTGTTAGGTTCCTTTAAACCATGTAGACAGAAATAGGGGCCCCGCAAAGCGGGGCTCCGTCGACTACGCATAACCACATATTTTTGTAGATAAAAAAAAAATTGGTATTTCTTTTCTCGGCCACTATGATTTTGCGAACTTTGCGGTTTTCAAATTTACACTAAAAAGAGTCTATTCTATCCAAAAAAAATAGCTACTATCAAAAAGCGCCGGGTGTGGAAGTACAGTGGTTCCATAGACACAACTCAGTACGTTATGTACGTTATGCCTTTGAGTATTAAACCAACTGTAAAGCATACCCCCAAATAATAATCATACCCTCAAATTAAAACTATAAATATCATCTAATATTATGGTAATTATGTTTAGGGATAAAAGCGTTATGATAAAAAACAGTAGGAGTTTAAATATATTTACATTAATGATATTATTAATTAAAATTTTCGTAAACATAAGTGTTATGAACATCGCCGGGTAGCACTACAAATAGTATGAATGAAAACGTTAGGATGAAAAATTTTAGGAAGACTGATCATTCGGATTACAAATCATTAGGAAGAACAATTTCGGGTAAAGAACTTTAGGTGAGCCAATATGGACCCCTTTTCAGTCGTTGTTGCAAAAAAAAATATTTTTATTTCTTTCTTATTTGCAAAATAGTTGGGCAAACTTCATCTAAAATATTTCAAATTTCAAGTTGATAGCATTAGTAGTTCTTGAGATATCCAGCTGTGACGGGAACACCCAAATAGTCCGAAATATTTTATTCCGAATATCGAAGTTGCGATTTTCAAAAGTCCGAATTTCATAATACCTACGAATTATAATTTCTATTATTAAAAATCACAAAATTTATTTTACCGAAAGTCATAAATGCGATTTTCATATGTTCGAAGAGTCAAATGCTCGATGGGTTCTCGGTCCGAAAAACGACATTCCGATTTTAAATTTTCCGAATAACCTGCTAAAATTTGGATTCTGATTCAATTAGTATGATATTCAGTTACCTACGTATATAAATTCAAAATCTTTATGTTACTTTAGTTATTTTACTTTGTTATTAATATTTGTGTATTAATATTATTTTTTTGTGTTTTCTTCTTCTCCTTAACGATGTTAGGATGAACTAGCTTCACCTAGGCCAAACCAGTTCTCTCTACACGCGATAGGACAAACCATTCAGGTGACATCAGTTGCATGGTTGCGGTCGGTCGATAGGCGACGTAGGATGCAAGAGCGAGTGAAGAGCACCCCGAGGTTAGGTTACTTGAAACCCTTTACCCAGAAATAGGGGCCCCGCGAAGCGGGGCTCCGTCGACATAGGATGCAAGAGCGAGCGAATGACAATACAAATACCTTCAAGTCAAGTAGTGTCGCAGTGAAAATCTTTAGTGGTAACGTGCATCGACGTCTAGTAGTATCGCAGTGAAGATCTATCGCGGTAACGTGCATCGAAGTGTAGTTGCGTCGCAGAGACGGTCTTTCGCAGTAACGTGCATCGTAATTTTGTAGCATCGTATTAGCATTTATCGATATTTTGTGTCGAAATTTCGTATTCTACTCGTATATTTGTCTTGCTATTCAATTTTACAAGGCGTTATTATTTCGGAATTCTAAATAATCGGAATTCGTATTTTTGATGTTTCGAATTATTATTAATTCGGACTTTTTGTTATTCGATGTATTGAAACTCGGTATTATGAAAATAGTAATTATATTAATTTAATTGTTTTTTATTTGTATTAATTTAATTTATTTAAATTTAATATCTTTTTCATATTTAATTTTATAATACTATGGGTGTATCTGTAAAAAACTTGCCGGAAATAAATGAATTTATTTTATTATTATTATTAAACATTAGGAATATTGAAATTTTGGAATAATAAAATAGGATGAATGATAAATCGGAGTTGTTATATCAGGAATTTTGAACCATTCGGGATTATGACATTCGTATTTGTGACTGTCGGAATTAAATTTTTTGTATTTATATAGTGTACCCAGCTGTGACACACAGACAGACAGACATACTGAGTCTCACCATAAGGGTTCCGTTTTACCATTTTGGTACGGAACCCTAAAAACAATAAATCTTATTTTACTGGTTTAGTTTTATTCTTTTAATCAAAACAGTTGTTTTTTTTTATATGCTCTTGTATCCAGTGTTTGGCACTTAGACCGAATTTCAGCCTAATGCTAACTTCGGTTCGACCGCTGAAGTTCAGATACACCGAATGTGAATCGAATTTCGGTATACCACCTTATATGTGTCTGGCTTTTAATAGATCCAAATTACATAATTTTAAAAGTTCGATCTCTATTATTAAGTAAGTATAGTGGAAAAATACAATGAGCAACATATTTTATTATTCGTCATGAGGCAATAACTAATACTTATCATTTAAAAAAATAATATTATTATGTAAATAATTTCTATCGTGTCACTTCCGTTATCACATTAAACGTATGCGCGAATATACTTCACTGATAAGACCTTGATGGAGCTAGACTTAAGTTTATTACAGAAAATATTGATCATATTTTACAGTCGATAAGTTGTCGTAGTGGTGGTGTCTGTGTGGTGCCGGACTTAAAGAATAGCACCACCCTATTACTTCCCATAGGTGTCGTAAAAGGCGACTAAGGGTCGTACCGGAGAATGGGCAGCAGCGTTCTCTATGCATTCCACCACCATACCATACTGCGATTGCCAACCCGCCTGCTAACCTAACCTTTTTTTTTTTTTAACGTGGAGAAATGCTCATGCATTCTGCACTACCACGGGGAGATAGTGCAGTTATGTGGGACTCTAACCCACTAAAACTCCACGGTGTCCTCCTCTGCCGCTTACGGCGGGAACACGGGCACGCGTTAGCACTCATCCGTGAACCCGCCGCGGCTGTCCGTCACCGGACCCTCCTCTGGGGAGTACTCCCCATCACCGGCGCACCAGAACACATAGCACGCCATGACCACCCCAGGGACCAAACCAGCACATGGGCGCCAGACGACCCCGTGTCTGGGCACCCTTGGTCCCCCTGCGACGGGTCAGACCATTGGCCCCGCCGCCTGCCAATTTTCGGCCGCAGAGGATAGGGAGAGCGGCCAACGTCATACCGACACTCCTCCTACCCTGCGGCCCCACCGCGTCCGCCATCGAACGGTGGCGACCCCGTCAAGGCCGCGGAAGGTAGGGAGAGCGGCGCACCGCAATACCGGCACTCCTCTCCCGCCGCGGCCTCCAACCCTCAGCCGCGATGCCTCTCATACGACATCGCGGCCCGCCTCAGTTGCGATGTCGCCGAAGCGGCACCGCAACCTACTTGTTGGCCGCTACGTCGTCGGCTTACAGGCAAAAGCCCTGACGAGCGGCCCCTCCTCGGGTTCCTCTTCGCTTCACCGTGGGTGTCCAAGCCACGGCTACTGAGCCCCCCCGCCTCGACAATGCGGGAACCCACCGGGGGGGCTGCTAACCTAACCTAACCTAACTTGGGGGAGGCCTATGTCCAGCAGTGGACGTCTTTCGGCTGAAATGATGAAGTTGTCGTAGTATTTTATCGTGTTCTAGGCATGTTATTAACTTTGAATATATTAAGCAACGATTTACCTTCTATCGCCATAATGATTACGAATTCACGATATATATAGGTAGGATGCCTACCTCCAAGATTCTCAGTAGCGCCATTTGTTCTCAAGGAGGATAATTTTAGAATAATCTCTCAATAGAACGAGGGGAATAACCAGTATCCTCACACACCGCGCACATGTTAATCATTTTACTTAGACATTGACTTGCTAAACTGCGCAGAGCTAAGTATACGAGTGCAATGAATTATTTAACACCAGTCCACTTGCAGCTCAAAGAGCGCACTATTGGAATCACTCGAATCACGACATACCGGTATTTTCGCCATCACACATATTATGTAAATGTCACATTTTCAAACGAACCAAAATCTATGAAGCTCCGTTGGGCAATGACTTATAAAACCATGTCCGTGTACGTAAATGTTCTTAATGAATAAAACTAGTAATTATAGAAAGAACATTTACAAATGAGAGGTTTGTTTGTTGTAGGATCGGAACTATCCATGAAGATGTAACAACAGATGTGTTGGGAAAAATCGGTTCCTGGCAATGGCTCGTGACAATAGTTTCAACATCGCATATGATGCTCGCTATGTTTAATCAATACGAAGACATATTCCTTCTTCAACCTTCAGAAGTCTATTGTATATTGCCTAACGATCTCGAAATAATAAACTCAAGCATGTGTTTTGTAACTTTTGAACACAATGGAACTGAAGACTACAGATGTAATAAGTGGCATTTGAAGTTTTTATGGGTCATTTGGCTGCAAAAGACGGTAATTAAATAAGAAATTGGAAAAAAGTTAGAAGATGTTTAGGTCCTTATTACGGAACCTCATTCAAGACTCAACCATTACTTAAAACTAGTTTCAACCAATCACATGCCTTTAAACTACTTTTAAGTAATGCTTTGAGTTTTGAGTGAGCTCTTGTAATAACTTGTAGCTTTTATTGTTGTAGCTTCACTCTATCTATCTCTCTAACATCACATTATTCTATCATTTTAGTTTTCAGCAAGTTTCCTGGGCCACCAATGGCAAAATTTAACTGAGGAATGCAGAACCTATTGATACAAAAGAGAATAGAGCATCCTACCTACTAGCTAGCTTTAACTATAACAAACAGAAATACATCAACAAGTTGATGAAAGAAAACTAGAATTGTGTAAAATATGCGTTCATTGTCCTTTGACTTTATGTAAATCATAATCATATAGACTTACCTACTTACGTTTAATTTTATTCACCAAGAGGCAGCATGACGAAAAATTAAAATAGAACCTTATTTTTCAGTGGCTTGTCTTTTGTGACCAGAAATTGAAATTACTGTCTACAGCTATCATTAGTCGGTTTGGCTTGGTATTTGGATGTATCATATTCGGATTGATTTCAGACAGGTAACCGGTTTTAATACCTACCTTTAATGTTCATAACACGGAGCTTATGTTCAAAATCCCTCCTCGGCCTTATATGCCTAAGGCGCCAATTGGTCTTAGGTGTTGGTCATTTTTGAGGCTCATCACGCGGTTTTGAGCAAGTAATTCCTGTTTTGAAATCGGTTGGCAATTTTTTTTGTTTTTTCCCTGTGTTAAATTTTGAGTCAGTGTTCAAAAATAAAATCAAACCGCAAACAACATGTGCGTAACATCATGATAAGTAGGCATAGCTGTGCGTAGGGACTCACTCAACTCCTATAGGATAATACTAAACTAACCTACTACCTACTCTACCTCCTATTTTCTTAAATTTAAATAAATTACGTCGTTGTCATATTACCGAAGACATACGTTAAGAATCATAATTTTTTTAGGGTTCCGTAATCAACAAGGAACCCTTAAAGTTTCGCCATGTCCGTCTGTCCGTCCGCGTCTTAGCTCAGATACTTTTAGCACCTACTACTAGAAAGCTACAGCTACATACAGGGTTACTTTTCCGAGATCATCCAAATTTTTAATGGTGTTCTACCCATGAATATAAACAACTTTCACTATGGGAGCAACTCTGAAATAACGAAAAAAAAAACCGGGCAAGAGCGAGTCGGACTCGCGCACCGAGGGTTCTGTAACATCCGGGTTTATGCATAAGGTTTATCTTTATGAAATTAAATGTTTATTTTTTATTTTTGAGTTGATTGAATGAATGGTAAATTGCGGTTTACAATATGACGTATTAAAAAAAAACTACTTACTAGATCTCGTTCAAACCAATTTTCGGTGGTAGTTTACATGGTGATGTACATCATATATTTTTTTTAGTTTTATCATTCTCTTATTTTAGAAGTTACAGGGGGGGGACACACATTTTACCACTTTGGAAGTGTCTCTCGCGCAAACTATTCAGTTTAGAAAAAAATGATATTAGAAACCTCAATATCATTTTTGAAGACCTACCCATAGATACCCCACACGTATGGGTTTGATGAAAAAAAAAATTTTGAGTTTCGGTTCTAAGTATGGGGAACCCTAAAATTTATTGTTTTTTTTTCTATTTTTGTGTGAAAATCTTAATGCGGTTCACAGAATACATCTACTTACCAAGTTTCAACAGTATAGTTCCTATAGTTTCGGAGAAAAGTGGCTGTGACATACGGACGGACAGACAGACAGACAGACAGACGGACAGACAGACAGACAGACAGACATGACGAATCTATAAGGGTTCCGTTTTTGCCATTTGGCTACGGAACCCTAAAAATCAGCTGTTTCATACATTTTGGTCAAGGTACCTGAAGTTTTGTATGAAACAGCAGATTTTTTTCGTGATTTCAGAGTTGGTCCCATAGTGAAAGTTGTTTATATTCATGGGTAGAACACCATGTAAAAATTTGGATAGTTTTTGAAAATGTAGATTAATCACGCCGACAAATAGGTAAAATAAAATTTTGAAAAAAAAAAAAAGTTTTTAGGGTACTTCCTGGCTCCTCTACCTACCTACACGTAAAATGGGGATGTTTTTTTTTCATCGTCTACCCCATGGTGCGGCGTGTCGTTGGATAGGTCTTTCAAAAATATTGCGGGTTTGTGAAAATCATTTTTCGATTCAGTAATCCGTTTGTGAAATTTTAAGCTTTAAAATGCAAATTTTTGTAGAGCCAAGTGTGTCCATCCCTGCCAGATACTTAGATGGTTGCTTTTGGATATGAGTAGTAGTGATACGCTGGTTCTGGCGCACCGATCTGAGGGCGGGTGTGCCAGAACCCCAAAACCTAAAAAAAAAAAAAAAAAAAAAAAAAAAAAAAAAAAAAAAAAGTTTTGGGGTGCTCTGATCACGTTTCTGCGATCCGTTTTTGCGTAGGATGAGCGGTTCCGGAGATGTGCAAATCAATTAGCTGATTTATCTAATTGATTTCCGGTGCTACTAACCCTCATTAGTGTTTCATTGTTAATCCTCTTATCTATTCAACCTCGTGCACCCTCATTAGCGATGCATTGTTCGCCTAATCCTTGCATTCCTTGGCGTTCTTATCTACTATTACTCATTGCTAACCCTCAACTGCTTTTCTGAATCATCAATAAAACACATTCCTTCATTTTATTACAACATTTTATTTCTTATTTTCTACAAAATATGTGCGGAACATTTCATCCACTAAAATATCATTGTACAGTGTGTTCCCCGTAAATATGTTCGTAAAACTATGCATTGAACATCCCTGAAACTTATATAGCAAATACATTAAGCAATATTCACCACAAACTGAAGTCCAATCATTCTGAATCCTATCAACATTCCAGCCCCATCATTTGCAATTCCTTTTTAAAAACTCGAGATAATATTGCGTAGGGGTTCGTCCATATGAATCAAAATATTGACCGATGCCATTCGTATCGATATGTACAGCTACCCAGTGTGAGCCTGGTTTATCATCCGTATCCAAATTGCATATTATATACGTCGGTACATGGGTATACATAGGTAGTCTATTAGCAGCATAAACATTTTTTTCTAGACTGGGATGGATCTTTTTTAGATGTTGCTGTATTTCTAGTGTATCCATGATATTACTGCTATTAACAGATTATTACAGTACCAATCTGTTCAATGGTCGCCATAGGAATGTTCAATTATAGTGATTTTTGTAAATATATCGCATTCTTTTGAGTGACTCAGAAAACAAGCTGATGCCTGATGGGAACAATGTGCGATAACTTTGTTGACTCATAGAGTCACTATCAGTTTCGTTGAACTTAGGAATTTGCTTTAGATAAGAATGGTGCTATATAAGAGCGAACAGTTGCAGTCATGAAATCAGTCTATGGTCGTTTGACCACAGTGAATTGTATACCGATACTACGTTTGTGGTACTTCAGCGCATCAATAATCATGGAGGTAAGTGTTTATTCTATTGACAAACTTACTTGTATATCTTTTGTTGTTTCCTAACGTGTGTGTGTGTGTGTAATCACAATGTAAACAAATTGATATTAACATGATATCTCTGTTGTTGCAGAGATCATTCAGCTTCGCAGACGATAATGAAAATACCTATAAACAGTATTACTACTCACCGCTCTCCCCTCAACATGAAGAAGAGGGCGATGATATCGTCATTAATAACACATGCGATGGTGGAAAAAGGAAATCGCAACCGATAGATAACTTTTTTGAAGTGGTGCCAAAAATAAAAAAGAAGAAACAGTTATCGTCAACCGTGGCACGAGCCGCTAGAGATGGTGTATCATACATTTCTACTAATTCTGACGACGGAGCCCAAGCGACGCATCTCATAAAAATTGAAATGTACGATATGAAGAAGCTATGTAAGATTCCAACTACCGATCATTGGAAGCACGCTACCACGAGGATTAAATATTATGTAAAGAATAATAAGGATAGCATCTACGACAACACAAACGGCCTCGTATACAATATTACAAAGACAATAGCAGAAAGTGAAAACGTTAAAAAATA
Organism: Mesoligia furuncula; assembly: GCA_916614155.1. Taxonomy (NCBI): domain Eukaryota; kingdom Metazoa; phylum Arthropoda; class Insecta; order Lepidoptera; family Noctuidae; genus Mesoligia; species Mesoligia furuncula. The sequence goes on from OU744807.1 coordinate 13,154,846, forward strand.
CTTTTTTAACAATGATAGCCATTAGCTGATTAGTGAATGTGATTCTGTTTACTTAAATTACTTCTGTGTACTCATTAGATTATATCTGTCTTTCTAATCCTTTGCTAGACTATAAATATTGAACATTATTTGAAATTGGGTATCATTGGTCTACCGACACTTAACTGTTACTTACTGTGCTCATTCGACAGTGAATTCGATCAGGAGATGTCAAAAGTTTGTGATGAAATGGAGAAGCGTGAACTGTTCGATTCATCATATGATGATGAGTTGTATAATCACTGTGCAATGGTTGAAACAACGTTGATGTAAGTATTAAAAGTCAAACTCAATAAGAAATATTATTGTAGTAATGTTTTATTTTAAGATTTATCTAATAATTTTCTTGCTTTTTGTTACAGTCAACCACAAGTTGGAAGAGGTAACAAACGAAGTATCACTACTGACGAAAATATGGGTACCAAGAAAACAAAATTTGATGAAGGAGCTTCTACATCATCGATTGAAAGCAATAACGTGGACAACAATAAGGTGGAATGTGACACATGTCATGTTTTTATTAATAAAAGGTATCTAAATAACCATTTAAAAAGCAATTCTCATAAAAATAATCTTTTAAAATCACATAATTCATTAACAAATGTAACAGTTGTTGAAACCGCTTTTGGTAACCGAATTTTAACATATAGAATTAATAGTAAAACAACTCAATCGATGCAATATTTTGAAACACCGGAATCGTTTTTAAATTCATTAAAAATTGATATCTTATTTTTGATAAATGAATGTATTCAACAACATACAATTATTAAAATAAACTTCATTTTGCATGCTGATTTCATACAACAAACTAAAGATATTAAAAATACATTTGATTTTCAAACGTTTAATTACATAATTTGTCAGGGTGACGACTTAAATATTTTTTATTCATCATTAATAGACACTGTAGTCGGTAAAATTAGTCAATTTGAAAAAAAAGATAGTGGTTGGAGTCTTAATCAAATTAAATACATAGACATGAATGTTAACAAATTCAACCCCCTACGTGGTAGTTCATATATCGATCTTCCTCAAGATATTAAATCAAAAAAAGCTGTAATCAATGTTAAAAATAATGATAATATGTGCTTCAAATGGGCATTACTCTCTGGTTTATATCCTGTATGTAAAAGTGTAGATCGGGTAACATCTTACACAATTCATGGAAATAAACTAAAATTTACTGGTATTTCTTTTCCGGTTAAAATTGCAGATATATCAAAAGTAGAGAAATTAAACAATATTAGTATAAATGTTTTTGGTTTAGAGTATAATAAAGAAAAAAAGTGTAATTCTGTTGTAGGTCCTTTATACTTAACAAAATGTCGTACCCCTAATCATATCAACCTACTATATATATCGAATGGTACTAACAATCATTACTGTTTTATTAAAAACTTATCGCGATTAGTTAGTTCACAAATATCAAGTCAACATCGTGCAGTTTATATATGCGATTCATGTTTAATTCATTTCCCATCAGAGGAAAGACTTAATAACCATCAACAATATGATTGCGCTCACATTTGTACGGAATTACCCAAAGGTGAGGATTCCAAAAAGGATTGGTTTGGTAACGCAACATCAAATAATAAATTAAAATTTGATAAATTCACAAAAAAATTGGAAATGCCCTTTGTGGTTTATGCAGACTTTGAGGCCTTTTTGAATCCGATAGAATCATGTAGTAACGATCCCTCCAAGCCTAGTACAATGAATATTCAAAAACATGAAGTGTATAGTTTCGGATATTACATTAAATGTTCATATGATAACAGATTATCAAAATATGAGACGTATAGTGGACCAAACTGTGCACACGTGTTTATGAATCGCCTTTGTGAAGATGTGAAAACAATAGTTAAAAAAAATAGCTTCCAAAAATGCCCCGTTCCATTATCAGATGAAGATAAAATTAAATTTTCAAATTCAAACATATGTCATATTTGTGAAACTGAGTTAAATGAAGATCCTTTTTATGATTTTGATTGGCACACTGGTAGTTTAAGGGGTGTTGCACATCAAGTGTGTAGTTCTAAGTTCAGAACCCCTCGTCATGTTCCAATATTTTTACATAACCTCAGTCACTACGATGCTCATTTTATTGTCCATGCATTAAACCTCGATGATGGCAAAATTGAAGTTATTCCACAAAATAAAGAACGATACATATCATTTTCAAAACAGTTAACAATAAATAATCAACCAGTAACTTTAAGATTCGTAGATTCATTGAAATTTTTATCGTGTAGTTTAGATCAACTAGCTAAAAATCTTAATGATGATCAGTTTACAGAACTAAAAAGAAACTATCCTAATAATGAAGATTTTTTACGTTTAAGACGGAAAGGTATTTATCCTTATGAATTTATGCGTAATAGTGATTGCTTGAAACATCCATCACTTCCTGATCAACACCAGTTTTATAGTTCACTCACAGATTCGAATATTTCAAATGATGATTATAATCATGCAAAAGATATTTGGCAACATTTTAAGTGTAGTAGTATGTCTGATTATTCCAATTTGTATTTAAAAACTGATGTTTTACTTTTGACCGATGTGTTCGAAAACTTTAGAAAGCTTTGTATTAAAACTTACGGATTAGATCCTGCCCATTACTATACTGCTCCAGGTTTAAGTTGGGACGCAATGTTAAAATTTACGAAAATAGAATTAGAATTGTTAACGGACTATGACAAAATTGCTTTTTTTAAAGCTGGTATTAGAGGGGGTGTATCTCAGTGTAGCAATCGTTTTGCTAGAGCAAATAACAAATTCATGGAGGATTATGATAGTGAAAAACCTAATTCATATCTAACATATTTTGATGCGAATAATTTGTATGGTTGGGCAATGTCCCAATCCCTTCCTGTTGGTGGTTTCGAATGGGTTAATTGTAATACGGATTATAATGTGTCGGATACGTCTGATTTTGGTTATGTTTTAGAAGTTGATTTGGAATATCCTGATGAACTTCATGATTTACATTCTGACTTTCCGTTATGTCCTGAAAACATATGTGTGGGTAATACTAAAGAAACTAAATTAGTTCCTAATTTAAATAATAAAAATAAATACATCATTCACTACAGGAATTTAAAACAATGCATTGAAATGGGAATGATATTAATTAAAGTACATAGAATTTTAAAATTTAAACAGAGTTCTTGGTTAAAGAAATACATAGATTTAAATACTAGTTTGAGAACGTTAGCCACATCAAACTTTGAAAAAGACTTTTTTAAATTAATGAACAATTCTGTCTTCGGTAAGACTATGGAAAATATTGAAAAAAGAGTAAACGTTAAACTACTAACTCACTGGGATAATCGTGGTAAAGTTTTAGGTGCTCAGGATTTGATTGCAAAACCAGAATTCCATAGTTTATCAATATTTTCAGAACATTTAGTCGCAATACAATTACGAAAAACAAAATTAATTTATGATAAGCCAATTTATTTAGGATTTTGTATTTTAGATATATCTAAGACCCTTATGTATGAATTTCATTATAACTACATGATTAAAAAGTTTAAAAATAAAATTAAGTTATTGTACACCGATACCGATAGTTTGATATATCAAATTTTTACAGACAATTTTTATGAGGATATAAAACCAGATCTACTTCACTATTTTGATACATCAGATTATCCAGAAAATAATATTTACGGTTATCCAAACATAAATAAAAAAAAGTTAGGTTTTTTTAAAGACGAGAATAATGGTAAAGTATTGAGGGAATTTGTAGGGTTGCGATCAAAAATGTATGCTCTGGAAGTAGAAGATAAATTTATAGCAAAGGCAAAAGGGGTTAACAAAAGTGTTACCAACAAAATGAATATGAAAAATTACAAATCGTGTTTGTTTAATAAAAATGTACAATATTGTAGTATGCTTCGATTTAAGTCAATCAAACACACTATTTTTACACAAAAAATAAATAAAGCATCTTTGTCATATAATGATACCAAACGATGTATTATGGACAACAACATTGATACATTGGCTTGGGGACATTATAAATTACGCTAAGTGTTGATGTCAACTTTTTATTTTTATTTCTGTGTATGTAAGTACAAAATTTGTATCGATTATAAAATTCTGATGTACTAATTGTGTTAGAGTTATAATTATTCGATTGTAAATAATGTTATATAAGTAATGATAAAACTGTGAACATACATTTGAGAAGATTGTAAAATTCTGATGAGTACTAATTGTGTTAGAAATAGTATACGTATGCAATAGTTTTTTTTTTTTCATCAATTTTATGTTTTATATAATTTTAGCAATATATACTTAATTTTTACAAAAACATTTTCATTTTTTATTTCATCCCTTTGAACTCCAGACGTGTGAAATGTTTCACTTTATCCATCCGTTTACTGCTATTGTGGCAGGGCCAAGTGGATGTGGGAAGTCAAATTTTGTAACAAATTTCATAAAATCAGTTAAAAAAATATGTAATTGTGATTTTAACCAGATCACATGGTGCTTTGATGAAATGCAACCTTTATATAATTTACCAAATGTTAACTATCATCAAGGAATTCCTAATCTTAATATGTTTGATGGTGAAAACCCACATCTTGTTATTATTGATGATCTAATGAGAGAGTCTGATGGAAGAATTGTGGATATATTTACAAAAGGTAGTCATCATAGGAATCTTAGTGTATTTTATTTAACACAAAATTTATTTCATCAGGGTAAAGGTCAAAGAGACATTTCTTTAAACTCAAGTTATATAATATATTTTAAAAACCCTCGAGATAAAACTCAAATAAGATATTTAGCACGACAAGTGTCGCCAGATAATCCAAAATTCATTGAAGATGCCTACAGGGATGCAACTTTAGAAGCGCATGGATATTTAATGGTAGATTTAAAACAGAATACCAATGATTTTTGTCGCATCAAGACAAATGTCTTCCCATTTAATGGACACTGTACAGTCTACGTCCCTACAAAAGAGTTTAAATACATCAAGAATCAAACAATTCAAATCATTTCTAAATGATGCATCGTCGACTCACAACGCATAAACATTTGCTAAGCGCTTTGCATACGCTTAAACCAAAATATCAAAAAGCGTTACTTAAAACATGTGATGAAGAAGAAATAAACTGTATTTGTGAATGTATTCATAACGTTTTACAAGGAAAAGTGCCTCTTAAAGATCAAGATAAACAAAAATTGAATAAACACAAAAATATACTCCGTAAACTGGTGCATAAGTGTAAACATAAACTAAGAAAAAATATAATCATACAAAAAGGAGGGGCTTTCTTACCAATAATATTAGGTGCAATATTGAGTGGATTAGTAAGTGGACTAGCCAGTTAACATGGAAAATGCAAAGAAAATGATACTTATTGAACCTGGATTGATTGAAAAATTAAAACAAGAAAATAAGGTTAATAGTAATTTGTCTCGATTAGATATTGAAATGCAAAATATTATGAATAGTAAGACGGAAGACCGTAAGAAGTGGATGTTATATTTACAAACACTACAAAGATACCTTCACTTTACCGAAGAGGATCGACAACCACTCAGATTACCAATTTATTCTGATACATCTAATGAAGATCTAAATGAGTCTAAAATTGACTTTAAAAATAAAGATAGAGAACTAAAAAGTATAGTTGATGCTGAATCTTTGTTAGAGGAGAACGGATCCATGAAAAGTAAAGAAAATAACACAAATCCGCTTTACACACCAACTCAAATACTCAGTTTAATACCAAAAAGTTATAATAAAAAAGGTGAGTTATTATTAAACTTAGTTGGAACAAATAAAAGTAAAATACATTGGGATAATGAAGGCACAGTCATAATTGATAATGAAAAAATTCCTGGAAGTAATATTGTTGATTTAATAAATGATTCACTAAGACCCTTAAAAAGAAGTGATCCAGTTGGGTGGGATAGATTTGCTAAAGCATTAAAAGATATTAAAGTACCACTCACTTATATCGGAAACCCAAAGAGATGTGAGTTTATTAATCAGCTTCAAGCAAAAGATCTGAACAAAACCTCGGAGATTGAAGATCAAGAGTTTTCTACACCGAACAGTGGAGATAAAAAATTTATAAATAAAATACGTAAAAAGGTCGATTGGGAAAAATGGACCCCGTACTAGAAGAAATTAATAGAATTTATTATGACCCATCTAACCCCGCTGGTTTTAGTAGTATTGATAAATTATCAAAAGCCATGAAGGGTAAAATGGATAAAAAGCAAGTAAAGGAATGGTTACAATCACAAGAAACATACACTTTACATAAACCTATTCGGAAAAAATTCCCGCGTAATAGGTACATTCTATCGAATATTAATGAACTGTGGCAAGCTGATTTAAGTGATATGCGAACTTATTCTCAATATAATGATGGTTTCAACTACATACTTTGTGTTATTGATGTATTTAGTAAATATGCTTTTGCAAGATCAATGATTAAAAAAAACTCAGAAACAACTAAAGAATGCTTTGAAAGTATATTTACTGAAAGTAATTCAACACCTACTCACATACAATCTGACAAAGGTACAGAATTTGTTTCAAAAGATGTACAAAAATACTTTAAATCCAAAAAGATTAATTACTATACCACCAACAATCCTGATATTAAGGCCAGTATTGTTGAGCGATTTCAAAGAACTCTAAAAATGAAAATGTGGCGTTATTTCACTCATAATAATACTTATAGATACATAGATGTTTTACAAGATTTAATATACTCTTATAATCACAGCATTCACTCTAGTATTAGGATGTGCCCATCTGATGTAAACTCCAGCAATATTATGACAGTTTGGACTAATCTTTATGATAGGAGGTCAAACAAACTTTCTTTAGAACACCCAAAACCAAAATTTAATGTGGGTGATTATGTCCGAATAACTAAATATAAACATGTTTTCCAAAAAGGGTATGAATCAAATTGGAGTGATGAAATATTTATTATATCTTCAATAATTGATAGATCTCCATGGGTTGTATATACAGTAACAGATTTACAAAATGAACCAATAGTTGGTACTTTTTATGAAAGAGAATTACAGAAGGTCACTTACAACCCCACCTCACAATATAAAATAGATAAAATAATTGACTCTCGTTATTCTGGCCACAGAAAAGAAGTATTAGTGAAGTGGAGAGGTTATCCAGATAAATTTAACAGTTGGGTTTTAGCTTCTAGTTTAAAAGAAATATGAATAAAGAAAGTTTTTATTTAACTTTGCTCAGCAATAGTTCAATGGACTACTTTCCTGATAACAAGACCACAAATTTTTCAACAAAATTACCAAAAGCTATTAAATTAGAAGGTGAATGGTCGGTCGGAGTCGTCGAGTTTCAATATCCATGTACAATGTTTACTGTTCAAGATCATGAAAATGTTATATACATTACAAAAACCATGTTAATGCCTACTGAAGATAAACCCTCAACAGTGTACTACAAAAAACATATTCCAGCTACCAACTATGATAACGTTGAGCATATTTTAAAAGCGTTAAATGGTATCAGAGAGAAATTAACATTTCGTCAAGATGAAATAACAAAATTTGTGTATGTTTCTGTTTTGGATAAAAATATAACATCCGTAACATTATCACCCAAATTAAGTTTACAACTAGGCTATGAACCAAATAAAAATCTCTTGGAAAGAAATTTTGGAAAGTGCCCTGCTAATTTACACTTAGGGTTACCATCTCAACTATTTGTGTATTGCGACATAATCGATCCTCAGATCGTGGGCGATGTTATGACTCCTTTATTACGAATCATTTCATTAGATCCTTCAAAATATATTTATGGTGCAAATAAAATGTATGTTTTCTCTCCACCTCACTACTTACCTGTTATGCGAAGAGAGTTCGATACGTTGGAAATAGATATAAGATCGAGCACAGGACAAAAAATACCATTCCAGTTTGGAACCGTGTGTATTAAACTACATTTCCGAAAATTATAATAATGTATTCTCTTCGTGATCGTCATAATTGTCCATATGAAAATTATTATACACATCAAGCTGGATCAGGAGTTGGAGTAATTTATAAGGGTTCACCATACCAACGCGGTCATGGTATTGGGAGCTTCTTAGGGGGTTTATTTAGATCAGTTTTACCTTTACTTTCAAGTGGTGCTCGAGTGATTGGTAAGGAGGCATTAAACGCTGGAGTTGGTCTTTTATCGGATATGGTTCAAGCGCGTCCTATGGAAACCTCAATAAAAGATCGTCTAAAGCAAGTTAGTACAAACTTAAAACGAAAGGCTGATGATAAAATTGATCGATTTAACATGACAGGATCTGGGTATATAACTAAAAGAAAACGACGTTCCCCGTTCATTCCACAATTAGCTGCTAAAGTGAAAGCTGCGAAAAAACTTGGTTTAAAACCAAAGAATATCAAAGATATATTTTCAAATTAAATATGTCTTTTCTTCATAATCATTCTTGTGAGTGCGCTAAGTCAGAATTGGATTTGTTTGCACTACCGTCTACACAAACAAGCATTGAAAGTGGATTGTGGATACACTATAAACCAATTTCATCTCTTGCTGATGATGGACCTATCGAGTTTCAAGTTCCTGGTACAGGCGATGACTACATAGATTTGTCTCATACATTACTCCACATAAAGGCAAAAGTATTAAATCAAGATTCAACTAACTTGGTATCGACTACAGTAGTAGCACCTGTAAATAATTGGTTGCACTCACTTTTTAGCCAACTTGATGTTTATTTAAACCAAAAACTTGTATCACCACCTAATAATACCTATGCCTATCGAGCATACATGGAAACCCTTTTAAACTATGCTCCTGCTGCTAAACAATCTCATCTTACTTGTAGTCTTTGGTATGAGGATACAGCAGGAAAAATGGATTCTACAGATGGTAAAAACATAGGATTTGTTAAAAGACAAGAATTAGTTACTGAAAGTAAGGAAGTAGAAATGATTGGACATCTTCATGGTGATATTTTCAATCAAGATAAATTTCTAATTAATGGTGTTGAAATGAGTGTAAAATTAGTTCGATCAAGAGAGAGTTTCAATTTAATTGCTGGGTCAAACGATGTAAAGTTTAAAGTTTGCATTACAGATGCAACTCTTATTGTCCGAAGAGCACGAATTAATCCAAGTGTATTACTTGCACATCAGAAAGTTTTGGCTTCTACTACTGCTAAATATCCTATTACTCGAGCTGAAGTCAAAGTTTTAACAATTCCTTCGGGTGTTCAAGGAAAAACTCTTGATAATATATTCTTAGGACAGGTACCCAAAAGATGTATAATAGGGTTTGTGAATAATTCTGCATTTAATGGTTCCCTTACTAAAAATCCGTTTAATTTTGAAAACTATGGTATTAATTCTTTCAGCTTATATATTGACGGTCAACAAATACCTTCAAAAGCTTTGCAACCATCTTTTAATAATAGTATATTTACATCAGCATATCATACTCTGTTCTCGGGAACTGGTATCCACTTTCTTAATGAAGGAAATGCAATCTCTCATGAACAATATGCCAAAGGTAACTGCCTATTAGCATTTGATTTAACTCCTGATTTATCAGCTAACTCATCAACTCATTGGAATCTCATAAAGCATGGTAGTGTAAGATTAGAAGTACGATTTGAATCCTCACTAATACAAACAATTAACTGCATTGTTTATGCTGAGTTTGATAACATTATTGAAATAGATAAAAACAGAAATGTTACTGTAGACTATAGTAGTTAAGGTTATATGTTAAGGCTATATTGTGTGTTAGATTTATGTGTTATGTGTAATGCATGTTGTCTGTCTATGTAACTATGGGAAACATTATAAAATTAAATAAAACAAATTGTATTTAGTATACCATTTTTTATTTCTATAAAAACCTCCATTTAGTCTTATACAAAACACTGTCCGAGTTTAAACTTTACATAAGCACACTGACTAAACCACTGAACATGTTGTTGCCAAGGATCATCATCATCTTCCCAATCTTTTAAACCGCCACCACAATGGAAACACTTGACCCTGTCTCCGTGGCCGGTATAAAAGAAACCGGCCTCTGCAAGATCTTCAGGCTTCTGTAGCATAACGAGAGGCCAGCCTTCAAAACTGAGAAACCGTCTAGATTTTGAACTGAAGAATGGATATTCAGCTCTTGTGTACTGCATATTTTTCTCATTTTCTTCTCCACTCAGTGTTGTAGCTTTGCTATTCAATGACGTGTTCTGTACACGTGTACCACACTCATCTCTTCCTTCTGTTGTTGGCTTTCTCTCAGCATCACAAGACGACAGCTCCCTGTACACACCTCATTATTAATATAAATGAGTACACAGAAGTAATTTAAGTAAACAGAATCACATTCACTAATCAGCTAATGGCTATCATTGTTAAAAAAGTATTTTTTAACGTTTTCACTTTCTGCTATTGTCTTTGTAATATTGTATACGAGGCCGTTTGTGTTGTCGTAGATGCTATCCTTATTATTCTTTACATAATATTTAATCCTCGTGGTAGCGTGCTTCCAATGATCGGTAGTTGGAATCTTACATAGCTTCTTCATATCGTACATTTCAATTTTTATGAGATGCGTCGCTTGGGCTCCGTCGTCAGAATTAGTAGAAATGTATGATACACCATCTCTAGCGGCTCGTGCCACGGTTGACGATAACTGTTTCTTCTTTTTTATTTTTGGCACCACTTCAAAAAAGTTATCTATCGGTTGCGATTTCCTTTTTCCACCATCGCATGTGTTATTAATGACGATATCATCGCCCTCTTCTTCATGTTGAGGGGAGAGCGGTGAGTAGTAATACTGTTTATAGGTATTTTCATTATCGTCTGCGAAGCTGAATGATCTCTGCAACAACAGAGATATCATGTTAATATCAATTTGTTTACATTGTGATTACACACACACACACACGTTAGGAAACAACAAAAGATATACAAGTAAGTTTGTCAATAGAATAAACACTTACCTCCATGATTATTGATGCGCTGAAGTACCACAAACGTAGTATCGGTATACAATTCACTGTGGTCAAACGACCATAGACTGATTTCATGACTGCAACTGTTCGCTCTTATATAGCACCATTCTTATCTAAAGCAAATTCCTAAGTTCAACGAAACTGATAGTGACTCTATGAGTCAACAAAGTTATCGCACATTGTTCCCATCAGGCATCAGCTTGTTTTCTGAGTCACTCAAAAGAATGCGATATATTTACAAAAATCACTATAATTGAACATTCCTATGGCGACCATTGAACAGATTGGTACTGTAATAATCTGTTAATAGCAGTAATATCATGGATACACTAGAAATACAGCAACATCTAAAAAAGATCCATCCCAGTCTAGAAAAAAATGTTTATGCTGCTAATAGACTACCTATGTATACCCATGTACCGACGTATATAATATGCAATTTGGATACGGATGATAAACCAGGCTCACACTGGGTAGCTGTACATATCGATACGAATGGCATCGGTCAATATTTTGATTCATATGGACGAACCCCTACGCAATATTATCTCGAGTTTTTAAAAAGGAATTGCAAAAGATGGGGCTGGAATGTTGATAGGATTCAGAATGATTGGACTTCAGTTTGTGGTGAATATTGCTTAATGTATTTGCTATATAAGTTTCAGGGATGTTCAATGCATAGTTTTACGAACATATTTACGGGGAACACACTGTACAATGATATTTTAGTGGATGAAATGTTCCGCACATATTTTGTAGAAAATAAGAAATAAAATGTTGTAATAAAATGAAGGAATGTGTTTTATTGATGATTCAGAAAAGCAGTTGAGGGTTAGCAATGAGTAATAGTAGATAAGAACGCCAAGGAATGCAAGGATTAGGCGAACAATGCATCGCTAATGAGGGTGCACGAGGTTGAATAGATAAGAGGATTAACAATGAAACACTAATGAGGGTTAGTAGCACCGGAAATCAATTAGATAAATCAGCTAATTGATTTGCACATCTCCGGAACCGCTCATCCTACGCAAAAACGGATCGCAGAAACGTGATCAGAGCACCCCAAAACTTTTTTTTTTTTTTTTTTTTTTTTTTTTTTTTTTTTTTTTTTTTTTTAGGTTTTGGGGTTCTGGCACACCCGCCCTCAGATCGGTGCGCCAGAACCAGCGTATCACTACTACTGATATGTGAAAAATTCACGGCAGTAGTTTATAACGTAATTAAAAAGAAAACTATCACATCTAAGTAGGCTTTACAAAACGAGCCTTAATCGACCAACTTAAATTTGCAATTGCTATGTATGGGAGAACATGATTTTCAACTACAATGTTATGTTTTGGGATTAATTAATTCCAACAACCCTTCATTGTGCGTGGTCCGACACGCACCTGGCGGGTTTTTTTTTATAATGAAGAAACAATCTCTTGCGTAAAACAAGTCAATACAATAAATAATGTAAAGTTTACAATTATTATACTTTTGTTTTTTGTCAGAAATAGAGTTATTCTGCCAAAAGTTATGACGCAATGGTTATATAATTTCATGCAAATTTCCGTTCAGCCGCTTTTGCGCCAATCTGGAACATACATCCAGACAAACTGACAAAAAATCTTTGTTCCTATTTTATTTTATTACGTATCAGGCTTATGTAATGATAATTATATGTCACTTTGAGCGATATAGGTAAGTAAGTAGGATACTAAAATTACATACATATACTTCCCCAACACTTTTAATAGAGGGCTGTGGCCTGCTGTTACTACGGGCGCATGTTATCATGAAGTGATCGTTAGTACCTACTTAGATACGCATCCGTACAATAAACTTCACAGACAGGTCATTAAAACAACTGTCTCTGATTAATAGTTTCCTTTACGATATACCTAAGTAACTAAACTAGTTAGTTAGCAACGTACTACTTAGGCCGCACGGGTCAAAGTCAAAGTCAAAGCATTTATTTCAAAAAGGCAATTAACAGGCACTTTTGAACGTCAAAAATAGAATTGATTCTAGTCGACGGGATTCTGCCGGGTCAGCGGGATTGTCCTAAAGGGTTACCGCTGGCCCGGAACATGAAGGGCTAAGGAAGGAACACGGGTGGGTTTTAGTCAGTAAGAGTCTGACACTCCCTTCCGCTCCACCCAGACCGGGAGGGGTCATTTGATGATGTCTCATCCGAAAAAAAAAAAAACACTCGCGCATACGCGCTTCAAACGAGATTTGAACCCAAAACAATCAGCATCTACGGCGCCGAAAACGCGCGTTCCTACAACGCGCGTCGTCTGCTCGTTTAAAATACGCCGTGTGCGGCCTTACATGGCTTTACGCACAACAGAAAGAAACAAACTTGTAAAAATTGCAACAACGCGGCAACGGGCAACAACACGGCAACGGATATATTATGTATAAATATTAGTCTTTGATAGATTTATGGGGCTTTATTTCAGTAGGTAGGTACCTATACATTACCCAGGGTTTTCATTACAGTAGAGGTTTCCTCAAAATTATTCGATGGCAGTATCAACCTACCTACTCCAAAAGATTTTGCATATTAAGTATTATTATTTACTCTGCATGATAATAATATAGAGGTATACATACTAGATATAATGGACACTTTGACACGAGGTTAAATGATTTGTTTAATTATAATATGGTTATATGTATCGTGTTACCTAACTTCTTATCCATAATTTAAAGTGCCATAATTTTTTTGTCCTAATAATCATATTTGTCCGAATGATAACTTGCCCGAACTTAATGTCACATAATATCAAATGCGATAAAATTTAAATCCCTAAATTCAATATAGGTAGGTACCCTAAATTTGTTTGTCATAAATATTACAATCAATAATATACAAAAGACTTAAAACCGTTTTCAATAAAAGTTATAAGTCCTAAATTCAAATTATTTAATGTTTATTTATCCTAATAATGTTTTTAAAACAAATTTGTATTACATGCATGCAGCAAGCAACGGCAAGCAAGCATGCAAGCAAGCATGCAGTATGCAAACAAGCATACAGCAAGCATGCAGCATGCAAGCGAGCATGCAACATGCAGCAGGCATGGTTTCAGTCACGGCTCCGGCGTTGCGGGTCTCCGGCAGTCACGCGTGCTAATCGTAGCAGACGGCTTTCGCTCACCACCGCTTTTAGCAAATGTTTTAGGACTAACAATTTTATTATAAATGAACATTCGGATTATAAGATACAATACTTAGGACATATGACTTTATTTCATGCAAAATTAGGAGATTCAATTATTATAGGACCTAGGTACTCGATATTATGACAGAATAGTTTTAGAGGAGATAATTATGTAAAACAAAATTTCGAATTTTTGAACATTATGGTTACTGAAGTTTATAGCAAACGTGTTATGGATAATGATTTTCGGACAAACAATTTTAGGAGAAGAAAGGGAGTACCATAAAATATACCTACATAATATTATAATACTTATGTTGATATTGGGTTTACTGCTTGATTTCGAATGTCATATGCCCGATGGCTAATTCCCCGAAGTCATCAGATCGAACGTCCGAATTGACGAAATTCCATAGCATCGATGTATGTACCACAATTTCGAATAGCCATTAGATCGAGCGTCCGTTTCACCGAAAAGCTATTACAACGATAATCCTATCCATCGAATGTCTTATAAGGGCTAATTTTTCAATCGTCTGATAACTTTATTCGAGGAATAATTTTCAAATTTTGACAGTTATTTCATACAAAAACTGTCAAACGTCAATTTTATTCCTCGAATAAAAGTTATACACCGCATTATATTGTAGTCTTTGAGTTATCTGGCGATGGAAAAATCAGCCCTTAGTTGACTATCTACAATGCAGTGTTTTGTTTCAGTTTTGGCAGAAGAACGGCTATAATATTGGATGCCTTTGCGGAACTGACGCTTGGTTTGGTGATAACATTCTGTGATTCTGAGGGATGGTTCCGATTAATTGCCTTTTTGAAATCATTATTTGGCAGCGCCAATTATTATATGGGTCTCGTTCTAAGTAAGTCTTATTAATTTACGGCAAGTTTATGAAGAGAAGTTAATGGAGAGCAGTGGTGGCCCAGTGGTAACGGCCCCGACTTTCGGTTTGAACCCAGGCAAGCGCTTTACTTTCTGATAATATTTTCATCACCAATGCTCTCAAAACGGTTAAGGAAAACATCTTGAGGAAATCTACATGTCCTAGAACCAAAAATTCGAAGACATATCACATCTACCAACCCGCACTGAGCCCGCTTGGCAAGGTCAGTGCCGATTTTAGCACTTCCAGCGCCTTGGGTGCGATATCTACGGCGCCCCCTATCTACCATTAAACCCATACGAAAAAAGAGGCAAGGGATTGAATGAAATAACCATTTATTACAAAAAAACTAATAAAATTTTACTTTTCTAGCCTTTCTATCGGCAAACTCTTTTATTAAGGCATCAAAGTCTATGTTTTCCGCAATTTCATTTTCGATTGACAAAGTTGCTAAGTTTGTCAATCTAGATTGAGATATTGTTGGTCGCAGATAGGTTCTTATCAGCTTAACCTTAGAAAAACTCCTTTCCCCACTAGCCACAGTTACATTAGAGGCATAGTGAACAATATTCGCAATGCTATCCATACATTTGGATACAGCTCTTGTAAGTTGCGATCTTTGATAAATTTTAAAATAAAGACAGGAGTAACCACATTCTGATCAGGCAAAAAAGATTTGGCTTATGTTTAAGTTACCACCAGATATAGTAACTTACAACAGACAAATATAGTAATTGATCACCAAAATTAAACCCGCGTTTTACATCTTACTATCCTATTTAATTAAGCAAACTGTTTCATATCATTTTATAATACATGTTTATACATACATTTCATGACGTTATTTTCGCTCTTGCATCCTATGTCGACGGAGCTCCGCTTAGTGGGGCCCCTATTTCTGTGTAAAGGGTTTAAAGTAACCTAAGTAACCACCATTTTTTTTTATCGTGGAGAAATGCTCATGCATTCTGCACTACCTCGGGGAGATAGTGCAGTTATGTGGGACTCTAACCCACTAAAACTCCACGGTGTCCTCCTCTGTCGCTTACGGCGGGAACACGGGCACGCGTGAACTCATCCGTGAACCCGCCGCGGCTGTCCGTTACCCTCCTCTGGGGAGTAATCCCCATCACCGGCGCACCAGAACACATAGCACGCCGTGACCACCCCAGGGACCAAACCAGCACATGGCGCCAGACGACCCCGTGTCTGGGCACTCTTGGTCCCCCTGCGACGGATCAGGTCATTGGTCCCGCCGCCTGCCAATTTTCGACCGCAGAGGATAGACCGACTTCAGTTAAACGCAGTATTCGTAAAGACTTAAGAAATCGTAACACACACACCCATAAAGGTAGCTTTCGAACAAAACACCTCACTAAAATCAGCCAAAGGACGATCTACAATTGCGTGTTTAAAGGATTGTGCAGGTGTGAAACAGAATGACAGAGACAAAATGTTGACCTTTGGTCAGAGTTAGAATCGCGAAACCGACTGAACAATCTAATGCAACTACCTTCTTATTGGTCTGGTTTCACACATATACAAAGCTTTCAATAAAGTAATCGAGAACAGAATAGCCGGAGCCCTCGACAAACATCAGCCCGACGAACAGGACGGATTTCGTCGCGGCCTTTCTACTACTGACCACCTCCACTCCATCAACCAGGTTCTCGAGAAGCATATAGAGTTCCAGCTCCCACTTTATATTGCATTTATAGATTACTCAAAAGCTTTTGATAGCATCAGCCATACCTCAATTTTCAACGCCTTACAAAATCAAGAAATAGGTAGACACCACGTACATCTTTTGATAGAAAGAGCACCCCAGCTATTAAAATTAATTCTAAGACAGGACCGTCTTTCCAGATCAATAAAGGAGTTAAACAGGGAGACCCACTGTCTCCAAAATGATTTACGGCCGTTCTGGAGGAAGTCTTCAGAAAGCTGGCACCAAGCTGGGCAGAAAGGGGCATTATGGTTGGAAAAAAGAGATTATCCAATGTCCGTTTTGCCGACGATATTGTCCTTATTTCGTCTTCAGTCTCCGAGCTGACTCAGATGCTAGAAGACATAGCACGGCAAGCCTAGAGGTCGGACTTCAAATGAATATGTCGAAGACCAAGTTGATGATGAACAGCGTGCATCGCAGGATCACCGTGACGGGTGGGGAGGTTAAATATGTCGATGAATATCTCTGTCTTACTCAAATAGTCTCTTTCAGGCAAGACCAAACAAAGAAGTTGCAAGACGCACCGAAAATGCCTGGAAGAGCTATTGGGCCATGAAATATCAAATGAAGGGCGAGCTTCCACTATCACTTCAAAAGAAGACTCATCGACATGTGTATTGTTCCCATCCACACGTACATGGTTCTCAAACATGGTCTTTGATAATTCAGCAGAGGTCCACGCTCAAAGTTTACCAGAGAGCTATGGAACGGAGTATTCTGGGTATTAAGCTTGTGAACCGGGTTGAGAATACAACAATCCGTTCCATCACTAAAATAACTGATGTCACTCGAAAAGCTGTCACGCTTAAATGGAATTGGGCTGGACACATCTGCCGCATGTCAGACGATCAGTGGGCCAAACTTACGACTCAGTGGGTCCCGCTTAATGGTAAACGACATCGCGGCAGGCCCAGACGGAGAAGACGGGACGAGCTGGATTTCTTTGTTATAGATTAGTCTTTGGCAGCTCTGGACAGAGAGATGTGGAAAGAGAGTAGGAACTAGGGAGATCTTTGTCCAGCAGCGGGATATAACGGCAAAAAAAATTAATACCTATTCTAATTAATTATGGAAGAATAGATGCCTACTAAATAAATAAAATACAATTAGAAAAATCATTGTAAAAATATTGTCCTTTACCACGTTATACAATAATTCATGTAATTTATAGGTACGCCCCTTTGTATGCATCATTTATGAAAAGTTGGGCTTACGCCTTTGTGTACCTGCTCAGGACGTATTTTTATGGGGTGTAGAGGACATAGGTATATTAAAAATTTTTGGTCGTAAAGCACATGCTATCTCAGTCAACACAATCCCAGGCCCATTTTTGAAAAAACCTCCATAAAGCACATCAAAAATCTAAGAAATTTGCCCCTTGGATACTTTTATGTAAGTAGCTCTAAAAATGAGAGAGATATAACGAAAACAATTTTATTTTTTGCTTCTACTGAAAACCTATGTTCTGTGCTATACGCCTTTTGAGCCCAGAGGTATCGATATCACAGTTTTAAAATAACTCCGTAAGTAAAATAATCCGGTCTCCGCGACCCGCGATGGGTTTCCACGGAGCCCACCCACGTGTCCACGCGCGTAGACAATGGGTCACGAAACAAAAGAAAATCAATTGTGTCTCATTAGCGGAGCTTAATGAGTTAACGAAGTTTCAGCCCTTACTGTTTGAGTTTATACACGCGCGTGTTCATAAATGCTTCAAAGTTTTTGGACAGACTTTTAAATAAGTAGGCTACGTTTGCCAGGAATACATACATCAAGTGACAAAAAGATAACTTACCTAAGTTAAACTTTAACCCTCTACTTACTGCTTACATTTTTCAGCTTGTGAAGTAGCGAGTAACAGTTGGCGTTCATGGCTCTGTCTCATCGTGATGTGTCCGAGACTCCTTGCCATGGCATGCATGGTTCCTCTCGCGAACAGTGCACCGAACACTGAAACATTTAGCTTCATATCTTGCATGTATGCGTTCGTATGTTTAGTCCTACTAAGGTAACATAATAATCAATGCCATTTTCCTTATAAAATACTTACAATACCTACAAGTGCCTACTCGGACAATTAACATTTTAGTTTAGCTGAAACGTCTGTTATCCGATAAAATGTGGATCAAGTGCCGCTGACCGCATAGTTGACATCTTTTCAACGTGCTTTTAGTATTGGAGTTACTAGCGCATTACATTGTAACCGTTCTTCATGCTCTATTTATGTAAAAAGAGAATTAGAAATATCTTTGCGTTCTCAAATTTCATTAGATTTAGATTCGACAGCTTATTAGCAGGCAGCCCAGATCTTGCCTTGGACTGCTCAATAAGATCGAGCCACGTTCATTTGCATTATAATGTCAAATGAAGGTAGGTACAGCCTTCCACTACTCGACAAAGGCGTTTTTGATTTTTCTAATAGATAAGTCGGAATCCACCTACCTATGCCAACACCTACGTACATCTCTGCCGACCTCTCCTAATTTAGCAGCTGTCATTTTAATTATTTAGGTAGGTCCTAAAGTAACACTTTCGCTATTTGTTTCAGGAAAGTCAGTAGAAAAATTTGCATCACATTATCTAACCGCAGGCAAAAAATATGTGTTTCTTTCAGTCATGTACCTATAGCCAGGGTTAGGTAGTCTAGGATTCACATTTGCCCGCTAAAAATCACGCGTAAAAACATAATTTGGCGATCTTCATCTTACCCAAGATCACTTTGACAAAACTTTTTTAACCTACAACACGTTTCAGGTGGAGCCCAGAATCACCTCAATGGTTGCTACATAACAGAAAAATAAGCATCGCTGAAAACATTCTAAAACAAGCTGCCAAGACAAACGATATTATACTATGTGATGATTTCAAGATAAGGCCTATTAACCACAGAGTACGTCTGTAAGTTTCTACTAAGTAATTAGTCTCGGACCAACCAATGATATATATTTTTTAATGTTTCTCTTTTTTTACATAATTTCACTTTTCCTTTCAGGCGTATAACTCGCTAGATGAAACGACGACGTGCGTTGCTGGCATGCTATCCACATACAATATAAGAGTTTTATTTATCGTATCCACAATGTTTTGGATTATGTACCATTTTCTATGGAGTTCCCTGTATGTAAGATTGTACAGTGAAAAAGATGTCAATTATTTATTACTGAAAGTGTTTTGCTCCGTCACTATACTCGGGTGCCTGACAAAATTGTCATCTGTAAAGTTGACGTTAAGATACATGTTGTTAATACATATCATAATAACAGGCGTATCTACTGCTGGTGTGATAGGATTCTATAAGGTATGAAAATAAAATATACTAAAGTTGGTTTCGTACGTAAAGAAAGAAGAGAGAAACATTATTTTAATGTCATAGAAAACACGTAATAAAAAAGACAAGTTAGCTCTAATACTCAGGAAAACAAAACAATTAAGTAGGTAGGTACATAATTAAAAGAACGGAGAAAATTAGTCGGCACTTCGGCAGCTGCACTTGTCGTGATTGTACAAGAAGGCTTCCACTCAGCTTGCTGCTGTACTATGTGGGGACCCACAACACAGCGGTTATTTACGAAGTATAAACCAGTTACGTTGGCAGCCCTTGAAGCTACCTAATATTAACAACGCTAGATTGCAAAAAAATAGAAATGCATTGACAAGCATAAACCATCAAGATATTAACAGATGGAATTGAGATCGCAGTGACTTAGTGCTGTACTTACGAAAATTACTTACCTACATATTGCTGCTACCATCTCTTGACAGAAACACCTTTCACGAGTGCCAAAAACTACAAAATTATCGGCTAACAACAATACAATCAACCAACATAAGTTACGTCAAGTAGATACCTACCACAGCAGGTTGTTGACTGATAAATTTTAAAACTTTTCAGGGCACCTTCAGCAGCGTTATATCTTCTATTGCATTGGCTTCAGGACTTCTAGCACACGCGTTGATTCTCAACATAACGCCTCGGCTTTTTGCCATCAACATGCGTGCTACAGTTTTCGGATGCTGCCATGCCACCGGTCAGCTCGGCTCGATAATCAGCTACCTTTTGTTTCTGTTCCACCCTATGGGTGACATAACCCAGATGGCAATAGAGTTGTGTGTTACGATAATCCTAGCTGGACTATGCTTTGTATTTCCCGATGTCGATCAAAGAGAACTACCTGATGTTTTGAAGGATATGGATTATTTCTCAGAGTGAGTACCTAAACACCATAAAATTACAACAGACACAGTATTCCCCGACGAAAGAGTTAAGCACACGGTTAACGTGCTTTCCGGGGCACGGCGGGGTCTCGATATGTAATGGATGGTCGGTTCATGGACCCATCCACAAACCGACCGCGGCAAGCGATCGGCCCGTGCGGCTGTTATTATTTAGCCACGAGCTCCTCCAGTTGGCCAGGTATTTTTGTTCAAATACCTTGTAATAGATGGTGAGCCTATTGTTATTAACGGGGTAGGTACAATCCAGACAATTACTGAGAAAATTACTAGTGCCAGTCGCCACAGTCAGCCGTCACAGCCACAGCATGCAGTCACTAATGACAAAGAAGAGAGGAAAGATCATTATGCAAGTAGGTATAGATGTGATGCTTCGTGCGGTTAAGTAGAGGTGTTGTCAGGTTATCCCTTTCAGTTATTTTATCTCAACGAGAATAAAGATGACTGTGATGCAAAAATACAGGTAAAATAACTGTGAAAGGACGACTAAAGATTCATTCAGTCCTAAGATTTTTTACCTCCTTGAAAGAACGAGCCTTTGAGATTATAATTGTTCGCAGATTGTCAAAACCACTTCGTTGGGTTACACAAAAAACTAGTTCACCATCATTAGAGGAACTGGAAATTAGAGTGTATTCTTTCGGAAGCCCCGCTCACAGTACATCTACGCCCAGCCCGTCTGAAGAAAGAGTGCCCGCGCAACAAATAGGGTGCGTACGGTTATGGCGGGTCTTCATCAACTACGTCCGCCGAAAGTTTTCAAGAAAAATTAATCCAAATATAACTTAAAAACCTAAAACTTAAATGTTAAAAATTTGATCGATTATAACTTAAAGCATACGTTCCGACACTATTGTTTTTGTTATTTCTTACGCAGGACAGGAGCGTTTCAGTTACATACCGATTCATGACATCATGCATGATGTCATGAATCAGTATAGGTAAGTACCTAAAGGTACCAATGACTCCTATGGCGCCAAGAACTCCTTTGATTAGACACTTTAAACTTAACCGCAGACCGCCACTACATAAATATACCAAATTACCAATATAATACACTTGTTGCACATTATTATGTGAGTACTGAGATGACTACTAATAGAGAAATATGAAAGAACAGACCAGTTCTGCCGGCCCCAAATAAAATGGGATGAGGGCAGAAGACTGATGATGAATGTAATATACTTTTTGACCGCAAGACCGAAACCGACATATTTGGTTTGTTTAAATCTTCGAGCGGCGCAAGCGCGTGTGACGGTGTCGTAGCGCTCGGAATCCTAACTAATATTTTAAATGCAAAAGTAAGTTTGTTTGTTATCTTTCACGCCTAAAGCACTGAACCGATCATCCTGAAATTTTTCGTACCTACAGGTGTACAGAAACGGACATAGGGTACCTGTCATCCCGAAAAAAAAACGTTATTGCTGTTCCCGAGGAAAACAACAATAACGTTATTATGATAATAGATGGCGCCACGTGTCTTTCTAACGGGATCGACACTTATGCGGACGAAACCGCGGGGCGCTATTAGTTAATAATAATTATTGGCTTCGCCTCTCATGCACGAGGTGGTGGGTTCAAATCCTGGCAAGTACTAATAGGTCTTCTTCAAATCATATGTACAAGTTGCGAAGTTCATATTAGACATTACAGACATCGTGAAGGCTAACATCGTGAGGAAAACTGAACAGATGGATTTATAGTAACATAAGTCTGAAATCGCCAACCCGTCTTGAGCAAGGGTGGTGATCAATCAGTGGCGTAACTATAGGGTAGGCATAGGGTGGCATTGGGGCAAAATGCCACGGGCCCCCAGCCAGAGGGGACCCCCGAGAGGGCCATGCGCACAGGAGGATCCTAACTTAAGTTTATAAATGCAAACTTTTTTTGAAAATGTGCAACAAACGACATCACTCAGGTATCGAACATTTTGTAGATACCTTTACCCATTGTTTGTCTAATTTTTTGGACAGGACCTCATGCTTGGCAGTGGCGCTAGCGACCACTAGACCAACGAAGCAGTCAGGTGTTAAATGTTGTAGGGGAAAATATGAAATCTTCGCGGAAAAAGTCGCAGGAGAAGTGTTAGTAAAAAAAAAACTATAACGTTGGTTGAGCTTCGTTACATTGAGGGATGTTGTATGTATGGGACGTTTGTTGTATGGGAGCCCCCCTTAAATATTTGTTATTCTGTTCTTAGCAGAAATACATCATCTGTGAAAATTTCAACTGTCTAGCTATCACGGTTCATGAGATACAGCCTGGTGACAGACAGACAGTGGAGTCTTAGTAATAGGGTCCCGTTTTTACCCTTTGGATACGGAAACGTAAAAACTAAAAACAGGTAATGTAGTAGGTAGGTAGAACTTTGAAAACAAATTACCTAACCTTTAAGCATGAATCTACACCAACTAATAATAAAGCTGAAGAGTCTGTTTGATTGATCTGATCTTGCTAATCTCTATAACTACCTGTCTGATTTGAAAAAAAAACAATTTTTGCATTTGATTGCCCAATTCTTGAGGAAGGCTATTAGGCTATTTAACAAAAGAAAAAAAAAATCGAAAACGAAGTAATAGCGCGAGCAGGCGATGCGATGCGACAGGGTGGGCCGGGCCGAAATTTCTCGTGGATGAAGTCTGAGGCAGAAGCTAGTATAATAAAAAAAGAGATTGGAACGACAATAATATTATACGTCTGTGGTCTTTTAAATGTTTATTAACAATTTTAAGATTGTTAGAACGAGGCGCGCGAGGGTACCATAATACAAGGTGGCCATTCTACATTTAAGCGCAACGAGACCTGAGTATTCATCCCGAAAAAAAAACGTTATTGCTGTTCCCGAGGAAAACAACAATAACGTTATTATGATAATAGATGGCGCCACGTGTCTTTCTAACGGGATCGACACTTATGCGGACGAAACCGCGGGGCGCTATTAGTTAATAATAATTATTGGCTTCGCCTCTCATGCACGAGGTGGTGGGTTCAAATCCTGGCAAGTACTAATAGGTCTTCTTCAAATCATATGTACAAGTTGCGAAGTTCATATTAGACATTACAGACATCGTGAAGGCTAACATCGTGAGGAAAACTGAACAGATGGATTTATAGTAACATAAGTCTGAAATCGCCAACCCGTCTTGAGCAAGGGTGGTGATCAATCAGTGGCGTAACTATAGGGTAGGCATAGGGTGGCATTGGGGCAAAATGCCACGGGCCCCCAGCCAGAGGGGACCCCCGAGAGGGCCATGCGCACAGGAGGATCCTAACTTAAGTTTATAAATGCAAACTTTTTTTGAAAATGTGCAACAAACGACATCACTCAGGTATCGAACATTTTGTAGATACCTTTACCCATTGTTTGTCTAATTTTTTGGACAGGACCTCATGCTTGGCAGTGGCGCTAGCGACCACTAGACCAACGAAGCAGTCAGGTGTTAAATGTTGTAGGGGAAAATATGAAATCTTCGCGGAAAAAGTCGCAGGAGAAGTGTTAGTAAAAAAAAAACTATAACGTTGGTTGAGCTTCGTTACATTGAGGGATGTTGTATGTATGGGACGTTTGTTGTATGGGAGCCCCCCTTAAATATTTGTTATTCTGTTCTTAGCAGAAATACATCATCTGTGAAAATTTCAACTGTCTAGCTATCACGGTTCATGAGATACAGCCTGGTGACAGACAGACAGTGGAGTCTTAGTAATAGGGTCCCGTTTTTACCCTTTGGATACGGAAACGTAAAAACTAAAAACAGGTAATGTAGTAGGTAGGTAGAACTTTGAAAACAAATTACCTAACCTTTAAGCATGAATCTACACCAACTAATAATAAAGCTGAAGAGTCTGTTTGATTGATCTGATCTTGCTAATCTCTATAACTACCTGTCTGATTTGAAAAAAAAACAATTTTTGCATTTGATTGCCCAATTCTTGAGGAAGGCTATTAGGCTATTTAACAAAAGAAAAAAAAAATCGAAAACGAAGTAATAGCGCGAGCAGGCGATGCGATGCGACAGGGTGGGCCGGGCCGAAATTTCTCGTGGATGAAGTCTGAGGCAGAAGCTAGTATAATAAAAAAAGAGATTGGAACGACAATAATATTATACGTCTGTGGTCTTTTAAATGTTTATTAACAATTTTAAGATTGTTAGAACGAGGCGCGCGAGGGTACCATAATACAAGGTGGCCATTCTACATTTAAGCGCAACGAGACCTGAGTATAAAAAAATTGTCATTTACATTAATTTAAATAATAACTGATAGTAATAAAAAGTTTTCGAGTAAACTGCAAAATAATATATTTCATTTTTATGCATATATTTTCACGGCTATATTAATAACCCAGGGTCAATAACTTACATAATACAAACAGTAGTCATAAAGTAAACATATTATCAGTAATCCATTTAAAATAATTATGGGTTCGGTCATTAAAGCCCGCTACAGAAGTGACTGTTTTTCGACGTATTATAATGTTGAATATTATAATAATATTAATTTATTTCGCATTAATAGAAACGAGTGTATAGGTACTCGTATTAAATTGTCACGCACTACTTTTAAGATATAGCTAATGTCAAATAAATGCGTTAAAGTGCGTCCAGACGGTGCAAGGCCTGCGCCCCAAAAGCGTTTTTTTTATATCGACGGCGAAGTACCAATACCTCCTCACTGACATTTTTTGAGAAATTCACTTTTTTATCGTTTTGAATTTAAAAGCGTTATTCGCATGTTTTAGTGAATCGCCTAAGTGTATTTTAAGTTGCAACAGCATTCAATTAAAATGTTGAAATATGCACCTCCCAACTAAACCAACGCAACGTGTCCATTTTTGAACGTTTTTTTCAGTTTGTGTACATTTTTGACTTTGTCAGTTAGGACTTTGTCAGTTAGGATATAGCTTTCGCCGTCGATATGGCAGAATCCACAGCCGGAGACATGCGACAAAAGCGTGGAACGTCCAGCAGACGCACCTTAAATATATTCAACAAACGCTTCAAGTATACTTGGACAAAAGCACAGTTGCGTATGTAGCAGGCTTAACAAAATTGTAGCTCAAAATTCCTATTAATTATTTTTCATATTGAGATAAAAACCCTCTTTTTTCAAGTGTGCACCAACACGGACACAAGCGAAAATGTATGTGTGTGTATTTATGAAGTCCATATATATCGTCCGTGAACTTCTGACATTTTTTTAGAAGAAATTTTTTTCTAGTTCTTCTAGTAAAACTTGTTTGTAAGCAGACAAAATACTTGAGGAGTTCATAGACAATAATACATCTACATTGACACACACAAGGAACACGAAATGTATCATTAAAAATGCATATTATTTATGTAGAATAACATAGGTAGGTAGTGCTTTAAATAATTAATTAAGTAAAAATAATCTTAAAACGAGGTTGGAACACGAATTGGCTGAATAACAAATAAACAACTTTAAAGTTTTTTTTTTAATATTGCTTGTTTAACAAATTAAGACCTGGAACTATAGATATGTTACCGGCCAAATCCGATTTTAGGATGAACTAGTTTCACCTAGGCCAAACCAGTTCTCCCTACACGGACGGGTTGCATGGTTGTGGTCGGTCGATAGGCGATGTAGGATGCAAGAGCGAGCGAAGGGCGCCCCGAGGTTAGGTTACTTTAAACCCTTTACACATAAATAGGAGCCCCGCGAAGGCGAAGGCGCAGGGCTCCGTCGACATAGGATGCAAGAGCGAGCGAATGAGAATAAGGGCCTAGGCGGAACTAATTCATCCTAAAATCGGGTTTGGCCGGTAACAGATACATTATTTACATCGTTGCCTTGCCTTTAAAAGCACTAGTTTTAAATGCCACAGGGCAGGTAGACATTTTATAAAAGCCTCTTGCTCAGCTTGAAACCATTTAATGCTTTCATTATTCACTGATTGCTTAACATCTAGTTTCGAGATATTCATAGGATCAAAGCAAGTTTGAATTTCTCAAAAATAGAAAGATTTGGTATTACTTGGTTAAAATTATGGGTCTCTAAAATATTGACACTGCATTCTAAACGCACTGCATTCTTCCAAATACCCTGTATATTTTACATCTCTGCTCGTGTCCCTCTTTTATAAAATAACGAATACACTAAATGTCCATTCCATTCACTTAAAATTACTCTATTATTATAAAAATAGTTTGGATACCTACTTAAAATTAAGGGAAATTATTTACCTGATTTAATGCCTACACGCAGGAGGTTTGTTTTAGTGAGAGCCACCGTATTATATAAATTATAACGTTAACTTTAATATATTGTAGTACTACTTATATCATGGCAATTTAAATATGTTTTAATTCACCATGTCATAGTCGGATTAAATTGCAGTAGGTACTTTTTGACAATAAAAACTTTGCTTACTTATAAATTGCACCCAAGTGTCCAACATAAACAAGTAATAAAATGTAACAAAGTTTTATGGTTATTAACAATTTAACTCATATTTTAAAATTTTAAAATATACTTTTATTATTATTTATAAATATAATATGCTCAATGTCTAGATTAGATATTTTTAAACATTAACAATGATTATGAATTTGATATCACAGCTTTTGAATGACGATAATTATTATTTATATTCTAATCAAGTCAGTAGTCTGAACTTTTGTCTTAGAATAAAAATATGATTGTTAGAGTAGTGAAACCAAATATTTATATACTACTTACTAACCAACGATACATAATTATACGAATCATGGCAGTTAATTCAATTTTGGTAATACAAATAAATAAAACGTAGAAAACCAAAATGTTGAAATAGGCAATATTAACGGTTTCAATATTACCGTAAGAAATATTATACATTTGATTCAACTCACAGTTACCAGGATAAACTTATGTCAAATTAAAATAATGCTACATGAAAATGTTTCGGTGAACGTAACTAATATATTATAAGTAAGTAGTTACTTTTATCGAGATTCTGATTATACACAACTGAAATCTCATTGGTTTTAGAAAGAGTTACCTATGTAGTAAAAGCGAAATATCGCTTGTAACTACATAAGTAGGTACTTAACTGTAACGCGGAAAAAAACTATGTAAGGCCATCTAAATAAATAACCATTCCGCTGTAGGAAAATTTTGCCAATGCTTAAATAAAGTGTAGGTATACAAAATTATTAATATCACCTTGCAAATCAATCATTCTTGTCGTGTGGAATATGGACTTAAGTAACAAATCTAACTGCCGCCTCCGATTTCTAAAAGCCTAACTAACATTATATTCATTGAATGTAATCTGTTGTCAAATTATGTTACGTGTTTGGATTGACTTGCAGATTTGCTAACAGACTTGATCTACATAAGTACATAAATACATAGCTTTTCACAATCATTCAACCACGCTTCCGTGCCGAATCGAAAATTTTGACAGTTCAAACTAAATAGACGACCACTATTCTTCCGACGGCTATTTGCGGTCGGGGACTAGGCAAAACAGGTAACAACCGAAAATGTGTCATTTTCTTAAGCCTGCCGTATGGTTGTGAAAAGCCATGCTGAACAGCGTTTCGGAACCCGGGTGTAAAACTATTGAGATTTCAACGTGTAAACAATTTAGGCACAGAACAGTACAGAAGGTCTGCTGCATACAACGAGCGAAAACCGCCGCACGTGTACGTACGGCGGTCTCAGCCTATATTCTCCGACACATGGCAGTCGCGAGTGCGCTTGCTCCCCGTACGAGAAGCGTCGTCATGTGTGTGTGCTTCGCTTGTTGTATGGAGCTGACCTTCTGTAGTTCAGGTATGTACCTACCTACAACGAACGCGTACTTTTCTGTTATGGTAAGCATGTGGGAATTGTGCAATATGCATTGTACTTAGCGATGTACAGCAGATTATGCAACAGTTTGTCCAACATAATACAAAGACACGGAAAGTATGGTACGGACCGAGCAATCAAATAAGCTATCTCTAAGGAGTTTCATGTAAAAAGTTGTAGGTGTTAATTACATCACTAATTACACTACATGTTACAGTAGTAGCCACTATAGGCGTATATAAGACTTAATGAAGTTAATACACACCTTAGCTTAGCGTACATTCAGCTTGCACTAACATTAGTTTTAAAATTCGCTGTCTCATGAAACAAAAAGGTGCGTACCTATTTCACTATAAAAAATATTTCGCGATCGGTATAATCGTGTACTAAGTCATTATTGTCTATTATTATTTTAGGCGTATCTAGGTTTCGGGAACACTAAGAAGGTCCAATAGAATTTTTATGGAAATCACTATTTTGTCGTTTTGCTAAAACTCTTCTATACGCATAGCTAAATATTATAATAAAACAAAGTCTACTTAAACATTTTTAAACTAAACTAGGAACTTCCAACGGTAACCATGTAAGTGAAAACATACATAGTAAGTATATTATGCAGTTTATGTATTTTTAAATGCGTTTAAATTGATAAACTTGTCAACTCTAAAACTTCTTACAGCTAATCAATAATATGTAAATAATAACTTATGAGAATAATTTAAAGTCCATCATGTGTCAGCAGTATAGTTTAAATGTCTGGAAATGCTTATTGTGCGCTTTCTACAAGACTACAGTAGAACTTAACGGCCAATAAGGCAGTTTTAGTATAACCGTGGTGTATAAAATTGACAAAAGTATGACGGTGATTAGATTAGATAGAATTTGATGATAATCAGTGAAAAATTGACTCAAGTCTATGAACCACGAATATCCATTTGATATCATATAACAAATGGATTTTATTACTTACATTTAAGCTGCTGTATTACAGCTATTTCATTTAACAGAACGCTCTTATCGGCTGAAAAGCGTTACTGCATTTTTAATCTTGAGGTTGCCAATTGCTTTTTCATTTTTCAGCCAAACTGCATCGGCATTTCAAACATTTCTTTTACAAACACATCATAAAGGCGAAATTCCGTTATAAATTTGTCTGCTGATTTGCATCTCCATTTATAAGTAACAGGCTCGGAGATTTTTCTGTAATAGTATAATAAAAGATTTATAGCACTTGTGGTTAAATAGGTTCGTACACAGTAAAGTAACCACTTGATTCTAAGGAAGGTATAAAAAGCAAAAGTATTCTTAAAGAAATCAATAATATAAGTAATTTAAAAAAAATGAAAATAATTTATTAAAACAAATTATTAAAAAAACAATTTGATTGAAATGCGTTTTTATGACTCACCTACAAGTACAGAAGCTGGATGAGCAGCGACACCATTAGTATTAATAGACTCTTCATTGGAAGGAACTCGTTGGAGACGAATAGCAAACATTAGAGTAGCGCCGACTAGTGGCGATATGCCAGCGAGGACGAATGGTAAAGTATAGGATTTATTGAGACTGTACAGGTAGCCAGCTACAGGAGGACCTACAGATAAGGGGGCAGCGGCAAGTCCTAACATACAACCTATAGCTTGCGCGGCGTACGCCCCCCCACACAACTCAAAAGCTATGGGGCCGATTAATGCAATAAATGCACCATCGAATATTCCCATACCTAAAGCAATCGCTACTAATAAACCAAACTTACTCACAAATGGTAGAATGATCGTTAAGGTCCCTATAACATAGAAAGAAATCTGCTGCAATAAGATTCTATCAATACCTGGTTTATCGGCTAAGAAGCCGAAGATCAATCTTCCCAGACCAGAAGTAACAGCTATACATTGTAACGGCAAATTAGCATTGACATCAACAAAATTGTTTTCGATGAACTTTTTTATATGGACGTATGGAACAAAATATCCAAACAGTGCAACGGGCATGGATAACGCCCACAATCTGTACTTCTTATTTTTCCATATTTGGACGTTTACAATAGATTTTAACAAAGATTTCAAGCTATCGTCTTCCCTTGCTGTTTTCAAAACCATGGATGGAGTGGGTTTGAATATGAAGCCACATATTGCTGATCCAAAAGTGAAAACGGCTAAAAGCCTGAAAAGCCAATCTAATCCATGGTTTGTAATCATATATTCCATTAGTGGTGGCATAATGACTGTGAAAATGGAACTACCTACAGTAACAATTCCGTTTACTAAACCCAGATGCTTTTTAAAATAGTGACCAAGAATTGCTAGAGAAGGAGTGTACGCAAAAGATGCTCCTAACCCATACATTACACCATAGGTGAAGTAAAGGACACTAACATTATAAACGAAGAAAGAAGATAAAAGCATGGCGGCAGTAGCAATTGTACCGCCTAACACTGCGGTCACCCGGATGCCTAACACGCCAGTCAGCACACCAGACAAAGGCGATAGGAAGAAAGTAGTTCCCATAGTTAGAGCACCGACCAGAGCTGGAAAAGAAAAGTGCAATGTTAATACAAAGAAGGGTGAGAAAATTGACGAAGAACAAGATGAATACCATTCACGTGAGAATGGCACTACCAAATTAACTTTTCTAGTGCATTAGCCACATGTTTAACACGAAAGTAATTAAAGAGCTTGCAAACTGGATGTCGTCTCCAACATGGTAGTTCAAAACGTTGATGAAGATGATGATATCATACACATTACAAAACAGACAAAACACGCATTTTTATTATTTTATGCGGAGCTAGTTCCAAGATTCCAACTCGCACTTGTCTAGTTTTTCTGTTTGATCTTCTTTAACAGTTTGATTGACGCGATTACACAATTAACTACAATTTGCAATGTCTTCAATTATTAACATCACATCACAACAGAAACCTAGAAACTGACTAGGTAAGTGAATCAAGTAACCACATTTCCTCGAAAAGATCTCACCTATCGCATTAAACTAGGACTTGTTTGAGTGTTTTATGTTATGTGTTAAGAATCTTTATAAGTTGGTAGGTACTTATTGGGTCGACCAGCAGATCAATATTGGATTCCGATCGCTTATGAGTAAAGTTATCAAAAATCTTAATTTCATCATTCCCAGCTTTGATTGAAACAATTTCTATGATAGGTTAGCAGTGTACGCACGTACGTAAATTACGCTATAAGCTAACTTTTTAAGATCAGATAGAAGGCTGAAGAACTTTAGAGTGATTCTATAATTATTTTGTTACTATATTAATTTGTTATTGTACCATCTAATTTGACTAACAAGATGATTGTGGTTTAATCGTTACCTATCCAAAGTTTCGGCAGAGGTTAGCAACCGGCCGGCAGTGTGACGCCTACAACAGCCCAATTCTCTTTAATTCAATCAACATCATTGCTACGTTCGCGTGCTGTTCGTAATGAAGGAAAAGCCTACTTATCAACAGCTTCTCAATCGCTGCAAATGAACACGAGTTGACTGATCGAATACAGTTCTGATGGATTTAAGAAATTATTCAAATACATAGGTAGGCACAAAGAGCTTGAATAATGCTCGATGGAACATTTAAACATTTTACATTTCTATACAAAAAAACTCTAGCTGTAGTAGTTCTTAGAAGAGATTAGAGTAGACATTAATCATACTTTGATATTTTTATCATGAAACATTGAGGGAGTAACTCATCCATGAGAGTTTAAATATAATTTGTGAAGTCGGCACACTTCTGCGTTACCTAAACATTACACATGTGTTCATCAATCAACATGGAAGTCGAAAAATCTAAATATAACAAGCAGTTAAAGTTGACAAGTGACACACAATGTCTCGTAATCTAATCGGGTCATCACTATACCAGCCGCAGTACAAATCACGAGATATAACACTTTCGTCTGCACAAGTTTTGTACCTACTATGAATGAAGCGATTGACGAGTTATATATAAAGAAGACAAAAAAATATTATTTTGTGATTTGTGACTTTTCTTGTCGATCTAACCTCAATTGGTACAACAGAGTTATCTAATCCGTATACCTACGAGACAAGATCATTGAAGAACTGCTTACTGAACCATTTAAAAATCGTTGAAATGGTTGTTGTTGAATCGTTTAAAAATGGTTCAGTACTAGAACATTAACAGCGACCTAATTGAGTAACCCTTGTGGGAAAAAGAGTGTATTCCGAATACTTAAACAATTTCATTCAATTTCTCGAATACGGTATTCGAGAAATTAAATGAAATTGTTTATTCTGTAAATAGAATAGAGTGTAATTTGCCCCACCAAAATCAATATTATTGGGACACAGTGGACGACAAGATTGGCGGGACAGATAAGTGGAGCAAAGTGGAATAATCCCCAAAATCGGCGACGTCACCTGATATAAATTTCATAGACATGCTCGAAGGTTTTGCGTTGCGGCGCGGCGGCGGCGGATGTCGCAAAGCGATGCGATAGATCGAAAGTTGTACTTTAAATAGATCTAGATCTTACTTTTATAGATACCTATCTAAGGATCTATCAAAATTAGGATCAACACAAATATCAGGCCAACTATACTTAGGTTACTGATGACACTAATTTAAGTAGGAGTTACGTCAAAGTAGCTTTAAGACTGCGTTCTGGGCACTTTCCATCAGCAAAATTCGCTTTCCTAATGCGTAAGACAGCATCTCCAAACTGCGAAGTTTGCAACAAAATAGAAGACGTGCAACATTTGCTGATGGAATGCGTTAAGAACAAAAATGAGAGAGATTCATTGATTAGGTAGTTTGATTTAAATATTTTAGATCTGGGGCTTATTTTCACTATTTTAGCGAAACCTAAATCAAATGTTGCAAAAAAATTGTGTGGTCTAGTACAACAGCTTGGTCAATGAATAGCTAAAGGAGATGTCCGCTTTTTGTATGGACGCTGGTTTTTTATTCCGAGAAAAATCTAACCAGAATCAAAGTACATCCAAATAAAAGCTACTAAAATATGGAACTTGGAACCACTGAAATAATATTTTTAGAGCCCTCCATTTAAGAGAAAAATTATAAATTATTTAATGTTAGTACATGTATATTATTTGTTGATGGCAACCCAAATGAAACATCCCACACACTTTGAAAATGTCATAATGACAGATGGATTCCATTCATAATGTCAAACAAATATGTCTGATACGTCACACTTTCGCTCGTGCCTTTGTTATCCAATGATAACGTATTTTAATTTGTGCTTTGCTTTCTTTGATTTAACTGACTTGGCCTTTTCACAACGGATTCTTCTTCTTTGCACATGATTAGGATACCGATAGCTTACGAACCTTCAACCCTGACGACTTTGCTTTTTCTTAACGGTTATTTGATATTGCACGCGATTAGGACTTTGGATTATAACCCCGTATGTAAGTACTGTTCTTTATTTATATTTAGCTCATTAAGGGTTTTATTTGCACAACCTTTGCCTGTTTAACGACCTCTGATAGTCTGCAAAAATTAACTTTCATTTCTATCTTCAGATTACCTATGGCTCTCTGCATAAATTGCAATATAGCAGTACATGCTATAAATCAGCACTATGAACATAACGCTTTAAGCATGAGCCCAGAGATAGTCTCAATAATTGAAGAATGGATGCTCAAGAGGTAATGTATTCTTTAACTTACATTATAAGTTTTTTTTTAATAATGTGTAACCAGGCTTAATAGCTTATGTTAAAAAAGATTAAATAGCACTACTTTGCTCAAAGAAGATGCAGAAAAACGATTCGGTGTTCTTAAAATATTATTTTGTTTTAGGTAACAGATGGAGATCGCATTTGCCAAGAATGCATCAACCTTTTACTAATAGAACTGAATAACAGAAACCAGCACAATATAGGTGACCAACAGCTGTGTCATCAATCAGTATGTGCATGTTGTGGCATTTCTATCTCAAGAAGAACAGGCAGGCGCTCTCGTCCCTTACCTGTTGATCATCCTGAGCAGGCTTATATAGCTGGCATCATCAACCCCCGTCAGGTTAATATGTAAATTAAATAGTACATTGCACATAGTACATTATTGTATCTCTGATTAGTGGAACACACAATAAATTAAAACTTAATTTCAGATCCCTGCTAATGCTCGAGCATGTAATAGGAAGCGGTGCTCATGTGATGACAATAGTCTGGTATCTTGGATGGGCTCGGGTCCGGATCAAAACGATATATCTTCACCTGCTCAGTTTCTCGACAATATTTTAATAAGAGAAGATATTGAAAATGAAGAAAGATAATAAATGAATATTCAAAACCAAAAAAACGTTTTATTTCATAACAAAACTACATACATAAAATACATAGTAACACTTGCATCCACTTAGCATATTTATTGTCGAAACGCGAACCAATTAGCATATTTATTCTTTCGATTCCAAATCATTAAAAAGGAATTTCAATCAGTAGATACTATTATCATTTATTCCTGCTAAGCCATCCCTGTGGAGTATGCTGAAACATGCACTTCTTGAATACCGAGGTCTTAGTAAAATATTGCAACTTGCACATGAACATTCGAAGTATAGCCATAATCATGTAGAATGCGCTTTAGTTCTAAAAGAATTATGCTACACATTCACTGAAAACATTTCTAACATCATTTCATTTTTTTCTTTTCTTTTGTGTGCTTCTGCCCGCGACTTCGTTCGAGTTACGATTACATCATTTTCGCTTAGTGTTCTTTAGACCTTTTTCTTATTACGTTACTCGGCTTTTGAGGGTCGTAGCATGATGATAATGTATTCGATTGCCCTTATCCTTCCTCAAGAATTAGGCTATCAAATTCAAAAAGAATTATTCAAATCCGACTGGTAGTTCCAGAGATTAGCGCGTTCAAACAACTTTTCAGCTTTATCATTAGTATAGATTATATTACGGAGGTAAATAAATAATCTTCGTAATAAATAATATTTGTTTCGTTCACATTGTATCACTCCATAATAATATATTATTATTGTAGTCTGTGATAAACTCGCAAATCAAATAATAATTTATTATTGTATTCTGTGTTGTCAGTATAATGTCAGTAATGGCAGTACCATGTGTCAATATTGTCAATTTTGACAAGTTTATAATTTTTTAGGGTGCGTTCACTGTATTATCCGAGATAATTAGAAAGGTTCGTTCGTTTTAGGAGCAAATTCACACTAAAATAAAAAAATATTTTTCTCAAAATTGGAGGATTTTAAAAATCTGTGAAATAGTTAGAACCACTTATTTTTGGGATGTCTATCCAAATATATTTAACTTATCCTGGTTAGAATTATTAAAAAAGAAAAAACCATTTATGGACATGTCCTTTATTAAACAATAAGGATTATAAGAATAGTGTTATTATATGTTAATTTTAGTGGTGTAAGAGTAGTGATAAGGTACAGTGGGGTTGGCGTATCCATGTGGATAAAAACCCTCTATTAATTTTTAAGAATAAAATATATATATATATATATATATATACTTAGGTTACTTTGCTATAAAAACACTAACTTCTTCTCTACATTAACTTCTTTCAAGGCGGCCACACATCAACTGCATTCATTTACCTTTACGATCGATGGTGTCAGATAAGAAACATAACGATTTAACGAATTGTATATTGAATTGAATATTTACCTACGCATACACAGTACTTATAGATTTTACTGGCCGCAAAAATAAGTTTGTATTTCATAGTATTTCTCGAAAAAACTATGAATAACATATTTATTTGTGCGGTTCTAACCTTGTAACCGAAAATACTGGTATAACAAAAACCTAATTGAACTGAAACAGCAGTCACTTAGAAACATTAGGTATTGTCTTATTAATTATAGGATCCAACATTACCATTATCAGTACACCCATAGTAATTGTTTCCGTTATTTCACTACACCATTGAATAGCGGTGCACAGAATACACCTTCTATCCAATTTTCATAAACATAGTGATAATATTCGCCGAGCGATATGGCTGTGTCACATCCGGACAGACAGACGAACCAGACGAAGTTATAAGGGTGCGTTAAGCTCTGAGTTGAGCTACACGATCACTGTTAAAGCTTGCACGGACTGGACTGGTCCACTGAAATCTGTGTGGTTCTTTCCTCAAACGACCATTATCCGACACTAATCAACAAGGGCCTCATATGATCTGACCAAGATTATGTCTGGACTTTAATAGAGCGAGTTTGTTTTGCCCGAATATTCCCGATCAGTCACTCGTCCTCAACATTGTTGACGAGCGGGAAAAAGTTTCATTCGTTCAGTGTTGACGAACGGGACTTTTTTTTCGATTATTCATAATATGCTTGGTTCAAGAGTTGACTCTCGTCCGCGTCATCTTTAATTGAACTCCGCTTTTCTAAACCTTGAGACTCTTCAGTGTTGACAACAAGGTGTTACTGATCGGGAATATTCAGTTTTGCCATTTTTTCTCAGGGGCAATCAGATAGGAAATGTCGACTCTATGTAGCTTATTTTTTTAATACGTATAACTAACGAGTAAAAGTGATTTCGATATTAGGATATCAAAATCATTGAAATGAAATTGTTTATTTTATAAAAAATTAAATGAAATTGTTTATTCTATAAATAAGTTTACAGAATAAACAATTTCATTTCATTTCTGTTTTTGCCATTTGGAGACGGAACTCTAAAAACTGACAAGTATTTGGCTTGATGAGGCTTAAGGGGGAAGCGCTAAGGTAGCCCGCGAAATTCAAATTTTCTTAAGTTTTTTGCAATTCGCTGGTCAGTATTAAGTTGTACGTTGATTAAAATATCATTCGCGGTCGTAACAAATATGTATTTACAGAATTATAATCATTACAATTAGTAATACAACTTGTTAAGTTAGTATAATCCCCAAATGTCAAAATTTCATGAAATAGTCATTCTTGGGGATTACTTGGTCTTAGAGAGTTGTGTTGATGACTTTAATGATTATAAGTCTGTAAATACATATTTGTTACGGCCGCGAATCATATTTTAATCATACTGACCAGCAAATTGCAAAAAACCTAAAAAAAATTGACCCGCGCTACCCTGGGGCTTTCATTATTCTACAAATAGGTATAAAGAATAAACAATTTCATTTCATTTCTGCTTTTGCCATTTGGAGACGGAACTCTAAAAACTGACAAGTATTTTGGCTTGATGAGGCTTAATCAGATGATCAATGCTAAATTATAATTTAAAACGCACACACGGTCCAGTCTTATCAGAAGTTATGTATATACCGATCGATCGATCTATCGTTACTATGTAGGTACATGATGCCATTGATTTGGGTAAGCTGTTAAATGATTGCAATGACGGTGCGTCAAAGGATTGATGAAATTGAACGCAATGAAGTGATGGCCTTCGTCGCGGGCGCCGGCTGACCGGCACGCCACGTGCGCTCCGCTTGGCGCCACATGACAATCTGGCCTATTAACTATCAAGTACCTACTGGAGTTGTGTTTCAGGTGAAATACGAGGATTTACATATCAAAACATGATGTAATTGAATTCAAGTATCTGCGTAGTACCTATACGTAAACAATTACGCAGATTCCAACAATTTGTTAGGTACCTATTCATTTTAAAATCGTAGAGAATTAGGATAATTTTGCGACATACCTACAAAAATAAATGTCGCTCATTTATGATGTTGATGTAATGTTTTAGTTTCAACTATCTCGTACGTTGCACCGACCTACATTACCAGAAATGTCTGTCGGCAAAATAAATCAATTGAAACCATAATAATTATGGACTTAATTTAATAGGAACTACCTATATGACCACTGCTTGATTAATCCTTAAAAAGTTAGCTGTCTATTTTACTTTCAGGGTTTTTTATATATTCTAGTAAAATATTAATGAAGTAGATGTAAGGTACACTCCACATTCTAAATCCTCTTTCGTGACCTAAATAAATGCCACTAAGCAATGATCTTTATAACAAACAAATGTGTAAATACTGATTCATTATCATTACAGAAGTTGTTTGATAGTGAAAAGTTTCCTGGTAAAATACTCATGTGTGTGTGGTTTACCAAACAATTATTATGTAGCATGAAAAATAATAAAGTAAGTAGGTTTTTTTTGTTGAATATTTTATTTTTAGGGTTCCGTAGCCAAATGGCAAAAAAGGGAACCCTTATAGATTCGTCATGTCTGTCTGTCTGTGTGTCCGTCTGTCTGTCTGTCAGTCCTGGTAAGTAGTTGTATTCTGTGAACCGCATTAAGATTTTCACACAAAAATAGAAAAAAAACAATAAATTTTAGGGTTTAAACTTTCCATGCCAATATCCCCACAAGATCGAGACTTATGCGGATGAAACCATATGCACAGCTATTAATTAATAAAGAAGTCCTTAACACATTAGTTAAGAAAAATATTTAGTGGTGCCTCTCGAATGTCATAATAAGCCTTTGTGCTAATATACACCAATTTCTCTCATGTCTGTCTTGACAAGTTGATTATTTCTTAAAATAATCATTTCATTATTCAAGCGTAAGTTCAACATACATTGTAACAAAGACCACTTTTGTATTCCATGGCAGTTATTATTTATGTAGTAAATAAATCAATATGATAAAATGATAACCCTTCAAGTCCTCGGACATCCACAAACATAATTAGTGTGATAAGAGAATGTTGTACATCTGCTATTATATTCTGATTTTCATTGACATGGTGTCAAAGGGCATGTCTAATAATAGTTAGTAGGTACTTGTTGCAAACCAACATGACAATTATTTTTTAAGCTTTTTTTCTGCCATAGTTTTACTAAGTGTCATGAAAAATGTATACATTTGTAATAAACCTAGTTCTAGTTGATGTTCTTAAGCTCAAAAAATGTGAGATTATGTATGTGTGTCATATGTGAGTGTATACAATATTTTGTATTAATTTAATTTATCCAATCCATATCATCCAGTATCAATTACCTTTCATTTTTGTAGGTGTAATATATAGCTTTGACTACCTCATGGGGATGCATGATGTTATAGTAAGTTATTATTTAAGTGTTTTTTTTTTCATAACAGCAATTTATTGTTCCAGGTCTGTAGGTCTTTGATATTGTGGTTGTGTTGTTCCAATTTCTAGTAATAATTAGTTAACAAGAAATAAGTCTCACAAACTTTTCCCTCAAGGAAAAAAACCAATGCAAATTGATTCAATACGTACATAATTATTGTGCATGTGCATATTGCATTAGTTCAATTTGTGGTTAATAAGCATTGATACGCAAGTGCGATACAGAATTCGATACGCATTTTCAAATGACGAAATTTATTAAGTTGGTTGGGTAGATAGGTAATATATTTCAATACGTAAGTACCCACGACAAACTTACCAGCACGACTTTCCGAGTTAGAGACCCCTTCATTTTTTAGATGCTTTTCA
Organism: Mesoligia furuncula; assembly: GCA_916614155.1. NCBI lineage: Eukaryota > Metazoa > Arthropoda > Insecta > Lepidoptera > Noctuidae > Mesoligia > Mesoligia furuncula. Next base: position 13,195,130 of record OU744807.1, read on the forward strand.
AGGACCGTGTATATCACACTGTATGAATTTATTACTCCGAAGAAAAGGCCATTTGTGAGAAAAGATGCAACCATGACGGAGTATGCTCGAACTCCGCCGTCCGGAGGCCCTTTGGGCTCTTCATTATTTAAATTTCCATTCACCTCGATTTTATTCCGAGGTCTAAGCAAATCTGAACTTTCTTTCGGCTCTGAATCCATCTTGCAGTTATATAAATTGACAGACTCGTAAATATATGATTCTGCTTCACAAGCACATGGTGCTATTCTTGTACTATTCTGTGTAAAAAACTAGCACTATAACACTATTGTTACTCACGTAAAATAACTCAAACAATTATTTATACTTTATTGCCTCTCAGTTATTTTAATTAATGATTCTTAACTTAACATTATCGTAAAATTTCAATTTTTAACAACCCTACAACCTTAACAACAGGCGTTCATTGACTGATCGGCTGTCGGCTTACTGTGGAGTGTTGTGACATTTGTTTGACTTTTTGACATAAACAGTCTACCGTCAATTTGACAGTATACGTCATATTGATGTTGACTTTTTTTTTCTTATTGGCTCGCACGAAACTCTGCACTCTTTGTTGTGGTGCGTTCCGAGTTACACTGTAATCGATTTGAGCGTGCCTATACCCGTTCCGAATTAGCGTGAGCGCGGAGCGCGATAACGATGTCCCGTGAATCGCCATAGATGACATGCGCCATCTTGCGATAACGGCGACCATGCCCTAAAATAATATCACCATGAGCGCTGTCAAAAATGACAGTAGTGCTGTTTTGTTTTTTCGATATTGTGCTTGTGGCTACAGTCGCGCGGCCGCACTCCGCGCTCTAGTGCGGACAGGCGGACGGGTAGCCCACGCGCGTTCACACACCCGCAAAGACTACAATACATATAATGCTGTGTAACACACCCCCGCCCGCCCCGCTCTCCAGTCTGGACGGACACTGACTGTTTGACACAATGTTGCCAGTATCCACACGAGATCCACAAAATCTCAAAAGCAAAAATAATGTGTCCGTCCAGCTGACGTCGACGACTGTTGAAATTATTTTGCGTCCACTCTTAGTCGCACTGATAAAACATGCTTCGTCCACACGGGTTGGTGCTTTGATTTCCTAACTATGCGTAGGAAATCTAATTAAGAACACTTTAATTATGAAGTTTGAAGCTAGTGATCACACTAAACTGAACTGACTAAATTGAATTCCAAATCTGACAGGACAGGCGACCCACAATCGTGAACTAAAATTACACAGGGTTGCACGTTTCGATGGCGCCGTATCTCTCAAAACAACAAAAGATAGGTCTTTTTATATATTCCCTGAAGTATGTCGTTTTTAAGTTGTCGTTTTTAGGGTTCCGTAGCCAAATGGCAAAAACGGAACCCTTATAGATTCGTCATGTCTGTCTGTCTGTCTGTCCGTCTGTCTGTCTGTCTGTCTGTCTGTCCGTCCGTATGTCACAGCCACTTTTCTCCGAAACTATAAGAACTATACTGTTGAAACTTGGTAAGTAGATGTATTCTGTGAACCGCATTAAGATTTTCACACAAAAATAGAAAAAAAAACAATAAATTTTAGGGTTCCCCATACTTAGAACCGAAACTCAAAATTTTTTTTTTCATCAAACCCTAAGTGTGGGGTATCTATGGGTAGGTCTTCAAAAATGATATTGAGGCTTCTAATATCATTTTTTTCTAAACTGAATAGTTTGCGCGAGAGACACTTCCAAAGTGATAAAATGTGTGTCCCCCCCCCCTGTAACTTCTAAAATAAGAGAGTGATAAAACTAAAAAAAATATATGATGTACATTACCATGTAAACTACCAGCGAAAATTGGTTTGAACGAGATCTAGTAAGTAGTTTTTTTTTTAATACGTCATAAATCGTAAACCACAATTTACCATTCATTCAATCAACTCAAAAATAAAAAAAAACATTTAATTTCATAAACATAAACCTTATGCATAAACCCGGATGTTACGGAACCCTCGGTGCGCGAGTCCGCCTCGCTCTTGCCCGGTTTTTTTCTTTTCTTTATACTTAGTCGCATTTTTGCCGAAAATTAAAAAAAAATCTAACAGTCTCATAAAGTAATTTTGGTCAGCTTTTTTTACAGATGGGGCATTTCCCTGTACATTTCTATTAATTGTAATAGGACTTCTTTCCCAGAGGTCACTGCCGCCGCCGCGCCGCCGAATCGGTAGGTAATTTCTTTAATTAAAGCGCAAAAATAAAACGACGTCTCTAAATAGCACACTTTTCCAGAAATCATCAACCAAAGTTACATTAGTTCCACTATCGGTCAAGAGATGGCGCAGTGCACAGTGTTAAAATTTTCTGACGAATATAGGCCACTCCGATGTAAAATTAAAAACATGTTGGTACGGAACCCTCGGTGCGCGAGCCCGACTCGCTCTTGACCGATTTTATTTTAATGGATAGGGTATAGGGAAATGGGGCATCCCATATCAATTTTATTATCTTTGCTTGGGTAGTTTTTGAGTTAGCTTCGATAATACGTATTTTTGCCACTTAGTATAAATTGATGATGTTATAAAATGACTTGCTGTCACTGTTATTTACATAGCAAGTAGTGTTATACAAATTAGTATGGGGTAAGAACAGACGCCAGCACAAGCTACTACAATCTAGTTCAACTTTATCGCTAAAGTATAAGTTCAAAGTTGATTGGGAAAATGTTGCAGTTTCGGGTAGCTTGATGTGCTGGCGTCTGTAAAACTTAAAAGTGAAGAATAAAAAATTTTTACAAAAAAAAAAAACAACCGACTTCCAAAAAAGACTACAAAGTGAAAAATAACTTTAGTTTCGGAAGACGGTGGCAAACAATAAAAATGCGAACCCAACGACACCGGCTTCCGAAATTAAAGATTCGCGATTTCGCGGGCTACACTGACATCAAATTTGCATGGAATTAATATGTAGGTAGGTGCTATATTGGTCCTCAGTTTCTTCAATTTTATTTTTTTTTGCCACAGTCAAGAAACTTGTATAGTGGCAAGCCCCTAAATTCATATAATAGGCCATAGATAGCTGATAGTGGGTAGTGACCGACCGAAGGTTCGGTTTCGGTTTCGGTCAGTATCGGCCAAAGTTAGGTTTCGGCCGCAGTTTCAATTTTGGCCAAAAATGATCTAAAACGGCATATAGCGAGGTGTTGATATGAACCGATAGACAAACAGTGTAGTCTTAGTAATGGGGTCCCGTTTCCAACCTTTTTGTACAAAACCCAAACAGAATGTTTACTTTTTAATAAGCTTTCCGGAAGATCTAAGGGCAACAGCAGATGAATCGTAGCGACTCACATACGAGTATTGGCATAAAAAACCTAGCAATAAGTCTAATATTCAAAGTGTGGCTTAACTCAATGCAACCATCACTTTCTGACAGCTAAATAACCTGTTCATAACGTACCGCACCCCCCGCGCCTTTATCCTTTCACCGCGCGGCACACAGGTAGTCGGAACTCAGTCTTCGTCCAGTGCGGTCCATTCACAGATATAGATATATCTGTGGGTCCATTGTTTTCTCATAACCTTATTTTTTGTGCTCCTAAAATTTGATGTTTTAGTCGTTTTGTTAACAGTTGGTGGGATAAACACGACGAATATGGATGTTCAAGGTCCACCAGGCAGGCTGAAATGTTTTGAGCCTGGGGCATTTAAAATACTGCCAGGAATGTATAAAAAAAATATTTTTCTATGTAATCTTCCTCTACTTCAATACACTTCTTACATCTGTCATAAAGGGCTTTTAACCCAGTGAAAAAATATTCGTTGTCTTTGCCTTCGAAGTGCTCGTCTACAACCGCCTTCATCTCGTCATCGGTCAAAATCTTCGCCCTCGGAGGTCTTTCTTCAAATTCGAAAACAGGAAGTAATCACTGGGTGGTAGGTCCGGACTGTATGGTGGGTGGTTGATTTCTTCAAATCCGGTCTCGGCTAGGGCACGCCTAGAAACTCCCGCAGTGTGCACTGGGGCATTTTTCGTACACTGCGTGGATGGCTCAGACATAGTGATGTTTGCGGTTCAATTACTAAAAGCATAATGACGCTAATTACATGAAACTCGGTATTTATATTACTGTGAATGTTCTCAATTAGTGACAGGTAGGGCGAGACATTACTGTCACTTAAAGGTACTTAGGCTCAAAACATTTCAGCCTGCCCTCGTAACAACATAAATAATATAATTTCATTTAAGTTACAGACTCACAAATCTTTTTTTTTATTTCGCAAAAGATAGGTACCAAAATAATCTCTTTGTCTAAAAAAACAGAAGCGGTTTAAGGCAAGAAGCTTATAGATAAAAGTGGAGGCAACACTCTAAATGCCCAAGTGAAGACGACTGTGGTCGGACACTCTCTTTCTAAATACACACATAAGAACGAGACAGTGATATGTGTTTTCTTTGTCATATGTATGTATTTAGAAAGAGAGTGTCCGACCACAGTAGTCTTCACTCAGGTATTTAGAGTGTTGCCTCCACTTTTATCAATAAGCTTCTTGGTTTAAGGTAACTTCTCTTCTTAGTCTGTGAGCGGTTTTGTATGTGTTCCGAGAGCATTTCCGAGTATTGATCTATTATTTTAAATAAAGTTTAGACTTTCCTAAAGAGCATTGTGAAAGAAAATATTCCGCTTTGTTTCGCCATTTTGTTTAGCACTCATTCAAACAAAATGGACAATTAATTTAAAATAAGATTATTTACAGTAATTCTCTTTTTTATTTTTAGATTCCATTGGGAATTTCAAATGTCAAATAAGCAATTATATGATTATCGTGCAAGAATGCCCTGACAAGAAAATTAATGCTAAGATGCTATTTTTGGAAAAAAAAATTATACAGATAACAAAATGTTCAGAAAGTGAGCTGGAAACATTAAAACATACGTTGAGTCATTTCAAATGTGAATTTAAACGAAAATGGGTAGCAGCAAACTACAAGGTAGACCGCTTTCTCAAAAAAAATGAACAATGGCTTCAAAATACTCTCAAATTCGCTCTCTGGACTATAAGAAAACCGGGTCGTCCTTCAAAGGAATTCGGGGAATCAGTGATATATCCAAGCGAAGAAAAACAAAAGATCTACGAGATACTGTATCAACAGATGAGTTGACTTATGCTGCTCAAATGAGTCAACGTGCCGGAGGAAATGAGGATGCATCTAAAATAATAAAAGACATCACTTTGACTCCAACAAGAGCTACAAAGTTTCGAAAAGTAATTTCTTCAAAAAATCAAAGTAAAATAAAAAAGCATTCACCATCTGAAGCCTTAGCTATTTTAGTAGAAGACAGTGGGAAATTTTACACAGCGCAAATAAAAATATATACCCTTGCTACTCTTTGATAAAAAAAACCATCCAGCAGAACAGCTACAGCTATCCAGTAGAACAGTCAATGAGAGTTACAGAGACTTGTGCGGAAGTTCTCTTACAAGATTTACTCAACCATACATGTTTACGGTTAAGTAAATATTTGGAAGATGTAATATACAGCTGTACTGAAGAAGAAAAGAAAAATGTTCTATTAATTATAAAATAGGGCTGCGATGGTTCTCAACAATCGCAATATAAGCAGAAATTTGAAAATATTGCGGACAGTGACTTGAACATATTTCAGAGTTCTCTCGTAACATTGCGATTAGAAACTACAGATAATGGAAGAAAAAAAAATATATGGCAAAATCCACTGCCTTCATCTCCAAGATTCTGCAGACCTATTAGAATAAGATTTATTAGCGAAACCAAGGACATAACTAATGACGAATTTACATATATAGATAATCAAGCAAAAACAAAAACAGAAATACCAACAACAAGTGGAATAATTTACGTAACACATAAATTTCTACCAACAATGGTGCACGCCAAGGTATGCAATGCAGCTACCAATACGTCTTCAACTACGAGGTGCTACATATGTGGGCTAACTTCCAAAAATTTTAATAATCTAACCAGAAGAATGGAAGTAGACCCAGAAAGTCTAAAATTCGGGCTATCGATTCTCCACGCAAGAATACGTTTCTTTAAGGTGGATGTTGCGACGGGCCGTCCATACATTTTTCTTGGGGATTGTACGCTAAACACAGACACACTTTGTTGAAAACGAATCATTTTATCACTTTTCTATAATGAAATGTCCCCGCGATCGACCTTTTTAGGAAATAACTTACATTATTTACTGAGGAAAACGATCGGGAAATCCAGACGAAATTTGACAGTTGCGCCACTAGTGTGCGTGAGTTTTGACAAGCAAAGTAAGCAAACTCAATCGCCATGATTGCGATAGTTTAGAGATGAGAACTCTAGATGGCGTAAACGCGTTATTATAATTCTGTTAAATCAATATCATACGTAATAAGTGATTGATTTATTTCCTTTCCTACCTTTCATGAACAGATTCACAAAAAAAAAACGTTATAATCAATAACCTGACCTGACGACCTTACCAACGTAAACAACTTTATTACATAATATTGTTTTGTGGCAACATAAATATCATTATTCGTAGATAGGATTTATAGTGAAATGGGTAGTTGAGACCGCGAAATTCAAATTTTCTTACGTTTTTGCAATTTGCAGGTCAGTGTCAGGTTGTATTTTGATCAAAATATGATTCGCGACAATAACAGGTACATATTTACAGAATTATAATCATTAGAATCATTCATCATCCACTATTGGTGGTAGAAATCTAACTTAGAAAGATGTATTAATGATTCTAATTCTGTAAATATGTACCTGTTATTGTCGCGAATCATATTTTGATCAAGATACAACCTGACACTGACCTGCAAATTGCAAAAAACGTAAGGAAATTTGAATTTCGCGGTCTATGACTGTCCATTCATTTATGCGACGCGCGACGTTGCCGTCCCACCCGAGTTGTGTTCGCAACCTTGAAAGAATTCCGAAGAAAAGGGCGCCACCATGTTGCCACTCTTACGCCGTAGCGACATGCATGATATAAATATAATTTTGGGGCTTGCTTGTATGCAATAGTATTGCACACGGATTTTCTTGCGTGTTATTTTATTTTGTATGCTTTGCATTTTCATTGATTCAAATTGCAATATTTCTAGTATTGCAATTATTTGTAGGTATAGTAACTAATAATTATTCAATTTTAAAAGTAAGTAGGTAAGTAAGTACCTATCTTTCGGCGGTTTTAGAAACAGCAAGTTGGCCCGTGATTTTAGACGCTGAAATCCCGTCACAATACTAATTAGGTACTTACATGTCTCAATTACATAAGTACAAAGTCAGTGGTTATGTGTTTTTACCTACTTATATTTTTTGGTCAACAATACATTAAATAAGTAAGTACATAATATTATATTTCGGTAACCCAACGAGTTTGCAAACATTTGCAAAATCGAATGTACCTGTAAAATAGAATACCTTTTACGCATATTGTCAGTTTCAGACAAACAAACATTATTTTTAGTTTGATAGTAATTATGTCGCATCTAGCGGGGCGGCGGCGGTCTAAGTACTTGTGCCGGCGCCGCTGGGCGTGCGTTCAGAACACATTATATTGTAATCTTTGGTTCAGAACTTTGACTTTTGAAATCATTGGTTCAGAAACAAACAAATGATTGAGTTACTTACATCAAACGTGATTTATTATTGTATTTAAACATCTAATTTGTTTTTTTTTCTTATTCATCGACTAATATTCTACCAGGAATTTATATAAAGATAAGTAAAATTTTACTTTTAGTTTCTATTTTCTGTACCTAATGATTTCGGAACGTAACCTTGTCATAAATAAATCGTATCTTATTCAATATCATCTGTACGCTGTACCTGTAATAATAATAATCTAATAGTAGGTAGCAATTCTTTTCTAGTAGAAAGAATGCTTGAATACAAATCAAATCAAATAATTTATTTGCATAATACACGTGAAAAAGGTGTTACAGGTATAAAATACGACTAGGAAATTCTGAGATCTCATTGTACGGTTGTGAAATTCGATAGTATTAAATTTTATTCAAATACTGAGTTTATAGAAGTATTGTACTATTTTTTTGTTTTTCTATTTCAGATTTCTCTAATCCTGAAACTGATTAATTTCAATGGATAGGAGTATATTATGTGTTCTGTGATTTCAATTGACTGTGTAAACTGTTCCAAAGAAATGTTTATCTGCGATATCTGGGTATCGCATTGTGGACCTGAAGAATGTAATTTAATGGGCATTCCAATTGGAAAGACCGAAATATGTGTGAATCTTCACAAATTGAATTTGTTAGTGAGATGAGAAGTGAATTAATTTTCAAGTGCACTATGTCTGGTAATTGCGTGGAAGCACTACGGAGAGCAGTAATAAAATAAATACTGCATTTTTGTGGGCAACTGCGACTGCTGGTAGCTATTACACTCAATCAGCTCACATTACAAGTCTCATGAATATTCCAATAATGTCGCCAAATAAATGACTAAATTTCGTCGTGTTGAAAAAAAATTAGGCAGTGTGTGGTTTGAACATTTGTCAGAGGAAATTAAAACTGCTGGTGAACAAGAAAGGTCAGTTGCTATTCAAAAAGGTCATGTATCTTCAGACGGTGTTCCATATGTTACTGTATGTAGTTGGATGATGGCTGAAAAGGTCATATGGCTACAACTTTGATTCATGTTCTTGTATGGTAAGTTAATGTATTACCAAACACACATACATAAACATATACCTTCTTCTCATGGGGGTAGGCAGAAACTACAGAACGCCACCTGCTAAGATACCTTACATACCTACTCCGTTACTAAACACATATTTGGTTCTGTATGAACTTTTTACTATGTGCAATATTTACAAGTGTTGCTTTTTCTTTTCAGGCCTGCATTGTTGGTAAAGAAACTAAGAAATGTCTATTTCTTGGTGTTCAAAACAAATATTGTTATACGTGTCAATATTATGAAAAAAGGAGACATGGACATGAAAGCACATAATTGTTGCAAAAATTTTACTGGACCGCCTACAGCACTAATTATGGTGTCACTAATTATTGTGGAAGGCTTTCAAAAGAGTGAAGAAATGCATCAACTTCCCTATTTGAGTTTTATTGGATACGGAGACTCCTCTGTTTGCAAACTTGAAAGAGAAAGTGTCATATAGGAACTTTGGTCTGAGATGGAAACATAATCAAAAAAAAATGAACGCTAGAATCATGTAATTAAAAACTATACGAGGGCACAGGTCGAGGGTTGAGGGCGAGGGGGAACTATACAAGGTAAATAAATAAATCAAATTTGTATTGACATCTCAAGACCAGTGAAGCATATTCTGTATTCATATTTGTACTTTTTTTAGATGTTTGCCAACACTAAGCTCCCACTTTACGGGCGAAATATTTTGAAGCCAAACGTGATGAAGGTTACACTAGTGGCATGGAAAATTATAATGTGTATCAGTGAGAGTAGCAGATTTGCGAAATAGCCCGCTTTTGTATTCGGAATACATGAAAACTGCAAGCATTATTACTGCAATGTCAATAAAACAGCTGCAAATGGAAATATAATAAGTCAGAAATTGTCAGTACCAGTAAGAAATGCTTTGATTATCATGGTACAGTATTGTTTCTTTGTATGTTACATAACCATCTATTATATTTCATTGATATTAGAAAATAAAAACATATTCTATTTTCAGGATGATCGCTTGCTACTGGACACAAATGGTATGGAACTGTATGGAAAAAGCAGACCACACCCAGGGACACATTAAATAAAATACATAAATCGAAAGGAACAAAGTTGTATTCTGCCAGAAATCATATTGAGACATGGTCAAAAAAATGCTAAATGTGTAGATTTGAATGGTATGTATACACGGCTAGATATCAAGTTATACATTTCCAGTATAAGCTGACCTCCCATTATATGGAAATCTTATACAATGCGAGATCAGCTTATACTGGAAATGTATAGCTGGTTAATTATGTAGCCGTGTGTACCAGTATATACTGGCACACAAGGCAATTTTTTTAACTTCATAAATTGTATCAATTTCAATGTCTAAAATATATTATTATGTTATTCTAGTGAAAAATCGTCCATCAACATCAGTTGGAAATTCGAGCAAATAGTAATTTTAATTTTAGAGCAGCTTTGGAGATTGATGGTAAATGACATTTTGAAATGAATAGGAAATAATATTTGTCCAAAGTAACATAATTATATACTAAGTAAAGTTATTTTTCTTTGCAGCAGCCTTGTAGCAGTGGACAAAAAGACTCACGGCACATGGTGAAATCATCAAGTCAAACGATTTTTGTTATATTGTATTTTTGTAGTAGTTTGTTTAGAATCGACACTATAATATATTACTTTTTATTTGTATTTTACTATAAAATCAAGAGGCTTATTTTTGTAGTAGTTTGTTTATAATCAACATTATCATTGTATATTACTTTTTATTTGTATTTACTATAAAATGAAAAGGTGAAATAATACTTTATTATGTAAGATAACCACCTGGTGAACTCAATAAGCTGGTCTTTAGATTTTTATTTTTCTAAAAACTGATAAGAGGGCTTTGACATTATAAAATATTTTTTCACCTACCTCAATTTAGTATGCGATGTAATCGCATACTAAATTGTATTTTTTTGATTTGTTGTTATCTTTTGTTTTTTCTTGTGTATGTTATGTGTAATATCTGTAATTATTGTAATAATTGATTATGCTATAAATTTAATCATGTATCAGGCTTCATTTGTGTCACTTCAAATACTTTTATTTGATAATTAATTACGGTGTAAGGTATTCTAATAAAACTATCTTTATAAACTGTGTAGACTGAAGTTTTTGTAACTGAACAGACAGCTGTGCTGCTGGGAGTTTGTTGCGCCACTTCTTTCTAGGTAAAGCTCTAGGAAGTGGTGAAGAGCGGGCGTTTTGGGGGACTGTCTTATTGTAATTTTGACATTCGAAAAGTGCTGATTCTCAGCCTAGTTTGATTATTAAATGATTTTATATAAATGCTTGACTTTTATTATCCTATCATCATACTCATGCGTTTTCCCCATGGGGATAGGTAGAAACTACAGAACGCCACCTGCTACGATACCTTACATACTCCCTTTGTCTCGTTTACGTTCATAAATCTTGTCATACACGCACGCTGGTTGCGAGTACTACGCACAGGCACAGTATTCTCAAGAAACGTATTTCATTTTTCATATAAATATCGTAGCAGGCGGCGCATTTTTTAAATACACGCCATCTAGTGGTCTATTCTTATAAACGTATGGAAGTACTCGCTTACGTCTGTGTGTGTAAACGACCTGTATTCAATGGCAGATTTTATCTAACAGTTATGTGTCGAATTGGGTGGATTTTGAGGCAATGTTATGACCAAATTCAATAAAGTGTAATGTCCGATAACCGCGTCCACTACTTTTACGACTTAATAATGTGCCAATTACACATAAAACAAAATAAACTAAAAATGTTGACTTCAGCGCCATCTAGCGGGAAAATGTCTAAGAGCAGATCGTATGATGCTCCTTAAGGGGAATGCTTCAACCAGCCCGCGAAATTCAAAATTTCTTGCGTTTTTTGCAATTTGCAGGCCAGTGCTAGGTTGTATGTTGATTAAAATATTATTCGCGGCTGTAAGACGTATGTAGTTACAGAATTATAATAATCAAAATCACCAATACAACCCTCCAACTTCATAAAGGTGTAAGAACAAAAAAAAAACAGAAAAAGTAATTCTAACAGCTTTATGAACTTAGAGCGTTTTATTGATGATTTTCATGATTATAATTCTGTACCTATATATGTCTTACAACCGCGAATAATATTTTAATCAACATACAACCTAGCACTGGCCTGCAAATTGCAAAAAACGTAAGAAAATTTGAATTTCGCGGGCTGGTTGGAGCATTCACCTTAAGTCCTTATTGCATGTGTCTTACAAACTTGGGGTTAAAAAATGGCAAATAAGGTCAACGGAAGATAAAATAATTGTAAAAGAGAGGAAAGAAATGATACAAAAAGCATTTCGGGAGCAAATGGGCCTTTTGGTGGATATGCCGAAAGCAGGGTTCGGGAACAGTAATGATGGAAATACATCGAGATTTTTTTCTGATCCCGAAACAGCTTCTCAAATAACTGGAATATCTTCCACATTGATCTACAGATTCAAAGTAATCTTAGAAGCAATTTCAAGTGGTCACGCGATTGATGCAAAGAAGTTTGAAGCCTACACTTATGAAACTGCTACTTTGTAAGTGCAATTGTATGAATGGCACCCAATGTCGCCTACCGTTCATAAAATTTTAATGCATGGTGCAACAGTAATATCTAAATCTATATTACCAATTGGGCAGCTCTCTGAAGAAGCTGCCGAAGCTAGAAATAAGCACTTCAGGCTTTACAGGCAAAACTTCTCCCAAAAATTTTACAGAATTAAATGTAATAGGGACATTTTAAATAGACTGTTGCTAACGTCAGACCCATTTTTAAGTAGCACTAGAAAACCACCACGAAAGAAAAGTAACCCATTCTGTTCGGAAACCATAAGTCTTTTGGTCCCTGACGCAGAAAATTCATCAATAGAAAGCAGTGGCGAAGAACACAATAGAACAGCAACAGATGAAAACGATGAATCTGATTTCGATGATTAATATATTAACTAGTAATATAAACGTTTGAAAACTATCCTAATTTATTTATTTTATAGTTTCCACGTCACAAATGTCACGAAATAATATTGGCCATGTTTTTAGTACAAATACTCCTATGTGCGACTGTGCGTTTGGTCACGACAGCAAAATCACACGTTTCAGCGACTCATTCCGTTTGATATAGCATTTTCTAACGATGCGGAATTGTTTGGCTGAGAGATAAAGCATTTTCGCTAGATATATCGAGCTTCCAAAAAGCGATTAAATAGCTCGTTGCCTATTGCTAAAATTAGGTGGTGTTAAGAGTGAATCGAGCATACATCTATCTACATGTATGGTTTATTGTATTTGTTCCGGGTCGAGCGCATTATTCGTAGCGCAGAAGCCAATAAACTAGCCACTGCGCGCCTATGGAGTGTCTGTTGCATTGCAGTGAGTCTCGTAGTTTACAGTGCGCTCAGTATATCTCAGAATAAACTGCATACGCTTTAGTGGACAATAAAATATACTTTTAATATATTAATTATATTATTACAATATATTTATAACCGACCGATATTATATATATATTTCATAACCAAACCTTTTAGTTACAATCATTATTACATTTTTACTTGTATTTTTTAATCTCTTGAACCATATTTTTCAATAATGGTAGCTCTTGGATGAGTTTCCCTTCAACTTCGATTTTGTCTTCCTCAGAGGACGTCAAATATTTAGACACTAATTCTGGAAAAAAAAAGCATAACTTTATGATATGACTATGATCAGTAGAACCTTTACGGCCGTAGTTTTAATGCAATCAAAATTATAGTTTACTTCAACTATATTTAGCATTCAAGATTATGGATTCCAAAAACTTACCATGCCAAAGCTGAAGCCGCTCATAGTCCTCTTCTTTAAGTTGAGTTTTTAAATATGATATAATAATTGGTACTTGTCGACCAGATGCATGCAGCATGTTTTGAGTTACAATCGTGAAAATCGCCAACACCGCCATATGTAGACTCAGGGCTGGATCTTCACAGTTTTCTAGTTCAGATATTAACTTTTCTCTGTGATTTTGAATAAGGAGCCTGAAAATATTAAATAATAACATGTATAACATTGGCTGTTTGCCACTATCCATCTATTAGCATTAGTAATACGGCCTAGTATCCGCAATTTCACATCAAAGCGTGTCTTTGCGTACGGGTTCATGTAGAACACAGAATTGTGTGGAAAAGGAAGAGGCCTTTGCCTTGCGGTGGGACAATACTGGCTAGTTAGATTCGATCAAGACATGTATATCCATCTCCGAATATCCATACTAATAATATGATAAAAGCGAGAGTATCTCTGGTCTGTCTGTCTGTTACCTTTTCAGGCCTTAACGGTTGAACGAATTTCAATCAGGTAGACCTTGACCTGGGTTAATGTGATACTTTTTATTCCTATAGTACGTTTTCACGGGATCATTTCCGGCCTCCAAAGCAACAGCTAAAAAAATAATAATAATAATAATAAAAAATCGTGTGGGATCAGGGGACCCCCGCCAGGAACGATGTTAAAAAAACCGGTCAAGGGCGAGTCAGACTCGCGCACCGAGGGTTCCGTACCAACATGTTTTTAATTTTACATCGGTGTGGCCTATATTCGTCAGAGAATTTTAACACTGTGCACTGCGGTGTAGAATATTGCAGTTTTATGTCAGCGCCAGCTCTTGACCGATAGTGGAACTAACGTAACTTTTGTTGATGATTTCTTAAAAAGTGTGCTATTTAGAGACTTCGTTTTATTTTTGCGCTTTAATCAAAGAAATTACCTACCAGTTCCCTTATCTTCAAAGTTTGCAAAGAGATAAATCTGAAATTATTCTATGTGATAAAAAGTTTATTATGTAAAGATTACAGGAAAAATAAAACGAAGTCTCTAAATATTAAATCTCTAAGTACTAAATATTTTGCAACAAAGAAAGAAATAAAAATATATATTTATTTTTTGCAACAAGGACTGAAAGGGGGTCTGGAAAATTCGAAGTGGGGCTACTTGGGTATGTGGGGATATCATATGAAAGAGCGCAGTTTGCACATTCTCAAACATTTTTCTTTTTTTTTATGCCGCATAGTTTTCCGACTTTTGATGAAAAATGTAAAAAAAAATACCGTTCCTCCCCCCTATCTCCAAAGTTTGCAAAGAGAAAAATCTGAAATAATTCTATGTGATAGAAGTTTATGTAAAGATTACAGCAAAAAAAAAGATGTCTCTAAATAGCACACTTTTTCAGAAATCATCAACTAAAGTGACTTTAGTTCCACTATCGGTCAAGAGATGGCGCTGACCTAAAACTGCAATATCTTACAATGCAGTATGCAGTGTTAAAATTCTCTAACGAATAATATAGGCCTCGCCGATGAAAATGTAAAAACATGATGGTACGGAACCCTCGGTGCGCGAGTCCTACTCGCACTTGACCGTTTTTTTTATTTATTTTATTTTCATGACCCAATTTTTTTTTTTTGTATAGTATATAGTATAGAAATTTCGGAAAAACTGAAAACGCATTCATTTTCTATGGGAAATTATGTATGAATTATTGAAATTTGGACAGGACGTCTATCGGGTCCGCTAGTAAGTAAAAAAATTTATTTCTTAAATCAAACCAAATCACCTAGTTTCTATATTGTTTAGGAAATAGGTACTTAAGTGATTTAGATTGCGACCTTTGTTTTAATGTTTGCGTAAAGAGCAAACACACGTTCTTCTAACAATCTTCTCTTACTCTGTCCTTCTCATACTTCTGACTTTGTTCATTCTTCCTTTCATATTCAGTCCATTCTTCTTTGGAATGCACTTCCTCTTGATATCAGGACGGCCACCAGTCGGTATGCATTTAAGCGGAAATTGCAGAGTTATTTTCAAAACAAATAGCGTAGAGTCATCTCAACACCTCTCTCCCTTGAATTTGTATGTATATATATATTATAAGTATGTATTATAGTCAATAGTATGTATGTGTATATAACCTATTTATGTATTTGTGTACTTAGTTTTAATTTTTTTTAATCATTGTTCCTCTCCACCAAAGCACCTACCATCCAATCTCTTCACCACCCTTGGTTGACTGGTAGAGAATGCCTAAGGCATTAAGTCCGCCTTTGTACCTTTTTGTGCGAAAAGTTTAAATAAATAAATAAACACAAAAACAAAGGTCGCAATTCGTGATTTCAACAATAACATTATTTTCGTCTATTTGAAGTCAGTATTAATATATAGGTACTTACTTGTCTTTCTTCTTATCAACTTTTTTCAAAATCATTCCAAACTCTGATAGGCACACATCAACTGCTTGGAAGAATGATTCCATGTTTTGATCAGACAATGTCCCGTTCAATGATACCAGAGGCTTCATAAATTCGTCTGATAAGTCATTGATTATTTTGTTCCTTTGTTCAACTGTTAAAATATCACCTTGCACAGATACATTACATTGGTTTGCTGCATACTTACAGAATTCTGAAAGTATATCACCTCCTAGAGATTTCAATAAGTATTTTATAAGCTGAGGTTGCACATCAGAGGGCAAAGATTTTAAGCCTTTTTCATAAAGTTTTATGTCATTAATCAAAATGTTGATTTTGTCTTGGGCAGAAGTGTGTGTTTGTTTTCTGTTTTGACTCGCATCTTGAAGCAGTTTCTCGGCAGTTTCTTTTGCTATTGTCATCGCTGTTTGGTTAAGGCCTCTGAAAAAGAAAACTTGATTTGCTTAGTGTTCATTTATAAAATACTAGCGGGGCCCACCCCAGCTTCGCACGGGTGCAAATTTTTTTTTCAATTCCCGATATTTTATTTCATACAAACCTTGTCCTGGCAATTATATATAACTAGCTGACTCGGCAAACGTTGTTTTGCCATATAAATTATTTCTAGCTGCCCGGCGCTACTTTGTTCGCGTGGTGTCCTACCCCTTACCCTACCCTACCCTACTCCTGCACTACTCCTACCCTACTCCTACAGTACTCCTAACCTACTTCGACCCTACTCCTAACCTACTCCTACACTACTCCTACCCTACTCCTATAAGTTTAAAAAAAACATTCAAAATATAAAAAAAGTCTCCTGGTTCTAAGCTACCACCCCACCAATTTTCAGCCAAATCGGTGCAGCCGTTCTTGAGTTATAGATAGTGTAACTAACACGACTTTCTTTTATAAATAAGAAGAGATACCGAACACAACAAAAAAATAATTATCCAATTTGGTGCAGTCATTCGGAAGTTATGCGCGTACAGACATTTTGGCGACTTTGTTTTATACTAAGGATAAGGATTAAGAGAGATAAAGAAGTGAAAATTAGGAAAAAAATATGAAACTATCTACCTACACAATTATAGATGGAATCCACCACCAGACATATTAAAAAATGCACTATTAGGTCTCTTGCTAATCTGAACTATGTAGTATATTATAAAGTTTTGCTACTCAGGTTTTCTCCCAGTTATTTTTCCTTACTCCCGCCTTGAGCCCCTCAGGGAAGAGGAAGCTACAAGGCGTAAGGACCTACAATATACGATTCAACCGCATTTGAAAGTAGTTAGTCATCCTGCAAACTATCAGTCAATTAAATTGTTTAATAAACTGCCTTTAGAATTGAAGTCCATTTATAATTTAAGTCAGTTTAAGAACCAGCTAAAGTCCTTCCTGATAGAAAAATGCTATTATACACTTGACGAGTTTTTCAGTGATGTGTACAACTAGACTGTTCTATATAATATAACTAAGTGTTAACCTTTTTATTTATTTCTTTTTTGATTTCTATTTCCCCTTTTGACATTTGTATTGGTAAATTGAATTGAATTTTTATTTAATTTTTTATATAACTACTCAGGGGCTTTTGCATGTTTTACGAAGATTGTTTTAAAACTTGTCACTCATGTCGGATGTATTCAAAATATATATTTTTTTTATTTTTATTTTTCTATCTTTATGTTGCTTTTCATGCTTATTTTAGATTCAAATACTTATGCGAATTTCGACACAATGTAAAAATTGTTAATGAAATAAATAAATTAAAAAAAAAAGTTCAGATCCACTGTTATGTAGTAACAAATACTGTATCCCCTAGTATTGCAACTGTATGTATTGCTGCTTGTTTCTGCATTATACTGAGTAAAAAACAGGACCTGTCACCATAGCCAAAATCAATCAATGCATCCCATTGTTATTATTATACTCCAAAGTATAATAATATTATTATATAATTGCAGATATTGGTTAAGAATCTTTAATCGCTTCATACAATTAAATAACATTAAAACATAGAATTTATTTACCCCTGAAGGTGTTCTGCTATTCGAGTTAGCAAGTCTTCTAAGCCTTCATTCTCTAAAGTTTCTTTAATAATATTTTCAACATCCTCAATGCTCACAATCACTAGTTGTGTTTGTGTTTTCTTAGTTACAATGGGCCCTTCATCAGAGTCTGAATCATGAGTAGTTTGTTTTCCCCTAGCATGTTTCTTTACAGCTTTTGTTTTAGTTTCTCTTCCTTGAGTACCACCCCCTCCTTTTCCAGATGCAGCTTTTCTTCTGCGCTCCTCACGTCTTTCTGCTTTATGGTCTACATGGCTTGCATGAGCAAATTCAGCAGCTCTATTGATTTGTTTTTCTAAATGGAACTGCTGGAATTTACCAGACTTTACAACTCCTTCAGCTTTTTGTTTAGTCATGGGCATGCAAGCTTGCTTTAAATTTTCAATGTATTGATGGCTGAAAACTAAAGGGGGAATTATTATTTAAGCTACCTAGTTTTTCTTATACAAAATAATCAGTTTAGGAAGCTATAATGTTTACCTGTATTGTTAAATAATATTGTAGACTTTGACTTCTTTAAGAGAGCTTCAAGAACATTCTCTATGTCTGTGTCTGTTAAAACTGATGGTAACAAAGAAACAACATCTAAATAACTTTTAGATGCTATGCATTCTTCCAGAGCAGTTTCTAATTGCTGCTTGATATGTGAACCAATTACACAACTACTAAGAAAAGTTAAATCTTCATTATTTAGTATGCGTTTGACATATCCTTTAGGGTCAGATATCCCTAAGCGAGATAGAGCATCATATTCTAAATAGTTGTTCTGCTTATAAAAGCTCATTACCCAATCATTTTGAGATTTTGTGTAGCATGATGGCACATACAAGGCTCCAGCTTGGCGCCCAGTCAGCACTCCTGGGGCATTCAATTGATCAAACAAGGATGAGAACAGGCGGTCAGACAAGTTGCAATGATTTACTATTACTGCCACTGGTGTTGGCTTCAGCAAACCCATCAAAGCCCCGCAAATCTTAGCCTTAGTCCTAGTTATGTATTCTTCAGTATAGAAGGTTCTAGGTTCAGAGGCATCTTGTTTTCCAAAAATTATTTTCCCCAAATATTTCTCCAATACACTATGTTGCAGTAATTCTGCTGGCAAGTCATACTGCAAAGTTAACTCCCCTACTGATATTTGACCTTGCAGTTGTAGTTTTTCATTGACTTCCCTTGCAACTTTTTCTAGATAATAATGAGCTATCAGATAACCTGAAACCAGCTGCACCTCCTTTCCTTTTATGATTTCAGAGACACTGTTGTTGATCTGGCTGAGATCAACATTAAGCTCTTTCGCTACATCAACTGTATTGATGCGCCCACCATGAACATACAGTTCATCTTTTATTTCTTTAACAAGTTGCTGAGGAGTGAGATACTCTTTTCCATCAGTGGTAAAAATAACATCAATTAACTTTAATTCAATTAGTTTTGTGACAATCTCTATACAGTTTCTTTCCGATAATCTGAAAAAATAAAAAAAATAAACTATAGGTACCTATCTAAAAAATAATTTAAATATACAAACTATTTACAAAAGTACTGGTGAATGTGGTTAGAATCACATAGTTATAGATTCAAACAGGATTCTTTATATAAGTTTTTTTTAGGTTTACAGTCCACACCAGCATATGGATGGAGCAGACTCCTCCATAATTAATATGTGGTTTACCAAAATTTCCAGTAGGCTAATCCCTTAGTAGAAATTAATATGAGATTTAATCGTTTGTGTCATCATTAAAATTAAATCTAATTTATTGAAAGTAATGAATAGTTTTCCTACCTCAGGGATGTTGAACTTAGCTGAGCTTTTTGAAAATCCGCTGCCAATCTCTTTATCTCATCCCAGTCCGTTGACGGCGCCATGATAACAAAGAATCTTTAGAACTAAATTATGCAATTAATTCTATTGCACTATTCAATTTCCAATTAAAAAAGTCCTCTGTGCCACCAGTGCCACAAATCAATCAGTTGATTGTGTGTGAAATGAATGGAATAATAATTGTAGTCTGTGGCCCCACTCAAAAAGCTGACACGGCACGATCTGTCACTGTCAGTTTAAAACCACAGAACACTATACTCCTAGCGGACAAAGACTACAATATAATGCGGTGCGGAGTTTAAAACTGACAACTCTCAAGCAAAGAGTAAAACACGTCATTCGGCACTGTATAGACAACACAGACTTAATGCTAGATACACACGCTACGCTTTAATCGCCAGCTAATCGCTAGAGATGAAGCAGCATTATGCACTACCTTAAAGCATAGGTTAAATGCTCTAAGTGCACTACCTAAGTACCTACATACATCTCAGTGCCTCAGAGGTTTAAATTAAAAGCCGTAAAAGTTTTTTGGGTGCGTGGGTTCAGCTAATGGCAACACAGCAAGGATCTCTGGCAGACGCGTGTGCAAAGAGTACCTATAGTAATATAGAGGGCGCGTGTGTGAGGACACATACAGTGAATAATTTTACGTCTTTCAAATAGAAAACTGTCGCCAGAAATTTCTGCAATTTGATTTGCTAAAACAAATTAGCAAATACTAGTTTCTAATTTCAAAATATAATTATTATATATTATGTAATGTGTACTTGTTTCCGAAGTAAAGTGTAGCCAGTTTCGTAAACATAGCTGTGCACATAGTAAGGTGTAGTTTGATTGTAAATGTGTGCGTGTGAGCGTATATGCATAAAGCAGAGGTGTAGTTTTGCATGCTTCACTGTATTGTTCGCAGCGGTATGTCTTGACTTTTTATTTGGTCTGAGGTTTGCCATCGATACTCTAAAAAGAAGAGAGATTTTGAAACCACCAATGAGTCACTGGCGACTAAAGTCGCTGCGTGTATATCTGGCATTAGACGCTTGGAATATCCCTGGTTTTCGTAGACAGAGAATGCTTTCTGTCTACGCGCTCTATCTATAATACGTTCTAGTCACTGACATGTATTATACTTGTATGCATATATGGTCAGTGGTTTCAGTGCACTTAAGGGGAAGCGCCAAGGTAGCCCGCGAAATTCAAATTTTCTTACGTTTTTTGCAATTCAGGGTAAGGGTCACAGAAGATGGGAAGTTTTGCGGTATCAAGGACTGGCATACTGGAAATAAGTTGCTTTTTTCCAAGTTTTCACTGGATCCAAACCGGTGAGTTTTACCTACATACTGTTAAAGTGATCTTGTGCTCACATGGCACTATCTCAATGTTAATGAATAGCATCATTAAAATTCTGTAATACGACCTTCAAGCCATCAATCAAAATTAGCTGAAACTCTAATGAAGAAATGTTTGAAAACATTTGTGCCTACATACCACTGACCTCTATAATACACTTGTATTATAGAGGTCAGTGCTACCTACCTATTTGTAATCTAATTTAGTCTAAGTAGGTTGACTGCCAAAGAAATGGGTCAGAGAGACATTATCTACCTGTGACACAATTATGTACCTAAATATGAAATAAATGTAGAATTTCATATTCCAAGTATACTATTCCATTTACGAGGAGATAAAGATTCACAAAACTTTTGCCAACCTACAGCCTTCTTCTTGGCTAAAAGTCTCGTGGCTTTAGCCCCAGTTTTCTTAAAATTTATATAATTTTCCATAGTTAAGTCCGCTGTATATGAATTTTCCGACTCGTTGCGTAGGCGAACCATGTTGGTACATTCTGAATCCCACCAAGGGGGGGAAGGGATGAGACCGCGCGACGAATTCTTAAGCGGTATAGTTTGATCAGCAGCGGCCAATATACAGGAAACGAAATCTTCATAGGCCACTAAAAAATTTGAAGGATCTACAAGAGGGAGACCAGATAACTTGGAATCTAAGGCAAGAGAATACTTGTCCCAGTCCGCATCTGATAGTCTATATCGCTGTAAGGGAGGAAGAGCAGGAGGGGGAGTAAATGATTGGAGAAACTTGATTAAAATTGGGAAGTGGTCGCTGCCGTGGGAATTAGGTAACACGGACCAGGAGAGAGAATTTACTAGAGATGGAGAGGACAGTGAAAGGTCAAGTACACTATTATTCTGGCCAGGAGGTACCCTGCGAGTCGGAGAGCCATCATTTATTAGGCAAAGGTTTATGTCATCCATTAGGTCAATTAAAAAGGGAGAGGATGTATCTATGTAGTGGGACCCCCACATAGTGTGGTGACAGTTAAAGTCTCCTAGCACCATGAGAGGGCCCTGTATGGAAGAAAGAATACTATTGAGTTCTAATATAGCTCTACTATTTGGGTGGGGGATATAGCATGAAACAAAGGAGATGTTAAAGGCTTTCACTGCTACTACATGTATTTCGTCGCTGTGAGCAGGGATATTAATTTGAGAGAAAGGAATGGATCTCGAGACTAGCAGGGCACACCCTGCCCAGCCATCCGCCCTGTCGTCCCGAAGGCAGGAAAATCCCGGAAACCTAAACACGGAGCCCGGAACCAACCAAGTCTCCGAGACGGCAAAGAGGACAGGTTTATAGCGATTTGCCAAATAAATAAGCTCATGCTTTTTCCTACGAATGCTTCTACAATTCCATTGGAGGAGAGTTGAGGGGAGCATTTTTGATAATAAGGGTTTGGAGAAATTGTTGTAGTAGGGTAACGATGTTGTTCGGTAAACTATCACTAAACTTACTGATGATGTTGATGAGGGAGCAGGTAAGCAGTTCTATCAAATTATCGTTTGGAGTGAGCGAAGGAGTGGAATCTTCAGTGGGAGGAAGCAAGGCACAACCATTCGGCTGAGAGAAGGAAGGAGCATTGATAATATCTCTATGTGCTTGCACATCATAGGACTTACCTAACGGTGTTCTTGGACGGGGAGTACGGAAGACGGTCTTTGTGTAGGATTGAGAGTGAGGTTGAGCAGGGGAGTGTGGGGGAGATTGTAGAGAGTATGTGTTTTGTTGGGAAAGATGCATTTGTTGTGATGGGGAGAATGGAGAGGAGGTGATATCAGAATATAGGCGTTTAGGGTAAGGAAATCTCAGTGAGGCCTCTGAATAACTAATATTGTCCTGAGACATAACAATTTTAATTGACTTTTGGCGAGCATGTTCCGGGCATTTGGCATCAGTCGCCTTGTGAGCTCCTCGGCACAAGATGCAAGTTGAGAGATCATCAGTAACTGTACAATTATCACCTGAGTGTTCTTGGCCACATCTAAAGCACCGAGTCTTTGAGCGACATTGAACACGGATGTGTCCAAAGCGGCAGCAATTTCTACATTGTATTGTAGGCAGTTGGTATGTAGTAACAGGGAGTGACGTTTCATAGCAGAAAACTCTCTCAGGGAGAGTTTGACCAGTAAATGTTAAAACTACTGTAGTTGAAGGGATCCAAGTAACCGCATCTTCTTTTCTTGATTTTACATTCAAACGACGGGCCCTAATTACTTCTCCACAGTTGAGGGGAGTCCTAATTCCTTCTAACAGTTCTTTTAAGGTCCAATCTGTTGGAATATCACAAACCACTCCCATTCGAGACACATGAAATTTAGGGATGTCTGCAGCTTTGTGGTTGGCCAAAAAATCATGACTTTTAAAAGTATTGGCAGCAGCCGCTGTAGTGAATTCTAAACAGACCCTGTTTCTTCCCAATGCCTTTATACTACCATCTACTATATTTGGAATTTTATTTTGGTGGATGAGTTGCGCAAACTTTAGTAACCTTATCGACTGCCCAGCAGACAAATCCGGTTCCGACCGCGTAACGTGCACAATAAAAGGGCCCTTGTCACCTGGATTATACAGTATTTTAGAGTCAGATTCGAAACCAGGTTTGGAGTATACTGACTGATAGGAATCCGATGGAGGAGTACTTTTTTTAGCATCCGATTGAAGTGGTTCATCAGACTGACGTTTTCGAGACTGTGAGGTTTCGATCAATGGATTAGTACCTCCCCCATCAGGGGGATCATCGTCTCCCATTTCCCTCATTATAAATGAGGGAAATGGGGAAATAAGTACTTACAACACTACACACAGCAGGCAGCAAGGCACACACACAAAAACCAAACAAATTCAGGCACTCAAAACAGTAAAATTCATAAAATTCACAAATAATTCACTCAACCACGTGTTTACAATAACACATTGACAAGAGCAATCCAACAACATCTAAAATTCTCGGAATAATTTTTAATAATAATTAATCATTTTTGACAGTTCTTCCATACAAAAACTGTCAGACGTCAATTTTATTCCACAAATAAAAATTATCTGTCGATTGAAAAATCAGCCCTTAATCTAATAAATAGTTTTATTGCATTTCTTTTCTAAAACTAAACGAATTTTAATTATTTTCAATAAAATTTTTAGTTGGCGTACGATTTTATTATAGTTAGCGTACGATCACACCTTTTTTGCACCTGGCAGCCCTGATCTGTTCCAGAAATGGCGCTTTAGGGCGTTTGTGCACTACATGGAATTTTACTGTCCGGCAGTCCGATTTTATTTTTTTATTATGGCGTGCTATATGGGACCGTAAAAAATCGGACTGCCGGACAGTAAAATTCCTTGTAGTGTACAAACGCCCTTACTCAATAAAAAACCGAAATTGCTGTATGTTCCAAGCTGCCATAGCCTAGCGCATGCTGCATGCATCATTGTCATTTAGTCATTTACTCTTTGGTCATACATTTGTCCACAGACTAAGAAAGAAGAGAAGTTACCTTATTTGTCTTTGGTTTTGCATTTCATTTTATCATTGCGTCGGTGCCGTATGAGAATCAAAAGGGGAATTCTAAATAATATTGTACGTTCTAACATTACCTAAGCTATTGGTAACTCAAAAACTTATCTAAAAATAATTGTTTTATTCACATTGCTAACACCAGATCGAAATTCACTGAATACAAGTAAAAAAATGGAAGGCGATAAATTGGACACTTCCAATCCGAAATCATATACTGGAATACCGGAGGCAGTATTCGTCGTAAGTTAATCTAATTATTATCTCTTGTATTACATAAACAAAAACATATATAAGCTTAGAGAGTTTTATGAAATCACCGACTGAACTAAAATAACCTAAGCTCTATTTATTGTACTGATCCTACTGACTCATGATACCTATTCCCTGTAAACTCCTTATTTTTTTTGGGTTTTATCAATAACCCGAGCAGTAATCTAAATTATTATTATATAACTTTTGATTCACATCTTGTGTGGACCAGATGTGAAGTAACATTGTGTGTCCTAATTGTTTCCTAAAATATATTTACAACTGTGTGGGTTTGCTGTACAACTTTTACTAACACGAACTTTATCTTTAGGATAATGTAGATGAATTTATGAGCAAACCTGAAAACACTGGTGGAGTGGACAAAGTCTTGAGAAGCTTAGATGAACAACATGCTAAATATAAACACATGGAACTGTCACTAGCAACAAAACGCAGGCGACTTCGGCAACAGATACCTGATCTAGGACGGTCCTTAGAAATGATTGAAAAGCTGAAAACTCAAAAGGAGGAAATGGAAACAAAGTTTCTTCTTAGTGATCAAGTATTTGTTAAGGTAATCAATAATGCTGATTATTTCAAATTCTGTGCATTTGCCGAAAATGCAATAATTTATACTCCATTTGAAATAAGATTAGACATTTAAATAAACCGTAGGCATAGGGATGGTATTAAAAGCAAAAAAGTGGTTATAATACCAACTGTTTACTGCAGCTGCGATATGTCATGCCACCAACGCAATAGAATTCAAAATCGGTTGAATGGACTGTAAAAAAGGTTTATTTAAATGTCTAATCTTATTTCAAACGGAGTATAGTTACACTTAACCGAATGACAAAAAACTGTATGTGCTTGGCCAGACTGGCGGCGAGGGCGCAGGGCGGGCGCGGCGCGGCGAACTCAAACATGAACTTTTGAGTGTCCATAGTGGGCACGCGGGCGCGGTGAGCGGCGCGGTGAACGTGCGGGCAACTCACGCCATAGCATGTTCATACAAGTGGCTGCAGTGGGTGCGCGACGCGGGCGTTGTCGCAGGGTTCTCAAACTAGCTCGAGCTTTTCTCTAGTAAAAATAAGTCTTCTTCATCCATATTATATTTTGATAAACACTAGACACGACAACACGCAGAACGCAGCCGCGCTCCAGTGCGGACAGGCAGCTCGCGCGCGTTCCCGCACCCGCGCCCACCTCGCGCTCGCCCTAGTCTGGCCAAACACTATATGATAGTCTTGTTCTTACCTTACAAAATGTATCAGTAGTTTAATTAGGGTGGTTGTAAGGCCAGCCATTGAAACCGGTGCAGGCGAGCTGCAGTTAATACTCAAGCCCTTGTTTATAGTGTGCAACAACAAGGTACCTTACCAAGGTAATTTAAAACATGTAATTCATTTTCAGGCAAACATACCACCTACAGAAAAGGTGTATTTGTGGCTTGGGGCAAATGTTATGTTGGAATATACATTAGATGATGCTGAAAATCTCCTTTCATCAAATATGGCTACTGCCACGAAGAATCTAGCATGTGTTGAGCATGATTTAGATTTCTTAAGGTAACTAACTAATGTTAATGTTTTACACACTAAAACCTGCCACACTCTGCAAAAACAATATCATCATCTCAAACAAACAAAATACAAAATTTGTAATTTTTACAAATGATATTTAAACATTAGGGGAGGTTATTATAATCAGTTGAAAAAATTAAGGGGCAGTAATTATTTTTTTCGGGCGTTGGTAAATTAGTGTGACAGTAAAACAAGAATATGATAATAAAAAGAAAATTGGTTAATTATTTCATCCTACAATGTCAGTACAAAAAATACTCAAGTAGTGTAATAAATTAATGGGCAGTGAAATTTTTGGAAGCAACTACGCGCAAGCCGAATTGGTTGCAGTAACTAAGCCAGGGCACCCAGACCAAATAGGTTATTTTAGGTTACAAATGTGAGCAATAGTCAATAACGCGCGAGCGTAGCGGGCGGTGCCGCGGTGGTTGTTCCGTTTATCCACCCTAAAAAACGTTATAAGCAAATTGATAACCTATGGCCGATGGGGCCGAAAGGTTCTGAAGTGGCGTCCGTATACCGGAAGACGTAGCGTTGGAAGGCCTCCCACAAGGTGGACCAACGACCTTGTGAAGGCCGAAAGAACTCGTTGGATGCGAGAAGCACAAAACCGGTCGAAGTGGAGGTGCTTGGGGGTGGCCTATGTTCAGCAGTGGACGTCTTTCGGCTGAAATGATGATGATGATGACCCTAAAAAACCGGGCTTTCATTTAATTATTGTGAATGTGAGGACTATGTGGGTCATTTTTAGGGTTCCGTACCCAAAGGGTAAAAACGGGACCCTATTACTAAGACTTCGCTGTCTGTCCGTCTGTCTGTCTGTCTGTCACCAGGCTGTATCTCAAGAACCGCGACAGCTAGACAGTTGAAATTTTCACAAATTATGTATTTCTGTTGCCGCTATAACAACAAATACTAAAAACAAAATAAAATAAATATTTAAGGGGGGCTCCCATACAACAAACGCGATTTTTTTGCCCTTTTTTGCTCGATATCAAAAATGGCAACAGGTAGGCACTTGAAATATTCACAAAATACTCAGTTGTATTTTAACTTTAATAATTAATAATAAAATTATAATAAAATAAATATTTAAGGGGGGCTCCCATACAACAAACATGTTTTTTTCGGCGTTTTTGCCTTGTGGTACGGAACCCTTCGCGTGCGAGTCCGACTCGCACTTGGCCAGTTTCTTTCTGTTTTCCTTCTTAGTTTTAATTATGATCTGGCAGTTTGGGTAGTTTACGCGGCCTACCCAAATGTCCTTTCTTTAGTATTGTTCGTAGTATCGTTGAGCTCCTCAATTTCTGAGTTGAGCTGCACGATTTTTGACAAATGCGTGCACTGATTGGACAGGCCCGTTCAATCTGTGTGGTTTTTTCCTCAAAAGACCATTTCAGACACCAATCTACATGGTCTTCACACGATCTGACCAAGATTTTGTCTGGACTTTAAAAGAGCCTGTGACCTCTAAGTTTGTTTCGGCCTTTCTTCTCAGAGTAGTCAGATAGGAAACACCGACCACATCTAGTTTAAAAAATATGATGACGTGTAAAAGTGTTTATAAAAACCTACTTACAGAAAATAAATCATTTATCATTTAAATCAGTGCCATTTGTAATTAATGCGTTGATTTTTTCGTAATTACAGAGATCAATGGACAACTACTGAAGTAAATATGGCAAGAGTTTACAATTGGGATGTGAAGAGGCGCCAGGCTGCCAAGGCATCTAGTTAATTACAAAGTTATGACATTAACACCTACAGGATTATACACTCAATAACTTACTGACATACTTTGTAGTTTTCTACTGAAAAGGCCTGTCAGGTTGTCTTCCTGAATAGCTTGCGGATAAGAAAATGGTTATAAACCTTTCAGCATTTCTAGGTAGCCATTTATTCATACTGAATTTAATTGTTTACTAACTGTTTTAAAAGAGTAAAATATTGAGTTTGCTAATTAGACTATTCTTTGAATTTCTAAGAACAATTTGTTTAATATTATAGAAGTATTTTACTGGATCAAAATGGTCAACTCACATTGAACAGCAAAGGCCCTGAGGAGAGGGAGTGGGAGGCAGTCACCTCCTTCTGCGAAGCAGTCATGCTAGCGAAGGAGGTGGCGGGACGGTTCAGGGAGACGCCCCCGGCGTTGAGAGCCGCGTGACGACTCCCGGCCACCGTAGGCGCGGGCCTGCGGGCGGAGAGTAATGGGTGGCTCACCGCCCGAT
The DNA here is from genome assembly GCA_916614155.1 of Mesoligia furuncula. Taxonomy (NCBI): domain Eukaryota; kingdom Metazoa; phylum Arthropoda; class Insecta; order Lepidoptera; family Noctuidae; genus Mesoligia; species Mesoligia furuncula. The sequence goes on from OU744807.1 coordinate 13,223,905, forward strand.
CAAGACCAGGCCCGTGCCGGACGGCGCGTACGTGTTCCACGCGCGCCTAAAAGAGATGTCAGCATCGAGGAGGGGCCCCCTTAGGGCCGAAGCCTGCCGGGTCAGCGGGATTGTCCGAAAGGGTTACCGCTGGCCCGGAACATAAAGGGCAAAGGAAGGAACACGGGTGGGTTTTAGTCAGTAAGAGTCTGACACTCCCTTCCGCTCCACCCAGAGCGGGAGGAGTCATCTGATGATTTCCCATCCAAAAAAAAAAAAAGGCTTAGCAGTTTTCATGGCTTATTCCGTTTATCCACTCTCAGGTGGATACGCGGAAACATCTCCGAGAATCCACTCTAGGCCTAGTTAGATAAACAAAATCTATAGGCTTAGAGTGGATTCTTGAACAAGCGTTTCCGAGTATCCACCGTAGGGTGGATAAACGGAATAAGCCGTTTTCATAGATAAATTGATAATGCTAGGCGCACATCTGACAGAAGATACGTCGCGTAAAAAACACACTGGCCAACGTGCTAACCAGAAATGGCTATCTGATTGCTTCCCAAAAATAGATATTATATAACTGACGTTTACATTTTTTGCTGGGCTGATTTTTCAGTCGCACATCTGACAAAAGATGCGTCGCTTAAAAAACACACTGGCCAGCGTGCAAACCAGAAATGGCTATCTGTGGCCTTAGTATGAGCACAAAATACAGATAGTACAGAAGGCAATCTACATACAAAGTGCGCTCGAGCAACGCACACATAGACACCGCTCACGGACACGTTATCTCGGAGTGGTTGGGAGTAGTGCGAGCGCGGGTGCCATCCGCTTGTGACACGCGTCTGTGAAGTGCAAAAATGGAGCAACCAAAAAATGCCTATTAGATAGGCATTTTTTTTGTTGCTCGATTTATATAATACACACATCAAAAGTGTCTAGGGATCAAGCATTTTTATGCGGATTTCTTGAGATTGAGATGTGGCTTTGTAATAAATTTATGATTTTATAAATTTATATGGATCCTTTTTGGTGCATTTCATAATTTGAATCAGGAACTGTGAATCAAATTCGAGTAAAAGATGAAAATCAGCTGTCAATATTTTCCCTATAAAAACATACAACGCATTGAAGACATTATTAGTGCTACTGTTTCCCTACTACTGATTAAAACCAACGTTATTATGGAGCGGCGACGTCATTTAAGCAGGGAAGAAATGCTCAGAGCCGTGGGAATAATAGAAGCTGGTTCCCGGCAACGTACTGTGGCTTTAGCTCTGAATACAAGTCAGAGTGTTATCAGTCGACTTTGGACACGTTACCGAAGCACTGGTACCGTGGCTGAGCGCCATGGAGGACGGTATCGCTGCACCACACGGAGACAAGACCGATACATTCAAATCTTAACTCGAGGAGCTCCAACAATAACCGCCATGATGTTAGCCGTGAGGCTTCATCACTCTTCAGGGAACTTAATTAGCGACCAAACAGTCAGAAACCGCTTGCATGAAGTGAACCTTCATTCCCGAAAACCGCTACGGGTACCACCTATAGCAATGCACAATCGTAGGATTCGATATCAATGGGCTCTTGAACACAGAAATTGGGCAGAAGAACAATGGCATTTCGTGTGCTTTTCTGATGAGTCTCGTTTTGGTATGAGACCGGATACAAGACGTATACGACACTGGAGAACCCCTGGACGCCAACAGCGATTAAAATTCTGCCAGGAAGTCCATCCTTATAGTGGTGGAACCATCATGGTATGGGCGGGTATTTGGATCGGCGGAAGAACTGAGTTGATTTGGATCAGAGGCAACCTCAACGCTCAAATTTATGCTGAGACGATTGTATCAGACGTCATCGTTCCTCTACAAGTGCAAATCGGTCCCTTATTTCAGTTAATGCATGATAATGCACGACCGCACACCGCAAGAGTTGTAAGACAGACTCTCGCCGCAGCTAACATCAATGTCCTGCCCTGGCCTGCTCAGTCGCCAGACTTGAACCCGATTGAGCATGCATGGGATATGCTACAGAGAAGAGCTCTGCCGAATATGGAGGGTATCCAGTCGCAAGAAGACCTTTTTTTGTTGTTGCAACGAACATGGGCGGCCATTCCACAGCGTGATTTGGATGAACTCATTTTGAGTATGCCAAACCGATGTTCTTGTGTTGTTAGTGTTCGCGGTAGAAACACGGATTATTAATTGTTTAAGTTACCCAATAAAATTTTAAAGAAAACTGTTATTTCAGTCTTTTTTTCGAACTTTTGTGTTAGTGGTTCAAATGTCAAAAATCCCTTTATTAGGAAAATGGCAAATTTCTTTATTAATGCAAAGGTGACTTGGTTTATCGTTACTGTGACAAACGAAAACACTTTATTTGATGAATCCTTAAAGAAAATTATAATTAATATCAATCAGGGGAAAAGTTATTGCAAAAATATATGTTGATCCCTAGACACTTTTGATGTGTGTAGTTTCCTATTTTGAATCAGTATAAACGAAGTAACTTTTTTGTAAGGTAAATTCACGCCACCAACTATTACGTTAAAGTTGAAAACATGATTTTTTATTTGTGTAGATATTGTGTTGTTTTTTAGTGTCATTTGATAGGTTTAGGTCTAAAACGGATAGGGCAAAATAAATTGTGTAAATAGGGTACTTAATTCGTTTTGAAGTTATTAGAGGTTTTCGATAGTGAAAATTGACAAATGTATATAATTATGTTTTTGTTCTGTAAACTTTTTGTATTGTAATACTATGTTTATTGTTTTGTTTTAATATTGTAGAATAAGCTCAATAATAAATCAAACAACTAGATACGAGTGCCACTACTACCACGATAGTTTTTTGTGCTTAAGCCAAAGTTGACAACCCTAGCGCGATCGCCGAGCGTAGGTATGAATCGTGAAGTACATGCATGTGATTGCCTTCTGTATTTTGTGGTATGAGTTTTTTCGACTCACGTTCGATTGCGAGCGCGTTAGAATTTTGTATGGGAAATTAGGTTTCTCCTAGTGATCACCAGGTGTCGCTATAACTTTTTCCCATATAAAATTCTAACGCGCTCGCAATCGAACGTGAGTGAAAAAACTGACACTTAAGCCTCTGATTGCTTCCTAAAAAATACATAATTACATATTAGGTATGTATCTGATGTTTAAACTTTTTGCTGAGCTGAGTTTTCAATCGACAGATAATTTTTATTATTCGTGGAATTAAATTGACGTCTGACAGTTTACAAAGATTTGCAGGTCAGTGTCAGGTTGTATTTTGATCAAAATATGATTCGCGACAATAACAGGGGGCCTAAAAAGGCCACTTTGGCAGAATCATAAAAGGATAACAGAATGGACAGTTAACTGTTATGTTAATCGTATCAAATCCCATTGGTGAAGCATTTTTCAGTTATTTTTTTTTGTCTGTGCTAAAATACTAATCAATCCAATCCAAATCCAATCCCAATCTCTTTGATTGTACCCATTATATTGTAGTCTTTGATTGTACCTACGTAGTGCAGCGAAAAAAAAGAAAAACACGGACTGTCTTCGCCATTTTATAATTCCTTTTATGATTCTCCAAAGTGGCCTTTTTAGGCCCCCAGGTACGTCATATTATTAGAGAATTATAATCATTAGAATCATTAATACATTTTTCTAAGTTAGATTAATTCTTAACAAAAGTTACATTTTTGTTCCACTATCGGTCAAGGGTTGGCGCTGACAACTGCAATATTCTACACCGCAGTGCACAGTGTTAAAATTCTCTGATGAAATTATAGGCCTCGCCGATGAAAATTTAAAAACATGATGGTACTGAACCCTCGGTGCGCGAGTTTCATCGCTCGCTTCTGTCCGGTTTTTTTTTATTGTAAAGATAGGGATTTCCCCACACATTTCTATCAATTTAGTTAAGACTAGCTTCCGCCCGCGACTCCGTCCGCGCGGATGTCGGTCTTCGCGTGGATGGTTTATTTCTCCATTTTGAGTAACTCTGACAATGACATCTTATAAATATCTATTGGACCCAAATACAGCTAAGCCTATAATAATTAAGGAGATCCCTCTATTGAGCTACTGCTGTTGAGCTCGCGTTCTGTAGTAAGTATTTTTTTCATAGTAATTCCGACCTTGATAAGTAGCATGTAGCAGTAAATTACCGACAGTGACGAAAAGTTTGCAATAATAAAAAAGTGATCGTGACAATGCGACAGAAAGTTAATTGAGAGCGTCAGCATACACAACATTGTTAGTGAGCTCGTCCGGAATATGAACATGAAGATTTCTTGGACTGCTCACACGGGAAAGAGCTACGTAAAGTTGCCCGTGTGAAAAACAACTCGCGGTAAGATCTACGCCAGCAACTCCTAGGGTCTGACCTTGAGCCTTATTTATTGTCATGGCGTAACACAAAGCTACAGGAAACTGTATTCTCTTAAATTGAAATGGAAAATTATCCACTACGGGTAATGCAACGTGTGTTCGCGGTTCTACAGAACAACGTCTATGAATAAAACCGAAAAATAAGATTTTTTTTTTCTACGTATTTTTCCAGGATAAAAAGTATCCTATTTTATGCCCAGGATAATAAGGTATAGTTATACCAAGTTTCATCGAAATCGAACCGTTAGTTTTCACGTGATGCCTGCATATACAGACAGACAGACAGACAGACAAAAATTTTTTTAATCACATATTTGGGTTTGGTATCGATCGAGCAACACCCCCCGCTATTTATTTTTTCAATATTTTCAATGTACAGAATTGACCCTTCTACAGATTTATTATATGTATAGATTTATTTTTCTGTGAGCAATGCTGTCGTTTCTCCAGTCGCTATGTTGATGTTGTATGTAGCATTCGTGCGCGCGATCTACTCGTCCACTTTGCTCAAAGCGCCGACTAGTCGTTCTAAATCGTAGCGCCGCCGTGATTACACTGTCCTAGGTCGTAGACAATTTGGGAAGTAGAGCCAATTTGCACCAAATCGGATCCAATCTGTTCTAACTGCGATTACATCTGCCGATTTCCTAATTAGATTTCCTAAAAATTGGATAGTGTAATAAGCGCTTTAGTGTCAACGCGTGTCGCCCGTGTGTATGCACACTAAAACAACAAGTCATTCAAAAAACTAAAAAACCCGACTGCGGTAAAAAAATTAAGTTAAAAAAAACTGAAAAGCTAAAAACATTTGAGTTTGAAAATGTAATAAAAAAAAATGGTATGGGTCCCGCCTGCTTCCAACTCTTATTTAATTTAAAATGGCCTTGTTTTTAGCTTTTCAGTTTTTTTAACTCAATTTTTTACCGCAATCGGATTTTTTAGTTTTTTTACTTGTTTTTTATTTCCAGCTTTTTAGTTTACTTTGAAAGATTCCACAGACGATTTAGCTCTTGGTACGTGTTTTTTACGATTTGTCACTTCGAATTACTTTAAACCATATAAGTTGAATATATTTTTGTAATCACCTTTAAAAACCCTTTATTTTGATATCCCACTCGATAGGTTTCGAGATAAATATTTTTTTTGAAGACATAATATTCCGCCAAAAATCGGCCATTTTATATTTTTTTCAATTTTGATATACCCAATTACCCAGTGACACTCGCGCTACCAAGACAAATCTAAAGACGTATAATATGTATACATACATACAGATCAAACACATAACCCTCCTTTTGGGCTTCGCCGCAGTCGGGTAAAAACATAGGTACACACGGGCGACACGCGTTGACGACAGAGGCAACTGCAACCTTCGACGCGTGTGTGCGGCAGCCGACGACGTTGTCGAGGGTTGCAGTTGCCTCTGTCGTCGAACTCGTCGACGCGTGTCGCTATCCTTGCGTTCCGAGTTGGGAAATAATCGATGTGAGCGTGCTTAAACCCGTACCGAATTAGCGTGAGCGCGATAACGATGTCCCGTGAATCGTCATAGATGACGTCATGACATGCGCCATCTTGCGATATTTTAACGCCGACCATACCCTACAATAATATCACCTTGAGCGCTGTTAAAAATGACAGTGTGTGTGTGACGATGTGCCAGTGTGTGTTTTGTTTTGAGTTGCATCATAACTTAAAATTAAACTATCGAAATTGTGCTTCTGGCTGACAGTCGCCACCTAACCAAAGAAGAAGAAATGTGGTGTTTATACAAAGAAATACTGTAATAATATCGTTTTGACGTTGAGTAAGCACTGCGACCGGACGTTCCGAATTGTTGACAGCTCTCAGCTGTCATAATCGTAATATTAAATCGGAACGCATGTGAGATGATGTGAGTGCTGTGAGCGATTATAGCTAAAGGTCTCTGCACACAGCCGGCGGGCGGGGCGGCGACGCGGCGCTCGCTGGCGCGACGGCATTGTTCACACTGCGGGCGCGATCACGTCCCGTCCCGCCGCGCCCATGAACAGTGTTTTTATACTGCCTAGGGCCCAAATCGTACAAACATACGTGAGGACGAACACATTCGATTAGTTTATCGACATCCATTTTTGTAAAACAATACAAAATCTCATTCACGCTCCGTCTCGTCCGACGCGACGTGTTCACGCCCCGCCCCGCCGCTTCTGACTTGTATTCCCGCTCGGCGCGGCGTCGGCGTGGCGCGACGGTTACCGTCGCGCCGAGAGGGACGGCTCTGTGTGGCGTCGTCAGTAATATCTAATACATTACAACTGCTCAGCGTCGCGTCGCCGTCCCGTCCCGCCGCGTCGCGCCCGCTGTGTGCAGAGGCCTTAATTCGGAAAGCGTTTGTCTCGCAAAAACTCGAAAATGGCTCGACCGATTGTGATGAAACTTTGGTAAGTTGTTGTGCGCACCGGAGAAAAAACCTAAAAAAAAAAATAATTACAACGCAATTGAACGCATGTTGGGCATTAGTTAGGTATAATATAAATATGAAACTGATACATAATATTTCTTGAATAATAAATAGTATCAACTCCGTTTAAGCAATGTATCCAGGGTTAACAGCTCTTGATTTTTTAAATTGCCACCTTTTTTCTTGGACAGCTTTCGTTGGTCAGAGTCTTTACCTCTTTAATTGTGTGACTTCATTAGGAGTAATAGTGTTCTCACAGAGTACTTTTTGATAGAAGTGTTCTATGGACTCTATAGTCCATTGTCAACGCCTCTGAGATATGTCTCCCGTAGAGTAAAATAATAAGTATCAAAGAGTATAGTAATAGATATGACGCCTACGTCAAGTAAGGCAGTGTCCCCCCCCTGATAAGTATGTTCCTTCTATGATCTCTGAAATAAACAGACGCTCTTATTGAAACGTCCACCACCCTTTTGAATATTTCTACTTGGGTTAAATTCTTATATCAAGTCGCCTTCTTACGAAGATGGGGGGGGGGGGTCTGTTTCATCCCCCCACACTTCCCCCGCCGGAGATAGTTTTTCTATTATTCCACTTTGAATAAAAGGGTTGGGTATCATATTGAGTCGCCTGAATCTGAGTTAAGTGCAAAGACATTTAAAGTTGTACCTACCTATCTTAAATCTCTTTGGTTAAGTGTAAATATGGGAGGGTTTAGGGGGTTCGTACTAAGAGATAAAATGGGAGGGGGGGTAGGGAGGCCTGTTTCACTCCCCCCTCCCTCCCCCCACTTTGAATAAAAAACCTCATTAACTCCTTCGTAGGAAGGTTGGGACAGGACGAGAGAGGGAAGAAACCAAAAAAAAAAAACATTATAAAGCTTACAAAAACATTCAATTTAATTTGTACACAAATTTTATTACATGGATTGTTTCCAAAAATGGGTCTTTTTTAAATTTATAAATGTTTTGCCGCCACAAGTATTCAACTACAGCATCCCCAAAATTTCCTAAATTATTATAATTATCTTTTTTAAAAAATCTCTTAACGGCCCTCCATTGGGACTCAATTCTTTGGGTATGAGTCCCATCTAAAGCCACAAAAGGGTTGTCCGGGTCAGAGTGGTTGGCCTTTTTATGAATGTACCCATGTTCCGCTAGGCAGTCATAGGCCCGCCAATTATCGGTATGTATTGTGGTGCCCTTTTCAACATGTTTTTCAATTAAGGGCACCAAAACATCAGCAGAGCGTATATTATCAGGGCACACCTCCAACCTTAATTCTTCTGACCCATCTTCAATCATACCGAGGATCCAATGACCCTCGATATGACGTCCTGCAACAAACAAAAGTTGACTAATATCAAACAACACATTTGGGTATATACAGGAAAAGTTTTTAACCAGTGCGCAAATTTTTTTTGGTGGCTCAGTGTAAGCAATAGAACACATTTCCATTTTTAGTTTATGACTTTTTTTTTTTCATTTTTCCACTTTGTCCCAATTTGAAATAAGCAAGACCGTGTATTCCCGTTCGTCCCCTCGACTTCGTCCCCCGAGGGGGACGAACGGGAATTTACAAAAATAATATTTAATTTGTTCCCGATCGTCCCAATCCTAATTCAAGAGAGGACGAATGGGAATATGTTCTTCGATTAGTGCCATTCGTCCCACTAAAAAGATTTGTGCAGAAAATATGTTTATTCGATGTTTCGTAGTTTACTTTTAAATTAGTTTCTTCGTTAGATTTAATCATTATTTTACAAAATTCTTCTCTATTTTTTTATGAATTATAAAACGTATCCTAAGTTTATCATTGTTTCATTATGTTTACCTACACTAAATATAGCAACTCTGACGGGAAGCGCCGGCGATTCTGGTAGTTAACAAAAGAGTGCCGATAACATTGTGTTATTTGCGTAAATCCTATTGGTTTACCTGACATTCTCTCCCTTTCCTATCCTTAAATTAGACCGGTCGGGTTAGTGTTGACAAAACAATGAAAGTGCACGGGTGTTAATGTAATAATATATTATATTCGACACGAGTTCTGCGGAAAACTACTGATGTAAGTACCTACATTTTTGTAAGTTACAAATATTATTAGATTGTTTATAGTCAATACTATATTGTCTCATGTCTTATTAAGGGTGGCATTTTAAATTAAATAGTGCCATAGGCAAAAAAAAACCTAATATTTTAAAATTGCTTACGGTGTTACATCAAGACTCTAACTTATACAGCGTGAAAGCAAAACAAAATCCAAAACGGCGTAAGCTACATTCAATCTTGACAGACCAATATATTATGGATTGCCAAATGCAACTTCTTAATTCAGAAATAACTGTAGGACATTTTTTAGAAAAACTTACGTAGGTATTAATCATAATAAGTAAAGTGCTCGATGGTTGTGTACGTTGATGTAATCTCTAGGCTTTGTGTGCAATAATTATTACTGCCTACTGTTATGACCTCGACTACTTTCTTCAATACTTGTGAATTTTTTATTGTTGTTACCCTCTATGATGTTTTGTGTTCATGTTTTTTCACTTTGATTTTGTATATGTTTTTTATTTTGATTTTGAAATTGTGCTAATTGACGCTATTTATATGTAAAATTAATGTGTAACCTGTTCTGATTCCTTATACAATATGTAACACAAAAATGTGACACCGTATACCTATACATATAAGCAAATGTGACTTTTTAAAAATTAGTACGATAAGTTTTTTTTGTTATTTTTATCTTGATTTCGTGATATTTTAGGTATTTTATTTAATTTTGCTTTTGAAAGTGTGATAATTTACTGACCCTATTTATGTGTTAAAATAATGAGTAAACTTTTCTAATCACTTACATAACGTAAAACGTAAAATCTTGCCACCATACATATAAGCAACTCTACGAAAAATAGTGACTTATATTTCAAAAGGAAACAACCTGAATGGTAAAAAGTCTGTTTGTAGTGTTTAATTGTAATATAATACAGACTTTTTTTATTGTAATCTGTATATCTACACAGATTTTTAAATCATAATTTTTAGTTATAAGGAGAATTTTATTCATAATTAAAAAAATATTATATATAAAAATATTGCGAGTTATCGCAAAGTTGATTCTGTGATTTTTACTGTGATTTTTATTCCTTAATAAATGACTGATTTTTATTTCAATTTTGTTTTTTTACCAATTAAAACCACCAGTCTTATATTATTTAGTGGGAGCAATAGACCCAAAAAAGAATTAATAAATTATTCCCATTCGTCCCCCCAAAAAATTTTGAGGGACCATCGGGAAAATAAATAACGAATTCCCGTTCGTCCCCCTCGGGGGACGAAGTCGAGGGGACGAACGGGAATACACGAGCAAGACATGGATATAATTTAATAGTAATACTATGAATGAGCATGAATGAAAACGCGAAGGCCGCCCGCCGGCCGCTGGACGCCCAGCGCACGAGACGGGGCGGGGGTGCGGGGGCATGCGGCGCGGCGCCGGCGTTTGATAAACAAAACGCATGCACATGCAGTACGTCACTTGCGGAAGCGGAGGTTGGATGTCCCTTCGCCGTCCCTGCGCGCGTGCCGCGTACTAGACTAGCGTAGTGACAATGTCTCATTTTACTCACCGCGAGTATTATGAAATGATGCGAGTGTATTTGTTAAGCAATGAAAATTTACGAGCAGCACGAAGAAGATACGAAAGGGAGAGCGTACCTCGTATGCGAGCCCAAAGGATCCTCAATCCCACGGTCCCTAACGAGAGGACAATTTTAGTAGCAAACCAAGGTGTATGAAACAAGTGAAATGCCGGCTGTATGTAGAAGAGGCTCAGAGCCTAGATGACTTGAAAGAAAAAATAATTAACGCTTTCATTGAAGTAAAAAGTGGTGTTAGTGTCCTAAACAAACTAAATGCTTACTTATTTAAACGTGCACGTTTATGCCTTGAAAAAGGAGGAGGTCACTTCGAACAATACCTACCTAAAATTATTGTGATTAATAAAATGTAGAGGTAAGAAGAAATTATAAACAATCTTAGTGTCTTAGGTTCTCTTTGATTAGACATTGACGCAAATTGTATCATGTCTAAGTACCTATCATACCTAAATGTTTTATTTTGAATGGACTAAAACGTATTACTTTCTTACTTATTATGATTTATTTTCTGCATTTTGATGGTCCTAAGCCCATGAAAGTATGAAGGATAAATTGGAATTTACGAAAAAATTACGTTTACAAATAACTTTACACAGTCTAAACTTAAAAAATTGTAGCGCTAAACTGGGGTCAATAATCCGCCGTCGCATAGAGCGAGCGCGCGCGCGTGAGTACTTCTGATAGCAGCTGGCGCGTCAGGCGACCGGTCGACGCGCGGCGTGAATCGGGCGACCGGTCGACGGACTGGCAAGCGACGTCCATAAAATAAATTTCTGAGTAAACAAGTCTCGTAAGCGTTAACTTAATTTTTTACTATTGAAACCAATGATATTCTAATAAACAGATATGTTATACACTTACAAAACAACAGAAAGAAGTGTTCCGCGCCGAGAGGCAGCACACATACACACTTTTCATTCATTTTACATTTCACTACAAGTAAAAAGGATAGAAAAAGGATAGCTTGATAAAACCAATAAGAAAAAAAGTGACAGCTAGATGTTGTCAATTGCGCGTGAATGTAAACAAACATTATTCGGGCTACCAATCACCGCACGCTGGCATCATAGACTAACAAATTAACTAGGCAGAAAGTATAAACCGCGTGTACAGAATCTGTAGTCGGGATTTGTGCCTATGCAACGAATAAACACTATTAAAAGGTAGGTAGGTGAAAAATAAAACACGTTTTAAAAAGAAAGAAATACAATTGTAAAAATAATCATACACCTTCGAAAAGATTTAATTTTAATCTCAATGGTAGGTTTATTTTAACACTATCTGTGACATACTATGGTAACGATAAGCTATTAATATTTTCTTTTCCTACATATTATGACATGTTTAATTTATAATTAAATATATCAAACAAAATTATAAAGAAAAGTTATTAAAAGGGAAACTAGAACTCTGCTGTAAAGATGACTTTACTGCCTAATTTTCGCATCTGTACTTTTATTCTATGTCCGGAGTGCTCGCATCCTTGTCGTTCTTACGACAAAAAATGTATTTTCCATCTCTTTCTTTTTCCTAACCTCCAAATATCAGAATATTAGGAAAATAATTGAAATATATTAATAAATCGAAGTATATTGTGTATTTTCGTGTGGTATGAGATCCCTTGTGTTTTATTAACTTTGGTATCATAATTGGTACACTTTCTAAATACACAAGATGGCATTTTGGATGGTAATTACGTAGCTGCGCGCACCGTCTCACTCGTAGACGTGCGTGACACAGACTAAAGGCAATACATCCCAATTAGGACGTTTTCTAGTCTTCACAATTTGCGCGCTCATAACATATCTGTTACTAAAATATCATTGATTGAAACATATCAAAACAAAAATACGTGTTTATTAAAATATATTCAAGTTTATTATGTCAAAATTTGCGCACTGGATAAAAACTTTTCCTGTAGAGGGTGCGGGGAGGTGGCTACTTTCTGGCTCTTCGCCGGCCGCTACCGCGGCATGCTCGCTTCGCTCGCTCGGCTCGCGCTAAGTGGTCACCGTTCTAACCTAACCTAACCAACACAAGTCTGTGTGCTCTGGGTAGGATCTGTCACTCATTATGATACGGAGAGATAGTTACTTTCTGGCGCTTCGCCGGCCCTTGCCGCGGCACGCTTGCTTCGCTCGCTCGGCTCGCGCTAAGTGGTCACCGTTCTAACCTAACCTAACCAACACAAATCTGTGTGCTCTGGGTAGGATCTGTCACTCATTATGATACGGAGAGATAGTTAGTTTCTGGCGCTTCGCCGGCCGCTGCCGCGGCACGCTCACTTCGCACGCTCGGCTCACGCTAAGTGGTCACTGTTCCATCTAACCTAACCTAATTTTTTTTTTTTTGAAATATGGTGAAATGCATTCTGCACTACCACGGACTCTAACCCACTAAAACTCCACGGTGTCCTCCTCTGCCGCTTACGGCGGGAACACGGGCACGCGTTAGCACTCATCCGTGAACCCGCCGCGGCTGTCCGTTACCGGACCCTCCTCTGGGGAGTAATCCCCATCACCGGCGCACCAGAACACATAGCACGCTGTGACCACCTCAGGGACCAAACCAGCACATGGACGCCAGACGACCCCGTGTCTGGGCACCCTTGGTCCCCCTGCAACGGGTCAGGTCATTGGCCCCGCCGCCTGCCAATTTTCGGCCGCAGAGGATAGGGAGAGCGGCCAACGTCATGCCGACACTCCTCCCCTGCGGCCCCACCGCGTTCGCCATCAGACGGAGGCGACCCCATCAAGGCCGCGGAAGGTAGGGAGAGCGGCGCACCGCAATACCGGCACTCCTCTCCCGCCGCGGCCTACAACCCTCAGCCGCGATGCCTCCCATACGACACCGCGGCTCGCCTCAGTTGCGATGTCGCCCAAGCGGCACCGCAACCTACTTGTTGGCCGCTACGTCGTCGGCTTGTCGGCAAAAGCCCTGACGAGCGGCCCCTCCTCGGCTTCCTCTTCGCTTCACCGTGGTTGATCAAACCACGGCTACTGAGCCCCCCTGCCTCAACAATGCGGGAACCCACCAGGGGGAACTTTTTTTTTTTTTGTTCCGGGGTGGAAAATCCTCATGGATGTCCGCCGCCCTGGGGCGAGCGACGGGGTCTGTCAGACTTTTACTGACTAAAAACCGCCCCGGTGTTCCATCGCACACCTCCGCCAGGGGTCGCGGGAACGTTCGATCCTTCCGCAACCCTCGACTGATGCCGGCCCGTTCGGCCGGTTGGATCTGTCACATATTAGGGTGCGGGGACCTAAATAATCATAGCAAAATATAAATTTACCTCGATTATATTTTCGTTTGCCAAATTTTGATTCGTCAATTTGCACTATTTTGCCAGGGCCTCCAATCTTCCCTGTTTGTTCATTTTTCTGCAATTGGTATATGACTACTGACTCTCTACAGTAATTATACCAGTCGCTTATTGTTGTACGACATAAGCATTGCTGTCTTTCCTCCTTATAGGGATCCTCATTGATAACCATAACATTACTCCATTTGTGAGCATATGCATATATGAGATAGTATACATGAATCAATTGAATTTTAATATTTTCGAAAAATGTTCCAGTTGTTCTTGCAATCTTTGATTTTTGTTTGCATGTACCTTTAGTACAAAACCAAGATCCAAACGACTTGTTTGTAGATTTGGCTAATCGCATAGGCGTACGGTGCGTTCGACATATTTTTTGGGAGTGAACTAAGCCATTTGCTTCACTAAATGCTACACACTGTTCATTAGTTCCCAATTCCCTAATTATTTTGGCTAAATTCCACACTTTCACCACTTCTTCCGTGTGCAAATATCGATTGACGTACAGCCCGTCTTCCATGAAGAAGTCGTCGTTTGCCACCTCAGGTGCCGATATTTCACCAAGTCCGGTACTCGTAGACGGCGTGGGTTCCGGGTCACATCCAGATGCAGACGCCATAATTCTCAAAACACAGGTAATCCGTGTCCAGTGAGCGAGCCTAAGTCGTGAGAGTTGCAATCAAATCGGTGTCCAAATAAGAGTAAGCCAAAATCGTACAGAAAAGGATTAAATCGGTGTCCAAAAACGTAGCCAAGTCTTCGAAAACACAATATGGGTAGAGAGCACAATAACAACATTCACGTAATCACAGAACACTACACCCACAGAACATATATACCCTAACCTTGCGCCCAAAGACTACAATATAATGCGGTGCTTGCGCCATTGACATATTCCTATCCACAGACAGATATAGATATGTTCCTATCTCAATGCCTTGCGCAGACTAAGCACAGAACACTACACACGCACAGACTAAGAAGAGAAGTTACCTCTTTCAGTCTATCAAAAAGTACTCTGTGGTTACCTCTTGCACGTAATCTCGAGAGAAACGGAATGACCACAGATAACTATAATATACTAAGTCATGACCTATAGTTAAGGCTTGTTCACACAGGCGCGACGCGACAGTGCGACGCGATTCTGCGATATATATCCGTAGAACAATTTCTATGCAAACGCGCGAGACACTTCACACTGGAGCGACTTGTCGCTCGTGGCGACGAGTAGCGCGACACCGTGTAGCCGCGATATCGCCGCGACACCATACTAAATGTTCATTTTGTATGGCGTCGCGCCGCGATTCGCGTCGCGCTTGTGTGAAAGGTGTTGCGGCGCGATAATATCGCAGAATCGCTACGCGACGTGTCGCGCGACAAGTCGCGCCTGTATGTACGAGCCTTTACTTTACTCTTTGGTCATGACAAAACATTTCAAAACAACCGCCAAAAGTATTTATCAATGTAAAGAAAATGGCGGCTAACGTTTCTTTTTTACGCATTTTGACAAACGCAGCATCGAAATCGCCACGAAATGTATCAAAATTACGTTCCTTTTTAAACGTTTGTAAGTTTTTCGTATTTCCAATGATTTAAAAAAAAATAATTTAATATTTTGGCGCGTCTCCAGCAGCAAAAAATACATTTTATAGCTTAGTACGAACCCCCTAAACCCCCCTATATCCACACTTTACTCAGATTCAGGCGACTCGATATAAGACCCAACCCCCCATTCCAATAGCTTCAGCTTCATGTTTTTGTAGGATTTTTCGCCGATTGCTTTCGCTTTAACCAGCTCCACTGATGGGATTCCGAAACGTATTTTATACATAACCATTGTGGTCCATCTTCCTACCGAGGAGTTCCCTTGGACGAAGTCTCTCTTACCAATGGGGAGACTCTCTTCGATGATTGATTTAACTTATGGTGGATGTGCTAGATAGGCCGCAAAATTCAAATTTTCTTACGTTTTTTGCAATTTGAAAGTCAGTGTCCTGTTGAGTGTTGATTAAAATATGATTCGCGAACGTAACAAATACGTCTTTACAGAATTTTAATCATTAAAATCATCAATTGATTTTAGAAACTTAGAAGGTTGTATTGATGATTTTAATTATTACCCTGGCGCTTCCCCTTACCCCTTAAGCTAAAAGTTCATCGGAATTTCGCGTGAACAGTTCACCCAGTGTGATCAAATTTGGGAAGTCGTCATCTGTCGACTGCCAAGAGAGTAAATAGTTGATCGGGTCGGTGTGATAGCTGGTTTGGACAAACCCGGTCGGATCGGATTAACCTATGGTCCAGTCGGGCCAGATTTTCTGTCCGATCATACCAAAGTTCAAGGCCGGTCGGTCCAGCTTTCGTGACAGGTCGGGCCACGCGCGTTTTATACGTGACTAGATTCTGCCCGCGACTTCGTCCGCTTCATGTTCCCCCGATCACCTGCCCGCGCTATCATTTCGTTTTCGCTTAGCTTCCTTTCTGACTTTTTTCTTTTGCTCGGCCATTAAGGGTCATAGCGTGATGTTTTATTAAGTCTATAGCCTTCCTCAAGAACTGGGCTATTAATTGCTAAACGGATTTTTGAAATCTGACCAGTAGTTCCAGAGATTAGCGTGTTCAAACCAGGGACTTGAAACGTTATTCAAAATAACGTTACGCGTAGTTCCGGTACCGATAATTTGTACCCTTCCACCAATCGTAACAAAATTAATTCCTTGGCTATAACGATACTGACAAACGGAACGAAATCTTAAACTGTTCACTAATAATATTACCAATTTATCGTTATTAGCATAACGTAATAATAAATAATAATTATACATTTAAATAAATTCGTAATTATAAATTTCGATACTCAACTATGCCAGCTTGTTGACTTATAAGATGACGAAAAAATATGAAGAACAACGTTACAAATGAATATGTAACGTTTCACTTGTAACGGATTATTACAAGCGGATAAGCTTAACGTTCATCATCATCATCATTTCAGCCAAAAGACGTTCAATGCTGGACATAGGCCTCCCCCAAGCACCTCCACTTCGACCGGTTCTGTGCTTCTCGCATCCAACGGGTTCCTGCGGCCTTCACAAAGTCGTCGGACCACCTTGTGGGAGGCCTTCCAACGCTACGTCTTCCGGTGCGCGGTCGCCACTCCAGAACGTTTCGGCCCCATCGGCCATCTGTTCTGCGAGCAATGTGCCCTGTCCACTGCCACTTAAGTTTGGCAATTATTCGGGCTATGTCGGTTACCTTGGTTCTCCTGCGGATCTCCTCATTCCTGATTCGATCACGCAGCGAAACTCCAAGCACTGCGCTCTGGGTGACTTTTAGCCTTCTTATAAGACCCATTGTGAGCGACCACGTTTTAGTGCCATAACTCATCAATGGTAACAAGCACTGGTCAAAGACTTTCGTCTTGAGACACTGCGGTATGTGAGACGAGAAGTCATTGCGTAGCTTCCCGAACGCTGCCCAGCCGAGTCGGATTCGACGATTGACCTCTTTCTCGAAGTTAGACCTACCTAACTGGACAGTTTGTCCCAGGTAAACATACTCGTCCACGACTTCAAGTGTAGCGTCTCCGATCTTTATGAGAGTGGGTGTTACATGGGCATTTGACGTGACCTTCGTTTTGTCCATGTTCATTTTAAGACCCACTCTTTCGGAGGCTGTACTGAGGTCATCGAGCATTGTATTGAGGTCCTCCATAGTCTCAGCCATGGCTACGATATCGTCGGCAAACCGAAGGTGAGTTATGTACTGGCCATTGATGTTGATGCCAGCCCCTTTCTAGTCCAGAACCTTGAAGACGTCCTCCAGTGCAGCGGTGAACAGTTTCGGAGAGGTAACGTCTCCGTGTCTCACACCTCGCTGCAGAGGGATAGGTTTCGAGGTCTGATCCTGGAGTCGGACTGACATAGTGGCGTTTTCGTACAGACACTTCAGCACCTTGATGTACCGATAGTCGATCTGGCACCGTTGAAGAGACTGCAGTACAGCCCATGCATCAAAGGCTTTCTCGTAGTCCACAAACGCTAAGCAGAGAGGCAGGTTAAAGTTAAATCAGGTAGTACATCAGACCCCACAAATTATAGACCTATTTCTGTACTACCTACCTTTAGTAAAATTTTTGAGAAATTAATTTTAGACCAAATGCAAAGATTTTTTAATAAACATAAATTATTACATAGCAAACAGTTCGGTTTTACAAGGGGTCGTTCAACTACTGATGCCGGTGTTGAACTTTTAGGACATATTTATAATGCATGGGAAGATAAATGCGATGCCTTGGGCATCTTTTGTGATTTGTCCAAGGCATTCGATTGCGTTCTTCACAAAACGTTAATCAGGAAACTCCGCCACTACGGGATCCGAAACACTGCTCTGGATCTTCTTACTTCATACTTGAGTAAAAGGATTCAGAGCGTTGACGTTAATGGAAAAAGATCACCCGGATCTATAGTAACAATGGGAGTCCCACAGGGCTCAATTCTTGGTCCTTTCTTGTTTCTTATTTATATTAATGACTTGCCGTACCTCATAAAGGATAATCATGATATAGTGTTGTTTGCAGATGACACTTCTCTTTTGTTTAAACTTAAACGTCAGCAGTTGGTTACTGACGATGTAAATAGCGCGATCTCGAAAGTAGTCCACTGGTTCAATGTTAATAATTTGCTTTTAAACGAGAAAAAAACCAAATGCATTAAGTTTACGCTACCCCACGTTAGGCAGGTGAAAACTAATGTGTTGATAAAGGGCGAGGAATTGAATCCTGAAGACAACACAGTATTCTTGGGCATAACTTTGGATGCTAAGCTTCAGTGGGGTCCACATATAGATAAATTGTCAAAAAAGCTAAGTTCCGCAGCATATGCTGTTAGAAAAATTCGTAATTTAACTGATATAGAGACTGCCCGTTTAGTGTACTTTAGCTATTTTCATAGTGTAATGTCGTACGGTATTCTATTGTGGGGAAATGCCGCCGATATTCAGACTATCTTTGTTTTACAGAAGCGAGCTGTTCGATCAATTTATAAATTAAGTCCGAGACACTCTCTCAGAGACAAATTTAAAGAGATTAATGTAATGACTGTGCCTTCTCAGTATATTTATGAAAATCTTTTATATGCCCATAAAAACATAAAATTGTTTAAAAAATACAGTGATATCCATAATATAAATACTAGAAATAAACAGAAATTTGTTGTACCTACAACAAGGCTCAAAAAAATAGGTGGCTCGTTCAGATGCCAATGTATACGCTTTTATAATAAGCTACCAAGCCACGTTCAAGATCTAAGCCTCAATAAATTCAAATCATTCATTAAACGTAAGTTGTTTCAGAAAGCCTTTTATACCGTTAAAGATTATATTGAGGACAAAAAGGCTTGGGATTGAGCTGCTTCAAATTTCTGCATTTTGAATGACTTTTTTTTTATATACACATTGACATTAATGATTTTTTTTTATAAACAATGACATTTACTTACTTTGTAAAGTATTATATATATATTTTTTTTTTTTTACATTGTGATTTGTGAATGTGAAGACGATGTGGGTAATTTTATTAATTTTTTATGTTTTCTTTTTCTCTCTGTTCTATTACTTGTTTTTTTTTTTTTTTTTTTTTTCTCTCATGGTCTGGCAGTTTGAGTAATTTATGTGGCCTACCCAAATGTCCTTTCTTTGGTATTGTTCGTCGAATCGTTGAGCTCCTTAAGTCTTGAGTTGAGCTGCACGATTTCTGACAAATGCGTGCACTGACTGGACAGGTCCTCTCAATCTGTGTGGTTCTTTCCTCAAAAGACCATCTCAGACATCGATCTACATGGTCTTCATATAACCTGACCAAGATTATGTCTGGACTTTAAAAGAGACTGTGACCTCTGAGTTTGTTTCGGCCTTTCTTCTCAGAGTAGTCAGATAGGAAACGCCGACCTCATCTAGTTTAAAAAAAACATGATTGACGTGTAAAAGTGTTTGTACAAACCTACTTACAAAAATAAAATCATTTATCATTTATCATTTATCATTTATCATTTATCATTTAAACTCTTCGATCTTCTGTATAACCTATCGCAGCGTATGTATGTGGTCTACGGTGCTAAAGTATTTACGGAATCCGGCGTGTTCGGGAGGCTGGAAGTCGTCAAACCTGTGCGCGAGACGGTCCGTGATGACTCTCGAAAACAGTTTGTAGACATGGCTCAGAAGTGAGATGGGCCTATAATTCTTAAGAAGGGCATTATCGCCCTTCTTAAAGAAAAGTATCACCACGCATCTGTTCCATGCCTGTGGTGTTTCACCCTCGAGTATGACGGAACCAAACAGCTTCTGAAGGGCCTTAAGAACGGGTTTTCCGCCGGCCTTCAGGATCTCGGTCGTAATTCATTCATCACCCGGCGCCTTGTTGTTTTTGAGCTGCTTCAAAGCCATCCTAATCTCGTACAGGCTGACTTCAGCAGGCAGGTCTTCGGTATAGTGTCAATTCGGTATAGGGTCAATCTAGCTCTTGGGTCGTTTGCCAGTTCGTAATGCCCGGGTTACTTGTTGACGTGTATAACTGTCCATAGAACCTCTCGATCTCTTTCAACAGCTCTGTTTGGCGGATATGACGATACGGCCTACCGTCATCGGTCTTCAGCTTGAAAACGAAATGAATTTCGTTCCGTTACCACTAATGATAACGTATAACTTTCCAAAATTTGTAACGATAGTAAAACCTAAAAATATCATAAACGTTACAAAAAAAACATTATAGAATATCATTTTCGTAGAACAATATAAGTAACGTTATAGGTATCAGTAACATTAAGCTTTATCGTTTCGAATGCCTAGGGAGCTCCGTGGACGATTATAACGATGGGTTCGTGGAAACTGTTCATACGGTCGGATCTAAGATCTTCAAGACCCGTCGTACGAATTCAAAAAAGAAGCTCTCTGATCCTACTTTACGGCTCATGATGGAGAGGCGCGAGATGATCCTGCAGTCTTCAGATGATGCGCTTAATTACCGGCAACTCAATAGACGGATCTCTAAGTCCTTGAAAAGCGATCTTCGCCGCTTTATAGTTACCGGCACGGATCTTGAGCGCTCGACGGTAGAGTGGGAATCGCTTTGCGCATCGTACACTTATGTCAAAATAAAACATAATATTATATAATAATAATATTATTATTATCATAATCACTGTACGACAATATATATACCCCGCTCCCGCGCCTCAGTTCATACTACCACCAAATTGACCCAATAACTCACTTTTGCGCAGGTGAAGGTCAGCGCTCAAGATCCGTGCCGATAATTGTAATACAGACCGTATTAAGGACGCGATAGAGCGAAATAAAGGCTCCAAGGTCTTTACTAGAGATCTGTCTATTGGGCAGAGCCAGCTTCTGGTTCAAACAAACTCTTCAGATTTATTATTAGTATAGTTATAGATTTGACACTATAACCGTCAGGGCTTTAACCTGAGATCGGAGTCTAATGGGTATCGTCACCTGTATACGAATTTACCTGTATACGAATTTATCCCATAGTCTTCAGGTTTAATCTCGACTAAATATCGGGAATCCATTTTTTTGCAGTGAGCTTCTGAGCTTTCGTGCTTTCTGAGTTTCGTCTTATAACATCTTCGGCAAATACATGGGTCCCCGTATCTTTGCAGTCAACAGCAGACTGTGCAACAGGGCTTATTAATTAGGTATTATGCGTAAAAAGGCGCTTGTTTACAAAAAATAATTATGAGAATTATGGATAGAGACAGCTAGCTGTCAAATTCTTAGACGCTGGTTAGTAGCGACATCTGAAGTGAGCAAGTGGCAGTTTTCCCCTTTCGAGGTTAAGTTTTGTTAAAATATAAATCAGGTTTGAACGATATGCAAAGGAACTAAAATGTTTTTCGCTCATGTATTTAGACAATTGTTATTGTACAGACGCCAGCAAATCAAGCTACCCGAAACTGTCAAATTTTCCCAATCAACTTTGAACCTTATACTTTAGCAATAAAGTTGAAAATCTATTAAAGACATTTAACAGATTGCAGTAGCTTGATTTGCTGGCGTATGTAACATTAAATTATACAATTTGTACGTGATTTTACACTATCCGTCTTGGCCTGAACCTGAGATCGGTGTCTTATTCGCTATTATAATAGGTGAAGGAATACATCTCGTTACAAACCGAGATAAATAGGAAGCACAGTATTCTCGTGCAGAAGAGAAATTAGAGTAGGGACCGTGCTCTGGTCACGCCATCTACAATTAGCTTTAATCAACCTTGCCCATAGCGACGAAAAAGCTCGACGATGCTTCCCAAACACTGCCCCACCCAGCTAAATTCTTGTTAGCCTTCCACTCAAAGTTGTCCTTACCAAACTACGGAGTTTGCTTGAGGTGAAAGTGTTTTCGAACCCGCATTATATTGTAGTCTTTGTTTCGAACAACCTCGAAAGCACTGACATTGACAGCAATCGGTCCTAGGGTGACGTGCACAAGCACAACAGAGAAAAAAATCTTAATTCAAAAATCGACTAAATTTCTCACATTTTTTTAAAGTTTGTATGAAGAAAGAAGTTCGTATCGTAAGAAAGCCTCTTATCGAAATAAAGTTAGAACGAATGATAGAATTGAACGAAATTACAAAATTGACAATTTGTTCATTACTATTTGATTCATTGTCTGTTGATAAAGGTTATAGTGTTCTGTGGGTTGAACACTGATTTGACAATTGACATTACTGCTGTCTGAACGTATTGTCTTACTCGTTGCAATAATTTATTTGCTACGAAATTTCCTAAAAAGCCCTCATAATTCGATCATCTACCTCACTTTCTATCCGCTGTGAGTAGCTAATTATGTGTTAGTTCTAAAACTAATTTGTCGTGGCGTTTTTCTTAACATTTAATCCTTCAATTTGTTTCCAGACCAAACCTTCCGTGGAGGCTACGCCCTGTTTTGCATTTCAAAGTTTTACTTTTACGTTCAACATAGGCCTATCAGACACCGCCGTTATGGACATGATGGTTTCAACATTGCAGCAGCAGCGGGCTGTAACAGAACAATTGAGACGAGAAGCAGCAATAAAGCGCATTCCCGTCTCTGTGGTGGTATCTGACATTGTCAAATACATAAACGAACACGAACAGGAAGATTGCCTTCTTGTTGGATTTTCAAGTCAAAAAGTTAATCCTTTCCGTGAGAAAAGTTCCTGCACTGTTCTCTAAAACGATTTTAATGTTATGTACTAACTGTGAACTACCTATTTAAGAAATGCTTCACTAAGGAATTTGTCTTGATGATTAAATTTTACAGATTGTGACATTGTAGTCATGTATTCTAACTTCAAAATATTTATCTCTTTCATGAGCAGTATTGAAATTAATATGTTTGGCAAGGTGCATGTTAACAAATTCCAAGTTTTTGTATGTAATTTAGTTACTATTTAATTTGAACTGTAAAAGGTAAAATAAATATAACATTTAATTTCCATTATGTTTTATTTGTGCACAGTAAAACTGAATTCCAATTCCTCTATTAGGTTTGTTGACATCTACCAATTCCACAAAAATGTTAAAGAAAATCTTGACACGGCAGTAAAAATATCATTCACCTTATTTCAAGCTGCTACCATATGCAAGGCAAGGAGGCCACTTGACAAACTGAAGCTACAATAACAATAATAAAACCTGAGAATAAAATGTATGAGTTACAAAGAGTGGGACATCAGTACATCACATATAGTTTAGATAGAATAACACTACTTGCATATAATAAATAACTATATATTACATAAACTCTGTATATCAAATTAAGACAAAAGTTTTCATTTTGGTGTTAACATTTGAATGATTTACTTACTTACTATGACTATAAATGTAACATTTTGTAGAATTACAAATAAATCATATTTTGCACAATAATTACTAACTTTAATTAGAATTAAGTACCATATAATATTGGTTTAAGTATGTGCAGTTAATGATTTCTGACATAGTATGTTTTGCAGATTCAAAGGTAATAGGTATGAGATAGCTATAAAATAATTATTATCCACAAATCTTTAGCTAAATTTGTAGTGAGACAGTAGGTATCTGTAATATTAGACTGTCTGATAACACCCACACATTTTAATAGGCTTTGTATCTTAAAATACTACATTATGTGCAATATTATAGGGTAGGTACATACTATTTGCCAGCTATAATAAGTTTATTGGGTGCACTACATACAATTATGTATAATATTACGTATAACATCTAGCACAGCAATCCAGTATGCTAACATAAACATTCATCTCATAGTTCTGTAAACAAATAGATTTTCATTGAAATTAAAATATAAGAAGACTACAGGATAATTCAACTGAATAATTAGAAACTATATGAGAAAGTTAATATCATACACCATCATTCATAGATTCAACAGGGCACTGAAGTCCCTCTTCCCAAGTTCATACAAATGTTTACAACATGATTATGCAAGAAGCATCCTGGACATCTTCCATTTGATATAATCTAACAAAATTGTTACAATTCCATAATAAGTAACTAATGTCAATGTCCTTATCACTTCACCAGTACCAACAGTTATACCCCACTACGTAGAGTGAAACAAATAGCCAGTATTTCATTATAACTTATGGCAGTGGAATTAAACTGAGGGAAACTTATTTAATATCTTGTAAAATGTTTGAGCAAATTTGGAATTAAATGAATAAACCTTATACTAGGGGTAAAACTATATAAAAACAAATTTACCAACTATCAGTCTTTTAAATTGATGTTGATTATCAACCTTGTGGCAATTCGTCTCTCAAAAGTTTACAAAACATCGAAAATAATGTAAGAATAAATAGTAGACCATAAATGCTTAGCTCTAGCATACCTATTGTCAGATTTGTTATTAAAATATGTAAAAAGGTTTTATCTAAAAAACTTAGTTTTAAGACTGATATTATTTTCTATGGCAATACATAAATAGAGAATGCCTTACTTTAATCAGCCGAAATAATAAAAAAAAGGTATAATATATAATTCTAATAGTTCACTGTTTTGTAACTTACTACATTACGTTTTACACTAATTATATACATACACATCTAAATATAGTTACTTACAATGCTTCTTAAGACTGTTACCATATCTTTCGATTTCAGCTCATATTCATAAGATTAGCGTTGTATTATCACTAATTTCTAATATTTTACCATGTACCAGCTTATATGTTACTCAATATGTAATAACAATGGAGGACATTGCAATATATACCGTTACAAGATACTACTAAAAATAAATGGAAGTAATAAATATAATAATTATGATCATTCTATACTTTTCTTATTTTTGGCTAAACTAGTGTACATTTACTCCTTATAAACAAAATTTTAATAACTTAGAAAATAATGTTTTTAAAAAGGCCTCAATATTTGGTATTTATGAATGATCATTATTATGCTAAGTGTGTTACTTAGTTTTACTTATAATAGAGTAAAAAAAGAAGATAAGTTTTTGCTCACAAGCATGTAAATATGCAATTATTTATTTTTTGTAAACTTTTGAGGTGAACCATCCCTTAAAAATAAATTGAGGGTTCCGTTATGTTAATCATAACTTGATTCAGTTCAAATCATTACACCAAATTAGTAATATTATTTGATACAGACTATACGATATGATGATTACTTGTTTTGCTTGCTAATTTAATTTCTTTAGTTTTATTTTATTAAGATGAAATGTGTCTATTTCAAATCACAAGTGAAAAAAACTTAACCTGAATCAAGTCATGACAAATGAAATAAGGGTGGGTTACCATGGCAATTCACACATTTCTACACTCGTTCTTGCTTTGGTGGTGACATATCTTCATTACCATTGGCCACACTCTGATGATACAGCTTCAACAATTCCATGGCATCTTGAGCTTGACGTTTCTCAAGCAATATTCTGTAATAACGCAAAATAAGAAAACAAGTGAGATAAGTTGCTAATTGGGTAGGTACTTGACAATTTTTATTGTTACTGTACAAAGTAAACAATGTTAGCTCTAACTTTTAATTTAAGAAAATCAACATGTTCTGAAAGTAGTGGAGCATTGTTCTAAGAAATGTATTTATAATAGCATTTGAACCAAGTTAAAAATCTTTTATAAACAAATTATCAAGTGCTGGCTAAGAATTTTACATAATCATAATTACATGGACATAATAATATCTTGATGATAAATTAATTTATGTATTACCTTCCAGATGCTTCTTTGATGTGCTCCAAAATTATTCTATTGTCTCTATCCGTCACAATGTCTGCTAGACTGTCTGGATCCATGTCTGATAACAGCTCCAAGTCTTGACCCCCCAGGAGTGAGATGTGACACAAGTTGTGTTGTAGGCGTCCTACCAAGTTTGCTACCTGTCCTTTGTCTCCTAATCCAATGTCATCAGTTTGGTCGAGAGAAACTTGGCACTTTGGCATATTCGGTGACCATTTTTCAAGACCATGTAAAATCATAAGAGAAGTATCAGGGTCCAAGGTAGAAAAATATTCTTCATCATCCACTTCAGTACCATCGGACTCTAAAACCACTGTTAAATTCTCCGACGGCATTCCTAACTTTTCTGGCACTTTTGTAAGGAGATCTTCAAGGGATGATGCGACTAAACCCTTCTTTTTGTCTCGATTTACATCACAGATTTTATACGGCTTGTTAATATCGTGCTCCATTGTTTCGTATTCAAAATAATAAATTTATCAGTTTAATGATGACTCACGTATTACAACAACCTATTTTTTTTTTGTTCAATAATCAGTCACGGACTACTCTCAAAAATTTACGAGTTTTGGCTTCGTTCGCTGTTCGCGAAGTGGTCGATTTGACGTTTTATAAATATTGCCAGAGTAGAAATATTCACGCTCAGTTTTAATTTGTTTGTTTTGCAAAAATTTATCAATATTTTTTAGAAACTCTCGTGAATAGTCTGAATGAAGACGGGTGGATGTTTTTAAAACAACGACTGCTTCCCACAAGCTCCTGAATATTACTCCCGCTTTGCCTGGCCGCTCATAGCGGCGCGGCGCCGGGCGCCGATCATCATGAAACGAACATCTATCTACCTAATGCTTTAAAACATATATCTACCTATCAAAGCCATCTGTTACTTTAACAATCAACTTAGATCTCTATTTAACTTTATTCTATTTACAATTTAAGAACACGTGAAGAGTACCTATGCAAAATGTACTTATGACAGTAAGTAGTAGGTACCTTACCTACTACGTTCGAAAATTACGACTATCTAATCCTAAATCAGATGTGAGTAGGTAGGTACTACAGTATTTAACTAATTTCAATTGTAGTTATAATATAAAACAAAAAAACCGGGCAAGAGCGAGTCGGACTCGCGCACCGTGGTTTCCGTACCAACATGTTTTTAATTTTACATCGGCGAGGCCTATATTCGTCAGAGAATTTTAACACTGTGCACTGCGGTGTAGAATGTTGCAGTTTTATGTCAGCGCCATCTCTTGACCGATACTGGAACTAATGTAAGTTTTGTTGAAGATTTCTGAAAAAGTGTGCTATTTAGAGACTTCGTTTTATTTTTCCTGTAATCTTTATATAAACTTCTATCACCTGGAATAATTTCAGATTTTCTCTTTGCAAACTTCGGAGATAAGGGGGGGGGGGGGGGGGTTTTCATTTTTCGTGAAAAATGTAAATACATATAATTATTTTTATTTCTTTCTTATTTGCAAAATAGTTGGGCAAACGTCATCTAAAACTGTTCCAAATTTCAAGTTGATAGCTTTAGTCGTTCTAGAGATATCCAGCTGAGACAGACAGACAGACAGTCTGAGTCTCACCGTAAGGGTTTCATTTTACCATTTTGGTACGGAACCCTAAAAAAAAAGAAATTAATTTTTTGTTTTTATATTGTAACTGCCTAGGTACCTGGTACTTTGTTGAGTAGGTGCCTACATTAGGTGGTATAACAAACAATCTACCGATCTGAAAAAGACGAATTAGCTTATTATAGCTAGGTACCTACGTATGTTAAGTAACGGGCGCATCAGAGGCCTCGAAAAGTTTAGCGATGGTGTGTGGTTCTATAAATAGTGTCAGCTAAAGCTTTTTAAGCAAATGCATTCGACCCGCGACGTAACACTACGCCGCGTGAACTGCGGGGGTGATACCGTGATATCCCAACTAGATAGGTACTCTACCAGTCTACCTTCCTAAGTAATAGGAAGACCATTTCAGACCTCCTTGTCTCAACTCAGAAAGTTGAACTATATAATAATAATAATAATAATAAACCATTTATTTTCAGGTAACAAAGACCCATAGATACATACCTTAACCTAAGTATACATAATAATATAGTAACAATTGTGTTAGTAAATAAAACTTAATAACTATGTTAGTATCGCTTAGTTGCACTAAGTCTTTGTGCGATCCGGTGGCACTTGTCCGCGAAAGCGGCGAAATACCACACCCTGCGGCCAAAAGCTTTCTTCCATCACCAGGTGCAGGTAGCATGTTGGTATGCGCACCACAAACGCCTTAAAGTTGACGTTGCGTTGCGACTCCAGCAGCTGCACCCTCGGCGCGTACTTCAACCTTTGGCGCACGTACGTCACGATGTTTTCCGCGTCAGTGGTGTAGTGGAGGCGGGAAATATACACCGGAGTATTCGGCTTCGCAGCACGCAGTTTATCGTTGGGCTCCGTAGGAGCCTTGCCGCAGCGGTTCTTACAGCTACTCTGTCGGCGCTTCCTCCTTAGCACCGTCATAAAGCCGTCATCATCAGCCCGGCCCGTTTCCTTTATAGGCACGGGTACTGCGGGGGGAGCAGTGTGGGTGCTCACAGTGACCAACGGGTCAGATGGTCGCATCGGTTGGGCAGCGCTACGGGGAGGAGCTGCGGGGACGGGAGCGGGGCTACGAGGCGCGCTTGCAGCGCGCAACGCAGACTCAGCAATCGGCGCCGGCGACAAAACTGCTGACGCAAAACTCATGACCGATGTGTCTGGGCAGCCGACACCTCGGCGCGTATTTACATTGCTTACACGCGCCGATGACCCAATTAACGTCACAGAGTTGCGCAACTCATCGAGTTCTGTGCGCAGGTCTGCGACGGTGTTCTGGGATGTCTCCAACTTCCTCTGCACATCAGCTAGACTAGCCTTCAAAAGCACAATGTCCTTCAACAGGCTCGTAACGTCGACGTGGTCGAATGTGACTGGAGGTAACTTGTTCAGATCCCTCGCCACAAACGTCGGCACGTCGTCAGGGTCGGTAGCCTTCAGAAGCGTGATGATGTCTTGCACACTTTTCTTTGTCCCGTCGCGCCGACGAGACACCATCTGGTCGATTTTATTAAGCGACCGGAACAGCAGCCGCTTCGCAGCAGCAATGTCGTCCTCACTGAAGTTCGTTACACAGATCTGGATAGCGGACACCTCGTCCATCACATCCAGTTTCTGCTGCAGGAACGCCAGCAGCTCATTTGACACAAGTTTATCACTCATGGCAACAAAATTACGAGCGTCGGCTTGCGCCGCGCTATGCAATAATAATGATATTATGAACCGTGTCGCAACATCCGCCTCAGAGCGCGGTGCCAGACAGACTATGGCTGCAGCTGCAGATAGGTACCTAGTTATTGATCATCAGTGATTTATAAAAATACTTTTAGTTGAGAAACGGTCTCTGTACCTACTGTGGGATGATTTGAAGTAATGTGCCACCTATATCTACTTTATGTCGGTCTTATACCTCATAGGTATTAATTTATGTTTATAGATAACTAGCTGCGCCACGCGGTTTTACCCGCGTAAATGTCGATCCCGTGGGAATACCGGGATAAAAAGTGACCTATATGTTAATCCACGGTGTCAGCTACCTCCATACCAAATTTTATCAAAATTGGTCCTGCCGTTTGAGCGTGAAGAAGTAACAAACATATAAACACACACACACACACTCACACACACACTCACAAACTTTCGCCTTTATCATATTAGTGTGATTGCTATCTTTTATCAGCGTCATAATATATGTAGGTAAAACTGTGTTCTTGCGATCAACATCGAGGGCCACGGGCCAGGTATACAAGGGCGGTCGTGGGGTCACGTTCGGTCACAGCGCGGCGCGACGGCGAGGATCAATATAGTCTCCCCTACCGACTCACCCCCTTAATACTCAGTACCAGAATGCAATTTGCAACTTACATCTCAATGTTTTGTGCTTATGTCTTCGAGTCCGCAAAAAACTGCGTGGTCTGGGAAAAGTCCATCCTATTTAACTTAATTTATAAATCTAGGTGTCCATGTGTGTTTTATTAATTTAGTTATTTGCGGCTTATCTAAAACCTTGTTTCCATATGACAGAATGCTACATAAACGACGGCGACAACGCGTACCTTGTTCTTGTACCACACATTGTACCTATAGGTAGGAAGGCTCTCATTTTAATAAGTGGCCAACTATTAATCTATTATAAGTGAGATCTACTTATATCTACCTAACTGACTGTCATACCCAGTATTGTTTTAGGGAATTACTAAGTTATTCAGCAACCCTTTTATTACACATTCCATTATTGCATTACCTATTTAGTTTACTCAGTGTCTAGACGGCACTACCAAACAAAATATGAAAGCTCTACTTCAAACATTAGACTACAGACAGACGATACAGACGTAGGTACCTAACGTCTGGATCATCTTTCGTAGCATTTGTTGCACGCTTCAACCTATCAACCTTGACCTGACACCTAACACTGTATCTATTTTGAAAATTGGACTACCTCTGCACAAACACTGGAGATGTGGATCAATCCATTAATCTTCCTTGTACAGTTTCCGCACGAATAATGATCAGGAGGCCTAAAAAGGCCACTTTGGCAGAATCATAAATCATTTTTTTTTTGTCTAGGTCATACCAATGTCTGTCCAATGTCTATACCAATCAATCCAATCCAAATCCAATCCCAATCTCTTTGATTAGGTATAGGTACCTACCTAACGTAGAGCAGAGAAAAAAGATAAACACGGCCTGTCTTCGCCATATTATGATTCATAATGTTATCCTTTTATGATTCTGCCAAAGTGGCCTTTTTAGGCACCCAGAAGACCAATTCCTGTCGTTAAAACGTTCGAAATCTTATAGTTGAAATCGCATCATAGCGGCAATCAATGTCAAAAATGTAACTAAATTCGAGGTATTTTTGACAGATTGAGACTGAGATCAAACTGTGAACATTCTTAAAATTACGGGAATTCTTCTCTATTTACACTGTTAAATCGAAGTCATATGAGCCTGCATATAATTGATAGATTGATTGACTGATTGAGCCTGCATACTGATTCAAATAAATGTACTTAGCAAAATATAAAATTAATACCTAATTACATAATTAGCGAAGCAGGCAGCGCTTAGACTGACTGACATTAATGTTCTTGGTAAACTTCGAGCGTAGTGCTAATAAACTATCTCGAAAGTACTATCTAGTACCACTAGTGCTAGAATCTATCTATGTTTCCTCACATTAAGAATGTAGTAGATATGTAGGTAATTATTAAATTATCCAGCTAATGTCTGTCGGTGGGTGAGAGCTACACACTGCCTACGACAGCAGATCTAAAAGCTCTCCTACGGTTATTTGCCTCACTAAATGAGTTTTCCCAACCTCTCGAACGCTAAATCGTTTTATAGCATCGGAAAGAGGTGGATTCACCCAATTTCATCAAACCCTGAGGCCAACTTTCAAGATTGTGCCAACAAAATAAGAACGTAATATTGGAAAATCACTCGCTGTATTTCAAGATAGATAATTCTTTAAAAGACAAACATTAAGTAACTTTACTAAGAAGGTAGGTAAGCACTTTGTTTATTGTAGGTGTGTTTTCCATGTAGTGGGCCGGTTAAGTGGAAAGTAAAATTGTTGTAGTTTATTTCCGAACAAAGTGAGCAACAAGTGGGTAGTATTAACATCTGCATTATTAAAGAGTGGGGATGTACTAGTTCACAACAAACGACGCATCTGCAATGCTAAAATAAACATAGCCTACGAGACCGCAGTACTGTCAATAGGTAGGTACTTACTCCATGTCGTTGTAGTTTTTGATTTCGTACCATTGTTGGTACTTGTTTTTACTATTTTCATAAGATTGAAAACAAATTGCCAAAATTCATATCGAAGTACTTAGTCTAAGTTGAACCATGAATATGCCAAATTGTCAGCATGAATAAATGAAAACTTGAATAATCTACATAAGAAATTAAGAACACAGTTCTGAGTAGGAACCTACAAACCATACGAAGATACGTGTAAGGATTTATAGCATGTTCAAATATTTTCATGTAGGTATTTATGAGGTATAGTAGCAGTTAGGTAGTGAGTAGGCTACAGAGTGTCAGACTACGGACACGAAGTCAGCGATAGCGGGGCGGCGGCGCGGCGGCGGCGCCGTCCCGCTATTGCTGACTTCGAGACAGAATTCGATTCGTCTGCGGCGGCACTGCCATGTTTCGGAGATCAGTCAAGATTTAATCGATGGCCAGCAACATTCTTGTTACCTATTCTGAAATTCCGTTACTAGTGTTACTGTTAGCCTGCATCATCCTACTGCTGGGCAAAGGCCCCATGACTTCCAGCTCTTTAGAATTTCAATTTTCCAAATGGACTGTTTGGTTGATAATTTATGTACGGAGCATCCGGCGAAGCAATACTCGTAAATATTAGGTGAGTGATCTTTATAATATATGTACATTCAAAAATTCTTGCCGATCGATCTTTGGATGTTTCCCTGTGGCATTCGTGAGGAGATATCCATAAGGATATAAAATTCTATTACGTTTATAAGAGTACTTCAACTACTGTGGTACTATTCTGTAAACATCTCACCGAGAATAAGAAGATGAAGTGAGCTGTCATTCCACGATGATTGAGATTGACACTATAGGTATCTACTTACCTAAGTTTTCACGGTAAGAATTTTTACAGAATAGCACTACTGATATCAGTAACAGAATTTGCGTCTGTCTACCGCCTGCACCTTTAATAACACTGTATCCTTTATCACCCTAGTTGGAACAGTAAATTGTTTCGAATTTAGTGACGAGGTAATTAATGGCGCCGATTCATGTTGTCATAAACTAAACTAAATTTAAGTTCAGGCATCTTTTTCTTTCTATTTCATTAAGAAAAGGACAGAAGATAAATATTAGTTTAGTCCAGTCAAATTAAGATACTCCATAGACAATTTAGACAAGATTAAAAAATTGGCTATTAAAAATACGTCAATTTACGTCAGGCGTTGACTAATTTCCGGACTAATGTCCGTGTCTAAATTGTGTTGCTAGCAACGTAGACACAATTTAGACACGGACAACAAGATTTAAAAAACTGTTCAATATTTCGAGAGAGATTTTATTCAAAACGGCTGGAACTTCGCTGGAGTCATATTTTTCAATGAAAGTGTAGATACAGCTTTTGCAGGTAGGAGGGTGGCGGGTGGTCTCGGCGGTGTAATGTAAAGTCTCGTTGACACGGTACCTGCATTAACGGAGCATCACGGCAGCGATGTCCGGATGTTGTAATTACAAACTGGAAACTTTGACGTACCTACGTGTGACGCAAACACGTCAGTTGCACTGACTTCTGAACACGATGGTCATTTCATGAAGACTCTTGTTGTTTCGCAATGATGCAAACCAAAGCTTCTACTAACAAACAAGTACCTACCAACGCGGCAATGGTAGGTACCTTCATTTTGTTTCAAATTACATTGCAGACCGTCTTTGGGAAAAGAACGAAAAGTTTATCGTTAGGACGTACAGGGAAATGAGAATGGAAACGTCGGAAGAGCACTAGACACTACACGTACAAATTACATTCACCGACCCTATTTGTAGTCCTTCATAAAGGTCAGCGTAGCACCTACTTGATTGTTGATTGTGCGCACATGAAAGATACTAGCATGAACTTAAATATTATAGTAGCGACAGCAGAGTAGGAGAGTTCCGAATCGCTTTCACTAGTAAAAATAAGGTTTTATTTTTCACCAATTCGCAAGATTTCCGTCGAGAGTCATTAGTATTACGGACATATTTTGCACGCGGCTTCTTGCTTTTGTTCTTTACCTAATTGATAACGTGAGTCTCGTATCCTGTATTTATCAAATATTTCAAGAAGAACTGCAAGAAGAATCTAATTTTTGAATTGTAGGTACCTATCATTATTATTGTTTATTTTTGTCGATATACAACACAGCAGAATTTTTTTTTCTGTCTTTGTAATAAAATTCTTAAAACGTAAACCCACTTCATTTTTTTTGTAAAACACCGTAGAGTTGAAGCTACAAATATGTTTTGTGTGAAACTAGCCTTTGGCTGCAGCCCACATGACCTTTGCAGCTCAGTATTCAGGTCGAGGTCGCACATCTGACCCCAGGTTCCCACGGGCACATTACGGCTGCCACATGAGTGGCACATTTGTGCCTGGATACCACAAAAGCAATTGCATCGGAAACCGATACGAACCGAATTAAGCAAATTGAGATTAATATAAATACGCAATGAAAGTTCTTAAACTTTGGCATGGCATCGTTAACAAAATGTAGTTACCGCTAACAAGTTCCGAAATAGGTTGCCGTGAAACGTTCAGCAGCCATTAATCTTTGTAACACGTGCTCTTGTGGTAGGTAGGTATAGGAGAGAAAATAATTATTATTTTGGTCAAAGATTAGCTTACCATTACAAGTCATCTAGCTTAATGTTGTTTTTGAATCTTTTACAACTATGCCATGGCGTTACTTTTGATCGATTGCTAACATCGCTGTTCAAAAATTTAAAGCTTGCTAATCGTTTAGACGCCAGCGTCTAAACGATTAGCAAGCTTTAAATTTTTCGATCATAAAATAGAAAAGTCATCTTCAATAACAGCATACTTAAACAATGCTTCACCCATAAGTTTTTTGGAAAGAAAGTATCATCTAGATTATACTTTGCATTTGAAAGGGTAGGTATATTGAAATGTCGTTCATTTTATTAATTTATTTCTTTTGTGGTCGCTGGAACATCCAGACCCTGGGAAGAGGTTAACGGCTATCTATATTAAGTAAGTTACTAGTAGTTGCAGGAGATAACATTTTACTGTTACATTATTATGCATCTAACAGAAACAGTAGGTACGTAGGTATCTAAGTATATACGTACTGTTTCTTCGAATAGAAAATAGGTATACCTACCTACCTACTTAAGATCTTAGTCTTTATCTGGGGGCCTAAAAGGGCCACTTTGGAGAATCATAAAAGGATAACATTATGAATCGTAATATGGCGAAGACAATCCTTGTTTTTTTTTTTTTCGCTGAACTACGTAGGTATAATCAAAGAGGATTGGATTTGAATCGGATTGATTGGTATTTTAGCACAGACAAAAAAAAAAAAACTGCAAAATGCTTCACAAATGGGATTTGATACGATTAATTTAACGGTTAAGAGCGTTTACGCCGTACTGCATTTCATACAAACTTTCAAGCCCTTATTTTTCGAAATGAATGAACCGATTTTAATGAAACTTCATACACATAAGCAGGATACAAAGGTCTAAAAAGTTAGTAGAGAACATTTGGAACGGCTTGGAAGTTTGTATGAAATGCCGTACGGCGTAAACGCTCTTAACTGTCCATTATGTTATCCTTTTATGATACTGCCAAAGTGGCCTTTTTAGGCCTCCAGGTCATTGGTTTACTACTTATCTGTAAAATACATTTACAGTTTGAACTGGTTTGGAGATGTCAGCTATCGATTTATATAGGTATCACGCGTGGCCGCCATTTTCAAGCAAAATCACAATGGCGGACAGGTAGATATGCCACGGACCTTCAAAGCGGTGACCTTATAACGGTGGTGTTTTTGTGAGTTTATTAGTTATTTTTTAAAATAAACACAAAAATAGTAAATCTGGATAAATCGGCTCGCACTCAGTTAAAAATTCGATCTCCTGCCGTAGAAAAAAAAAAGAAAAAAAAACTGGCCAAGTGCGAGTCGGACTCGCACACGAAGGGTTCCGTACCAGAAGGCAAAAACGCCGAAAAAAACATGTTTGTTGTATGGGAGCCCCCCTTAAATATTTATTTTATTTTAATTTTATTATATATTATTAAAGTTAAAATACAACTGAGTATTTTGTGAATATTTCAAGTGCCTACCTGTTGCAATTTTTGATATCGAGCAAAAAAGAGCAAATAAATCGCGTTTGTTGTATGGGAGCCCCCCTTAAATATTTATTTTATTTTGTTTTTAGTATTTGTTGTTATAGCGGCAACAGAAATACATAATTTGTAAAAATTTCAACTGTCTAGCTATCGTGGTTCTTGAGATACAGCCTGGTGACAGACAGACAGACAGCGAAGTCTTAGTAATAGGGTTCCGTTTTTACCCTTTGGGTACGGAACCCTAAAAAGAACATAGTAGATATGTAATTAGTTTACGACAGCTTAGAAAAATGTCTCTGTTTTAATTCGTAATATCGAGGGTTGAAAGGCTAAGGTCTAAGCGACATTTTTTGCAATATTGAGTTATATACATATTCGGTTCTCCGTTGTTTGAGATAGGTTTTTTACTTTTTGGCGCTTAGCACCCACTGCAAAACACGCCTCATTTCTAAGCTCATTGA
Source organism: Mesoligia furuncula (assembly GCA_916614155.1). Taxonomy (NCBI): domain Eukaryota; kingdom Metazoa; phylum Arthropoda; class Insecta; order Lepidoptera; family Noctuidae; genus Mesoligia; species Mesoligia furuncula. The sequence goes on from OU744807.1 coordinate 13,260,385, forward strand.
TCTATACGACATAACATTAGACAAATTTGAGGACTCGATAACTTAAGCTATTTTGATTTTTCGAACTTTTATAACGTGTGTCGATTAAGGCATTTGGCTTTTTCGCCATGTTTGTGGTTTTGTCGTTTGGCCTATTTAGCAACAAAGTGGCATACCAACCTCAAAAATAATTATCTTATGGAAGTTGCAAAATTATGATGGCCTAAGCATCAATATCTACTATAATCTAGTGAGGGTTCATTTTGTTTCACCCTGCAGTCCCTCTAATGGGCATCTGCATCAAACTACTTCTCTCTGGTGCAACACCATCATGTTGCTTATGAAATTAGCTCAAAGTCAACTGACATTTGAATATACCTAATATTCAACTGTCAGTTGACTATGAGCTAATTTCATTTTCTGATTTTATTCTAGGTCGATGCTTGAGCCACTTTCTTTCAACTATTTTATTTACGGTAGGCATTCGAACCATTTTGCCTGCCTCAAATAATAACAAAATTTTATGTATTTTGGGCTAGCCAACATAAATTTTCTAAAATAATACACAATTTTCAACAGTACCTAATAACTTAAAAAACTTCCTAACTTAATTAGAAATATACTGTATTAAATAAATAAAAGTCTATCAAATAGTTGATTTTTTATGTTTTCTTTTTTCAAAAAATAAAACTTTGATCCATCCTCCTGCAAGTTTTACAAAATGTCGCTTAGACCAATTAGCCTTTCAATCGTCGATATGTAGGTATTGTTTTCGAAAATGTAATATTTCTTTTCGGCATGATGACGTTTAATTGTAGTGTTAGAGACACATTACTTACAAATTATTATCAATAAAATTATAGGTCAAGTGAGAGATGAAATAATATTTTATCATCGTTTAGGAAGAAGTTTTAACAAAACAACCGACTTCCAAAAAACACTACAAAGTGAAAAATAACTTGTAATTTAGGAAGTCGGTGTCGTTGGTTCCGAATTGTCGTTTTTTGACACCGACTTCCGAAATTAAAGTTATTTTTCACTTTGTAGTGTTTTTTTTGGAAGTCGGTTGGTTTTTTTTTGTAAAAAGTTTTTATTTTTTAGTTGTACCTACCCCACACAAATTCAAATTCAAAGTTAAAGTCAAATCATTTATTTCAAATAGGCACATGAAAGGCACTTTTGAACGTCAAATATTACAACTAAATAGAATTGATTCTAGTCGCCCATTCCAAAAGGTAGTTTTCGTATGGAGAAGAATGGGCAAGAAACTCCACCGTTACTCTTTTAAAATGTTTTACAAGGTCTTACTCGAATCGTATACATAATATAATTATATGTCATGACGATGCACCTAGAATAAAACTTCTACCACAAAAGGTAAAAAGAATTAAAAATGGAGCAATGATAGGTAATTCATATAACACCACATGCTATGTGAATATCAGTGACAGGAAACTATTAAAATATCATCAATATAAACTAAGTGAAAAAAAATCATATTATTGAAGCTAATTCAAAAACTACCCAAGCAAAGTTCATAAAATTTATATGGGACCACCCCTAAAGCATATTAAAAAGCGGTCAAGTGCGTGTCGGACTCGCGCACCGAGGGTTCCGTACTTTGTAGGTATGTAAATAGTTTTTCACGGGTTTTTTTCAATTAACCTACAAATTTACGGTTTTCGGATTTTTTCCTTTACTTGTGCTACATGATCTTGCTTCTTGCCAAATTTCATGATTTTAGGTCAACGGGAGATTTTGATTACCTTGAGAGTGTTGAAATATACGTTTTTGGTGCATAAACTGCCGTGTCTTTTTTTTACGTTGGGTTACCTATGTGTTTGATTTTTTCACTGCTTCAAGGGACTGTAGTCTTGAGTATGTGGTTTTAATTTCAACTCGATACCTCCACGCGTTCCCGAGATAAAGGGTCTTGACAAACAGACGGACAACAAAGTTATCCTATAAGGGTTCCGTTTTTTCCTTTTGAGGTACGGAACCCTAAAAAATGAGAGAATTTTTAGATTAGAGGTACACCAATATTAATTTTGACAGAAATGAAGGTGTACCGTGGTATACTCAACACATCTGAGTACCCCTTTAGAGGGTACAAGCGTGATATTATATTGTATGACAGCTTAAACAATGCATACATATGCGAAAGCAGCAATCGCGGTAGATTTGCTGGCATTTATTAAAGAGTTCAATGGTCTGTCTCCGAAAGTCATCCTCGGATCTTTACGAAATTTAAATGGGACACAATTTAGGAATAAACTTTTTTCGAACAAAAACAGAATCCGCTGTTTTATACATTTTGGTCAAGAACTAACGGCAATTGGAACGGTATTGAACTTTTGTATTAAACAGCTGATTTTTTTTCGAGATTTTAGAATTGGTTTCATACTGAAAGTTGTTCAGTTCGATGGTCTAAAGCACCTCTTAAAGTTTGGCAGGTTAATTTTTTAACACCTTATATATGTATGACGGACTTATGCTCGAATATACATTAAAAATGGTTATTCCGGTCTATATATATAAACATCCGAATTGAGAACCTTCTCCTTTTTAGAAGTCGGTTAAAAACACATTTCACTAAGATTTTTTAATAAGATTCATCCATATTACATAGTATTTTATTCACTCTCCACTGAACTCCACGAACTGCTGTCTTCTTCGTTACTATCGCCACATTAATTCCACATGATATACAATGTCTCCAGTTGTAGGTTGTACACTAATTTCAACAAGTTGCAACAACTAATAAAATTAGAAAAAAAATGCTATTTCATCTGTCATGTCTGATTGCCGTCCCATCGGACAATGAGAGTGAGGGAAGAGAGAGTGCACTTGTGTCTGCGCATACACTTTACTTCACTTTAACCCCCGCGCCGATGGCTAGTCTCCACTGAGAGCCATATCCTTGGCCCGCTGGACAGCCTCTTGGAAGGCGGTCTTCGCCGCTCTGTACCCCTCGTACAGCTCTGCCTCCGTGGCTTCCGCAACCGGAGGGCGGATGCGGAGCCTGCGGTGCCTGGTGTACAGGTGTAGCGCGTCGACGCACGCCTTTTTTTTTTTTGCGGATGGGAAATCATCAAATGACTCCTCCCGCTCTGGGTGGAGCGGAAGGGAGTGTCAGACTCTTACTGACTAAAACCCACCCGTGTTCCTTCCTTGGCCCTTTTATGTTCCGGGCCAGCGGTAACCCTTTCGGACAATCCCGCTGACCCGGCAGGCTTCGGCCCTAAGGGCCCCTCCCCGATGCTGACATCTCTTTGAGGCGCGCGTGGAACACGTACGCGCCGTCCGGCACGGGCCTGGTCCTGATCGGACGGTGAGCTACCCATTACTCTCCGCCCGCAGGCCCGCGCCTACGGTGGCCGGGAGTCGTCACGCGGCTTCGACGCACGCCTTGCGTAGCGTCTCTACCTTCTGCGACCACCAGTACACCAGGACTCAGGGCATTGTCACGTCACATACCTCGGACACGGCCTCCCGGAACCACTCCGCCTCATCGTTGATATCGGCAGGCCTGTCCGGTGATGACATCCAGGCCTGCACGATCGAGACTTCCAGGAGGAGCTCCTGGTCCATCTACTTCAGCGCCCACCGCGGACCACTCGGGGCCTGTTGGACCAGCGCGCTAGAGGTCTGGGTAGAGACGTCGAACCGGATATACCGGTGATCGGAGTAGGTCTCCACCTCCTCCATGACGCGCCAATCAATGACACGTTGTGACAGAGCGGGGCTGGCGAACGAGATGTCCACCACCACCCGGCTTCCGCACACACGTGGGAACAGAACCCCGATTTAGAACGACCAGGCTTGTTTCCAGAGCCCAGTCCTCCACCATCCTGCCCTCGATCCCCTGCTAGTTCTTCTTCTGTTTTAATCTGTCTTATTCACTATAAACTTTCTTATTCCGGTTTGATGCGCTTTCGGTGGCGTATCGTATATAAATACAAAGGGGCCATTCAAGTATTACGCTAGCAGTACAGGGGGGCGGGGGGGTCTTTGCTTTGCTTATTTGTCTGGATGGTGATTACGTCAGCAGTATTTATTTTTTTACGTTTTCTGATTTTCTACAAAATTTTGTCGATTTTGGTTTGAACGCATATGGCAACCCTACTTGTCCTATGCTTGAAAAAGAAAAGCATTTTCCCGAAAATAATGGATACGATAACTCGCTTAGAACCGAGTAAAAGTAATAAAATGCACGAGTTTCCCTACCAAATGAAAAAATAATTTTCAAAATCGGTCCACAATTTTATTGATGAAAGTATCGATGAACATACTTGAAAAATACAGAACGACAAAATATGCAACCTCGTTTTTTGAAGTCGGTTAAAAAGATAAAAAAAATCGCGTATACAGCCTACTTAGGTTCTGATTAAATAATTAAAGTATGCCAAAGTGGGTCAACAGCGTACCTACGAGTCGGTGGCGCGATAAGTTGGCCGATGCTGCGCTTTCGAGAACTTCAGCCTAGCTTCGGGAAAATTATATCTACTTCGTGTTATGTTGTTAATTCAAAAGTTTTCCTATTTTCGTGAATATACACTTGCCTGAGGGAGAAAGTCTCCTTATTAAATTAAGGCTGTACGATTGGTTTTACTTTTGGCAACACGATTCTGACTGAACCTTTTTGGTTTATAGGGTTCCGTACCCAAAGGGTAAAAACGGGACCCTATTACTGACTCCACTGTCCGTCCGTCTGTCTGTCACCAGGCAGAACATGAACAGTGATAGCTAGACAGTTGAAATTCTCTCAGATGAAGTATTTCTGTTGCCGCTATAACAACAAATACTAAATACAGAATAAAATAAATATTTAAGGGTGGCTCCCATACAACAAACGTGTTTTTTTCGGCTTTTTTGCCTTGGCCAGTTTTTATTCAATTACTGTATAAAACTTTATACTTAAGTATTTCGTTTTTGAAGCATTGTTGTAGAGAAAAATGACAGTCGTTATACGCATCTCTGGAACTGTGACGCAAGACATCGTATGACGTACTTGATGATGCATGTTCGATTCTTTTGCACGGTAGGTACCTACTCATGCTTAGCTACTATAGGTGCTCGTAAATCATAAGTTAGCGTGAATATGCTATAATCAATTGGAATTACTGCGCTTGGGAGACAGATGTTTCTGATCCTACTCGCACAAAGAGATTATGATAATAGTATCATAATCCCTCAATGTACCTTCTATTCGTAAAAAAACAGTTGTTAGAGAGCATACCACAGGGTTCTATACAAATATTATATGCGGTTTTATTGGTTGCATTTGCGAAACATATAATGCAGTGTTCTGAGCATGCAATATTAATTTATAATTGGACGTAGAAGCCCCGGCACTCCGTGTTTCCGCCGCTTGCTTCTCTTTAAACATGAGCTTCGCATACATTTAAACTTAATTATGAAAATGATTTCTGGTAAACATTACTAATGAATCCTCATACTTGCTTAAACTGGCTATTAAAGTATACATAATAATTATAGTTGACGTACCCAGTGTTAAATACCGAACATCAAGGATGGTACTCAGTACTTTAAAGTTGACCTTATGTGTATGCTCGTAGGGTTGACGATCTAAATAAACTAACCAAACTGTATACTTAGTAATATATTTGCTAAAATTTACAAGAGCCCCACCAAATCGTTGTAACACAACGCTTGCGAGTTCTAATTCGACGCCAACGCCATCTAGTTACGTCTTGCACACCTCTTGTCAAATCTGAGGGCACGGGAGTGCCCCCGTCAAGACGAGCCAAGCGAAGCGCAAGAGCACTACCTACCTTTTCTCGAAGCACTTCGTCGTATTTTTGAACCTTCTTAACTTGGGTTTGGATTATACCAGATAAACAAAATTTTCGGGATATGATGTCAGTGGTTGACTTATTAAACCTATCAAGTTTCAATTGCATAGCTCTTATACTTTAGGTTTTATTGATATCTAAAATACCCCGATTTCGTCACTGATTCACTGACTCACTGATGATCATCCATATTCTTAAGGTTCATCCTGAAGTCCTAGAAAGCTGAAATTTGGTATGTAAGCTAGTAATAGTACACAAACAACAAAAAAATCTTAAAACTTGAAACTTTTACTCCCCCAACCCCTTAAACTAGGGGGTGAAAGTTTGTATGAGGCTTCCGTCAATTTAGATGCTCGAGGTCTGAAAATTTATATAGGGGGTCCTTGTTATAAATAAACCCCAAAAAAGAAAGAAAAAATGAACAACAGAAAAAATATTCCTATAAATATCATAAACAACTTACAAAAAGAAATGAAATCCCACAAAAACATTTCATGTTAAATGTTGCCAAGATGAGACCATGTAGCTCGCACTGTCAAAAAGTAATCAGATCTCATGTAGAGCCAAGCTTCTAACTCTACACGCCCTAACTCTACAAGGCCTAACTTCGCAAACTCTACACCTTGGTCAAAATTTAGGGCTTGGCCATTTCGCTACATTCACATGAGCGTAAAATGAAAAACTCTCATACTGCTATACAATGATTCTTGTAGTAACGAAACGGCCAAGCCATATATTTTGTGCTAAATGGTAGTACAAAAGTAATATATAACTAAATAATGCATAACTTGTAGCTGGCACAATTTAGAATAACAACATTGAAACGCTAAGAAGAAGAATTTATAAACCCGATTTTTAGTAGTTATGTCATGGATTTCGAGGACACGTACCTACCTACCTACCTAACTACATTTCACAAACATAAGTTGCCCAGTATAAGCTCGTAGCAGTCGAATACTAAATATAGGTCTCTGCTACGTAGATTGCTACGCGGGTGTCATGCTACGTACGTAGGCATCTGGCTACGTAGGCGGATTTATGATCACGCTATAGCGGAATCGCTGTCCATTCGACCGAGGTAATCCTCTTGCAGTTTTTGATTAAAAGTAGTACTTTCATAAATTATAATATACTTACACATGTACGTATTTACTATAATTTTACTTGTGGAATTCGGGTTCTGGATTAAATTTGTCACAAACTACCATTGGCCTAATTTCAGGACCGTGAAAGCAGGACAAACAAAATAAAAATGTTGTCATTAATGTTAGATATAAATATATTTATTTAAGCCTGGAAACAATAGGACTTATGCCACACTATTTTTAACTTTATGGTAATTGCATTGTAAATAAAACAACATTTTACCTTTTTATTTATTTAAAAGACACATTATATAAAATTATCTCACACGCGATAGAACTAAAATTAATCTAGATAGTAACGAATTATGTCTGTATGCCGCACTTAAATGCACTTCAAAAATGCAGCAAGCAGCAAGCAGGTGGTGATAATGTATTCATGGCACTCCACGTACCGGCTGCATTTTTAACATAATACGAATACACACACGTAAAGCAAGTATTTGCAAACATAAATGATATAATGGAATCTCTATCATGTGGTGCCAACGAGAGCAAGGCCTCTAGTTGATCATTTTATTGAAGATTTGAGCTAATGACGATGATATTACACACGGGAGCATTTATTCAAAATACTGTACACAACGAGTAATCTTTTACATGTTATCTGCAACTGTGAATATACACAATATAATTATTGTACATTAACAAGTATAGATTAACATTGTACGTTATTTAAACCAAAATATTAAGGCAGCATATTTTCATTTTAGGAGATCTACGTTTAGAGTGTTAAATAAACATAGTTCCTTTGCCCGGGCGAGTACCGGCCACTTATATTATTTAACTTACTTAGTGGTTAAACAATTTATCTTTTGGGCTTCACGTAAACACTTAGCGTATCGCAGAGAAAAGTTTTGCGAGTCGCAAGAGACTTGCATAAGCTCCAAGTTCAAAATAATGAATGCCTTGTGATCCCACTACCACTACCTTCGTGTGAATGGCTTATATAACGCATGTTTTGACCAATTTAACTATTAAATAATTACCTTAGCCTGAATGATGGAAAACCACACATTAAATGCGAAAATGGATCAGCAACATACGCGACTGACAGAATTGATCGAGTGCCAACAAATAATCGGGTCAAGCTGACCTGAGTACTAACATATATGAACGTACTCACTATCTACTGATCAAGTTTCAAAATACAACGACATTCTTGTAGCCTATCATTTTGCAACTAATACTTTTACAAAGGTAAACTGATATGAAACGAACAGCACAAGATCGAGCAATTTCATTTTACTAGCGACTGTTGCCCTAGAATTAGATCTAGATAATTTTGATACTTTTACTTTTGTATCTTATTTACACAAAAGATGAAAATGGAGATTATAATGGAACGGACGAGTGAATCTTTTGTTAATTAACGAAATGTTACCATTGACTCATTGACTAACTAACATTGACAAAGGCTTTTTATTTTAATGGTAACAGGATTGTTAAATGGTTCTTGATTTATTAGTGTCTTCAGGCGGCGCGGACATTTTTTTGGGAGTAGATGATGTATGAAAACGTGTTCAAGTGGGCTGGAGCCAGAATCAGTAAACCGCCTTCAACTTATATGCTTACATAACTTGAGTGCTCTGCTCTGCATAAGAGTTTCATTTGGCACACGCCGACTACGTTACCCACGTATTATGTAGATGCTAATTGTTTATTGCACTGAGATAACAACTATGCCAGCTTCTAAAATACACGTCTATATTTAGAGCAGTTTGTTGATCCTTTAGAGCTTGATATCAATCGTTTGACGGTTTGAGGATAGCTTCCAAATCGTACATCTCAGTAAGATTTGTAGAATAAATAATGAGGACCCCGCTATGAATAGAAACTCTAATTTTGATCCTGTTAAAAAGAATTTCTGCGGAAACAAAGTTCGAGATGAAAGTGAATTCGTATTTTCATGGTAGGTCCGATAAACAGCACCGTCGGTTATATTTTGTTTTTCACATTTGACCTTTATATCTACTGGGTAAATTAAAAATTTCTGCTGTATACATATATATAAAAGTCGTGTTGTTTGCAGGATCAGTGAAACATGAACCGAGGTATTCATTAGTTGGTAGACATTGCGCAGGCTTTCCGTTTAATCGTTGTAGAGGCCTTCGTACAGGGAGCGCGGCATGTGCTCAGCCAGTAAGGACTTCAGTTTCTCCCGGGGGGAGACAGGGGTGTAGCGGGCGAGGGGGAAGGTGCGTGTCACTCCATCACTCAGCGCACGTGTCACGGCGGTTAGGTCGGCGTCCTGCGCAAGGAACACAACTCATTAGTTATCATATACCTACTGGTGCTGCCTCTGATGTGATCGAACTGCTAATGAAGCGTAAACAATAAAAGGAGATAAAATCACTGATGTGAGAATTACAAAGTTGAGCCTACTTTGTAATTTTCACATCACTGGCTTTGTTCGTTGCTTTTCAGTTGGTAAGTATATAACATCATTATTATGTAGGTATAGCTACAAGAGAATAGAATAGAATATATTTATTGTAAAACTCATGTTTATACTCATGTATACATCAAATTAATAATATGTGCAAGGTCTTATAATAACAGGTAGATCTGCATATTTTGCCATTTATGGCGTACAACTCAACATATTTTTGGCTTAGAATAAACCATAAAATTTACAAATTTAAGTCTACAGGGCAAACTATGAAATTTTAATAATTTAATCCTAATGCTTATTAAAACATAAAATAGTGAGAGTTCTAAGATATTTCTAAGTTCGTTACATTTCAATTAACACGTTGACCGCCAGACAGCAGACACAATAGAAAATCTATTGTTCGCGGTCACCGGTGACCGCGTTGGCAGTCAAAGCCTTAAAGTTGATCTTTACAGAGAACGCTCCGTCCAATATTGTGTAAGTATTAATATTTTGTAACGTCAACATCGCAAACAGAATGTTCAGAATAATGTTCGTAGGTACTTTGTGAAGGCCAACATTAGGTAAGTAGGTAGATTCGATGGAGAGATAATTATGAAGTGAGAAGGAGATGGGAATTGATTCTAAGAAGGAGTTTGTTTATGGAAGGTATTTTGGCTAAGTATTGATTTCTCAGCTTTTGATATTATTTACGTGAACCTACGTAATTACAGAATCGTTGATTATTCGTCGATTGTAATTACACGATACCCAGACGATTTGCTAACTGTTGATTTTCCATAACACATTAATAAAATTAATAGAAGATCAAAGAACGTTAAGTGTGAAACAATCACCAAAGGTGCGTGGCACATAAATATACGAACTGAAAGGTCCATTCAGGACTACGAGTATATACAAGCACAGAAACTAGAGTCTGGACAGGCAATGGAAGGTCTAGAATCTAAATCCTCTTTTCTTGGTCTCTTTAACTAATGAATGTTTCAGGAACGTAGCTCCTGAAAAGAATTGTTTTCCAATGAAATATAGATACGGAATCCAAATAAGATACCGTCTTTCAAGAGTAGGTACGTACATACCTAACTCAAGTAAACCAAATCATAAACCCAAAGGCTCGGTTCGGCTAGGTAGGTATTTCTATTTTATTATTCGTAGAAGGAGAAGGGATTCCCTATAACAAGCGAAGTGATTCAAAACATTATTTATTTTTAGGGTTCCATACCAAAATTGTAAAAAGTAACCCTTATGGTGCGACTCAGTCTGTCTGTCTGTCCGTCTGTCACAGCTGGATATCTCAAGAACTTCTAATGCTATCAACTTGAAATTTAGAATAGTTTTAAATGACGTTTGCCGAACTATTTAGCATTATTGCTAAAGAAAGAATATTTTTTTTGCAACAAGGACTGAAAGTGGCTCTGAAAAATTCGAAGTGCTACTAGGGCATGTGGGGTATCATATTATGAAAGAGCGTAGTTTGCACATTCTCATACATTTTTTCTTTTTTTTAGGTCGCATAGTTTTCGACTTTTGATAAAAAATGTAAAAAAAAATACCGTTCGCCCTTATCTCCGAAGTTTGCATAGAGAAAGATCTAAAATGAGTTTATGTGATAGAAGTTTATATAAAGATTACAGGAAAAATAAAACGGTGTTTCTAGTAATATAAATATAAGTCAATGGGTGTCACTAAATAGTGACACCCATTGACTTTTGTTGATGATTTCTAAAAAAGTGTGCTATTTAGCACAAACTTTTGTTGATGATTTCTAAAAAAGTGTGCTATTTAGCACACTTTTTTAGAAATCATCAACAAAAGTTACATTCGTTCCACTATTGGTCAAGAGATGGCGCTGACATAAAACTGCAGTATTCTACACCCCAGCGTGCTGTGTTAAAATTCTCTGACGAATATAGACCTCGCCGATGAAAATTGACGAAACCCTCGGTGCGCGAGTCCGTAGTAGGTAGTATTTTTTTTTTATTAGACTCAACATTAGGAAAATTAAAATAGTGTGAAAATATCAACTTGAATATCACATAGTTTTGTTGTGCCTCATTTTTCAATCAATCCATCTTATTTTTTTCCTAACTTTATGACAAAGTCAACAACATTTCCGTTTTTGATTTAAATACACTTAACCTATTTAGCAGCCTTGATGTTCAAATTATGGGACGGCAGCTTGTAAATTCTTACAGGACCTTCTGCTTACAACGAACTATAGAGATGAAAATGAGGAACGGTAGGTATCAATATTCTGTGGGTCGTAAAGTGGAATAAAGAAAGGTGGTACAGAATGTAATATTGAGACGTCGACGTCGCCATACGAACACATAAGTAAAGCTATAAATACAAAGAAATTAAGCGTTGTCACGTTTTTCATACTTACAGCGCCTTTGGTGTACTTCTCGAGGCTTCGCAGGGCGTTTTCAAAGTAGTCTTCACCGTATGCGCCTTTTTGTTCGTCGCTAAGTCTCTTCCACATGTCGCGGGCTTGTTCCAGAAGTTTCTCCTCGGAAAGCCACGCGCTCCCGGTTGTGTACTCGCCAGCCGCTACTACCACCTGCCAACCGTTGAACTTACTATTAGTTTCAAACATCTAAGTACAGTGTACATAAATAGCTGCAACATACTTGAGAAAAGGCTATGCAGATTATGATGATCTAAGTACGGTGTACATAAATATATTTTTTATGTCTTTCTTCTTATTCGAGATACATAATATGGCTTGAATGCTTAGTACGTAGACCTACGTCTTGTTACAAATAAAGGGCTGGGCTACATGGTTGAATACAGTCGTCTAAATTAAGTCGTATTTTTAAGAAGGAAAAGGAAATTTAGGAAGCTTCTGTACACACGACACTGAAATAGCTAGTTGCTTTCTGTGGATTAAAAGCGACAGAAACGGACGTATCGCGATCATTGTCTTTCTAGTTAGGTTTTTTTAGGAAGCCAACTAGCTGAATGCGATTATACTTGTCTGAATTCAGTAACTGGGCCATTTAGAAGTCTAAATTTCACCAAGTGGACCAAGTGCATTTGTCCACCGCAGCCGTCACCGGGATGTCACTGTCACGAAATGCTGTCATTTCATTCTCAGTGACATCCCGGCGAAGTAGCGACACGTACATTTACTGTGATTATGAGCAAGTACATAGAGCTGATGTGCACAGGCACGTTAAACAAGCTTACCAAACTTATTTGAGGAAGTTTTGTGTCGCTTATGGACACTTTGCTTTATGGATTACGTTTGCAAAGGGAAGAAAAGTGACGCGTAATATTATGGTGCGTGGTTTTATTATAATTATTTACCTTTATTTTGGAATAGTTTTTTTTTCGTTTCTTTTTGCTTTTTCTGTAGGATTTTAACGTGCAAGTCTTTTCACATCTTTCTCTCATAGGTAGGTACTTATGCCTGTTATAAATTCAACATTAATTAATGTAACTAGTATTTTGTAACAATATAATTGAAATGAGTGTCCATGGCGTTTCTTGCCCGTTTTCCTCCATACTACGCTATGGAATGGGCAGGAATACTACGCTATGGAATGGACAAAGCTTCATCTTTCCGACTGGCTGAATCCTTTGTCAATTCAAAAGTGCCTATAAATGGGTTAATAGAAATATATGCTTTAAGTTTGAGTTTAATTTATCTAGAGTCAAACGAAATAAGCGGTCCCTAAAATACTTTGCCCGCGTTCAATAACACTGGGTGACATTTAAATGTAATGCGTAAATATTGAAAAGTTACTTAGCGCAAAAAACAATATCACCGATGAGGTCGGTATATGAGGTCGGTGTTTCCTATCTGATTATTCTGAGAAGAAAGGCCGAAAAAAACTCGAGAAAAAGAGACTGTGTGTGTGACCACACACACAGTCTCTTTTAAAGTCCAGACAAAATCTTGGTCAGATCATGTGAAGACCATGTAGTTTGGTGTTTGAAATGGTCTTTGGAGGAAAGAACCACATCATTGAGCGGAACTGTACAGTCAGTGCACGCATTTGTCAAAAATCGTGCAGCTTAACTCAGAACTTGCGAAGCTCAACGATTCCACGAACAATACCAAAGACAGGATATTTGGGTAGGCCGCATAAACTACTCAAACTGCCAGACCATGATTAAAACGGATACAATGACCCACATAGTCCTCACATTTACAAAAATTAAATTAATATAATACTTTATACAGTTAATGTACATGTCATTGCTTAAGTAAATTGATATTTAAAATATTTAAGTGTAAAATAGCGAAATAAAAAATAAAAACAACATTCACTGTCTAAACCTATTGGAGCAGCTCAATCCCAAGCCTTTTTGTTCTCAATATAATCTTTTACATATAAAAGGCTTTCTGGCTTAGTTTTCGCTTTATAAAAGATTTGAATTTGTTAAGGCTTAGTTCTTGAATGTGGCTAGGAAGTTTATTATAAAAACGCATTCAAACGAGCCACCTATTCTCTTGAGCCTTGTTGAAGTGTTTGTTCCTCGTATTTATGTTATGTTAGGATTAGGAAATCACAAACTTTTTAGTTTCAATTTAGACGATGCTATGACCTGTGTACACGGGCACTATCTTTTGACAAAATGAAAATGACCGTTTTTTGTGGCATTCATCATCTGCCTAGCCTTTTCCCGACTATGTTGGGGTCCGTTTCCAGTCTAACTGGATGCAGCTGAATACCGGTACACACATGGAGCGACTGCCTGTTTGACCTCCACAACCCTGTTACTGGGATTATTACCCTTTTTGTGGCATTGTGTTTCAGATTTTAACAATACAAGTAGGTACGACTTTACCATTAAAGTGTAAATTACGGATTCGGTTATATACCTAAGTTAATTTTTACGGTTTGTTAGACCGAATATTTGAATCGTATATACACGTATGTGTCCATACGTGCGTGTCAATTGAAGTTTTAATTGTAACCACATTGGCATCCGATCAATATTGGTTCGCTTGTATCTACGTCTCATGGACATTCGCGGTTACATTCAATATGTAGCTAGTAAGTATGCGAAAGCTGAGTTACGTAATGTGAAGGTAATATCTGGAATAATCTGCAATTATATATAAGTCGATATCTGCCATTCCGATCTGTTGGGAATAACGTAAAAAATGTTAAACAAGGAGAGTGGAGTGGAACATAAGAATTATAATAATTATATTGTATTTAATTAGGTAATTAATTATAATGTTACAATGGATTTCAAATAAGAATTCTATTATAATATTGTTTGAATATTTGTTCTCGCGAATTGACGGTAAACCAATTATTTACTCACTGAACATTAAAATGAACGCGTTATTTCGTTTACTCTTGTCGGGCGAGTGGGTGTTCGCGGCATTTTACTCCCGTTTTATACCGTCGTATACGTCTTAATGATATTTATAAGCTGCTATTTGAAATAATATTAATAGGTTCGAATCCAAGCAGGCACTTTCCTTTGTGTAAATTATTTCATCACCATTGCTCTCAAAACTATGAAGGAAAACATCGTGAGGAAACCGGCATGTCCTAGAACAAAAAATTCGAAGACATGTGAGATCCGCCAACCCGCACTGGACCTATGTGGTAGATTAAAAAGCCCACTCCCTCTCACAGAGAGGAGCCCTGTGTCCCAGTAGAGTGGGAACATTATAGGCTGATTATGTATTTGAAATAAAACTAAAAGCCCGCCGGTTACGTCATACATTTGCTATGTACAGACGCCAGCCCATCAAGCTTCTACAATCTGTCAAATTTCTTTAACAGATTTTTAGCTTTATCGCTAAAGCATAAGATTCAAAGTTGATTAGGAAAATTTGACAGTTACGGGTAGATTGATGTGCTGGCGTTTGTACCTAGTCTATATCTACATCTTTAAAATATCTCCAGTGGTGAATCAGTAATCGTAGAAATAAAAATATCACATTTGACGTCAACAGCAAGTTTATTTGGTGCGTGAAAGACTCGAGTTATTAACATCTGCCTGTTGCCAAAATTTAATAAATATTATAGTAGGAATGTATTATTGGAATGTTCATTATAATCTTCTAGTAGGTACCTAGGCTCATTATTAAAAAAAAAATACAAATCGGGTGCGACAATCACACTAATATTATAAAGGCGAAAGTTTGTGAGTGTGCGTGTGGGGGTGTGTGTGTGTGTTTATATGTTTGTTACTTCTTCACGCTCAAATGGCTGGACCAATTTTGATAAAATTTACCTTTTTCGCCCGTGGTCCCGGTCCCTTAGTCCCTGGAAGGGACCACGAGTATTTTTTTGCCAGTGGTTCCTTCAAGCAATTAGTATGGAGGTAGCTTGTCAGCTACCTCCATACTAATTGCTTGAAGGAACCTCGGGAATATCGGGATAAAAAGTAGCCTATATGTTAATCTAGGGTGTCCCCTAGATTAACATATAGGCTACTTTTTATCCCGATATTCCCACGTGATTGACATTTACGCGGGTGAAACCGCGGGGCGTAGCTAGTACAACAATAAATTAAACTGCATATATCTAATAACGTTCCCAGTCTGCATCCTAAGATTCAAACAAATATACCTACTTATATAATAATTTAGTCACTATTTTATAGCCAGTCAAAAACTATTTAGTTTGTTTGAAAAAAAAAACACTTTTCTAATTTCAATGTTAGAATTCATTTGATAGTTTCAAAATACTCGTGTGTTTTTTTATTGTCGTCCCCACATTCCATAGTACAGGTTCTAATTATAACAGTCGGTTGCTGGCTGTTGTGTATACGAGTGTGTGGTTGTGTGTGCATCACGTAATAGAAAACGTGTGCAAAATGGGTCCACTCGCAGTTCGACAGTTAGGTTATAACACACTCCTTATATCGAACACCCGTAGGGTTTTATCATTACGAAAATCAATCAAGAAATCCTCAGAAGCTCCCAGTGTGAGGATTTGGGCCTGCAGTTAATTCCTAATTACATAGGATTTATTAGTGTTTACGACGTACGGCATGAAAATGTTCTTAAGCAACTTTTTAGACTTTTGTATCCTGCTTTTGCGTATGAAGTTTCATTAAAATCGGTTCATTCATTTCGAAAAACAAGGGCTTGAAAGTTTGTATGAAATGCCGTACGGCGTAAACGCTCTTAAAGACTTTTTGCTATTTTGAAGGTATATGTAAGTAAATTAGGTATAAAATAATGAATTAATTTAATTTTGTCACTGTTCCAAAACTTTTAATGTTAAATATTGTTAAGAATTTTATTGCCCGACAATTAGGTACCATAACGTTTGAACTCATGCCGCCTGTGATACAGGTTTATACCACCTGTAATATAGATATAATTATTACTTCTAAAATTGTACTCTTCATATTTTACCTATTTTAATTCTGAATAAATATTAATTATTATTTTGTAGGACTTGCTTTTGAGATTCAAATAAAGATTTTGATGTCCGTTTTAAGAACTAATAAAGAAATACAGAGCTTGGCTTAGACAAAACGGTCATGCACGGTGGGCTGCATAAATTGGGTACCCCAGTTGTATGAAAATTTTAATACCCAATTGATGCAGCCCACTGTACCTACCTATAAATAAAGTATTAGTACAGTCGGTGACCAACATTGTCTGACCCACCCAACATTGTCTGACCCACTAGAAGTGGGTTAAATAAAGTTGGCCACCGACTGTACTTTCATTTGTTTTGTGTAATTTCTACTTTTACAGTCCTCGCCATCCCAGCAACTAATCAAAATGAAACACAGGTGCAGGCGCGGGCTTCGCATTACTTTGGATGCCCAGCCACTCTCAAAGATACAAAACTCATATGTCATCGTGGGGACTGTAGGTAGGTCCATTTAGGAACACAGGTTTCATATTGCGATACACCTAAAGCCGGTATGAATAATGCAAAGCAGTTTGATTAGGTTCTCCTCGCATCATAAAGGATAACGAGGTCAAAGCTAATTTAAGTGCGCTACCAACTAATCTAAAATTATACCACCTCGTTTGTGATAGTGCGGCGAGACAGCTGAAATATTGAAGGACCTTGTTGGAGTCCTGAGTTCTGACCTCATGACATATAAACGTATTTAAGATATATGAGTATATATCTAGAACTGTACTAATAAAACTACTAATACTACTAACAACATTTGAATTGTAAAAATATGGAAAGATATGAAAATAAAGAAGGCTTTATTGTTATTATTATTATTAAGTATATAAACAACGTAAGTTTTTGTTTATTATATTTTTAAAAGAGTAGTGGGGGCCCAGGGTAACAGCAGCGACTTATGAGTGGTATAGGTCGTAGGTTCGAACCTAGAGAGGCGTTTTAATTTATGTAAATTATTTCAATACCACTGCTCTCAGAACGGTGAAGAAAAACACTGTGAGGAAACCGGCATGTCCTTAAACCAAAAATTTGAAGACGTGATATCTACTAACCCGCACGGGGCTTGGCTCGGCGTTGGATTACGGCCTCTCACCGAGAGAAGGCTTGTGGCCCAGCAGTGGGCTGATTATGCTTATGTTATTACATTTTTTGTATTAGTACTATGCTTCTAGATAACTAGTTGATCGGCAACATATTGCAGATTGAATAGAGCAGTAGCAAAAAAAAACGAACAAGCACAAATAATCGTTTCTTAGACGACATTTTTTAACCGACGAAAAAACGGAGGAGGCTCTCAAGTCGACGCGAATCATATTTTTTTTATGTATGACCATGCGTAATTAAACGAAACAGCTTCGTGCCCTTGGTCATTAATCAAAACTTCTTTCTGTGAAAACAGTTTTATATTCTAGGCACGAGATTTGCGGGTTTACTCAACATCTATCTAATTATACATATAGAACACGCGCTACCGCTATTAGTTCTCGGAGTGTTAGTAAAGTATCAACTATGCCCGAGTTTCGTAAACGTCAGAGGTATAACAGATTAGCAACTAGACAATAGTGAGCATCAAATGTATTTTGGTGGCCTTTGTTGTTTAATGTCGACTTTAGCAGTTGGTATAGTTTGACAGAGTCAATGTTTGTCGAACATTGAGGTTAACATGATCACGTTTTGGCACCTAGTTGAGTAGGTAGGTACCTACTACTTGTTTGTATGATATCATGATGATCGTAGAGAGACAGAAAGTAGAAGAGACACATTTGAAACAGGATATAAAAGTGTTTTATGACTGCAAGCGTGGTGTGCAAGGGACGATACATTATTATTTATGCAAAAGATGACGGGTCACGGGCTCACGGCCCATACAAAATTTACCCAGGCTTAACGGAAAAGAAAGTTAAAAAAAATAGAAAAAAAAATATTAGAAAATGTGTAGAATTTGCACACAAGTGAAACTGATTAATACAGCCTCTACTCTATCTTCTGTTATCGTAGCTGTCATTGAATATTGCTAAGCAAAATGTTAAGAAGGTAGAGACCAAGTCTTCTGGCTAATTATGTGATCCAAAATAATATATATCGGGAAAGAGCGTCCTTCTCCAGATTAGTGGTACCTAAACAGCCCGGAGATATCTGATTTTCCTCGTATGACCTAAATGTCCGATTAGCTAGGTGATACGTGATTGAACATTTAAAAGTAAACGGACTTTACCAAATGGAGATGTGTGGAAAGTCTCTAATCTTAGATAATGAAGATAATAATTTACTAAGGTGCAGAATTCAATCCAGGCATGTACAAAGTAAAGTGTACTACACATACGTGCTGTACGATCCGGAACTAGAAGTGGAGGAAAGAAACGCCAAAAGACAATACTACTGTTCCTGTATACAAGGCCTTCGCTCCGCTCTGGATTCAAAGAAACACTCTCGCCTACAAATTGTTGTTTGCTCCCTCGGCAAACAAACTACTATTTCCTGATCTAAAATGCATAGCAATATCACATTTATTCACTGCTAAATCTAAACATATAGGTATTTATTTGCAACTTTAAACGAAAAAAAAAATTAACACCTAAGGGTGTTAAATTTTTTTTGGTTAAAGATAAATTATACTATTTACATGATAGCCATCGAAATTAAATAAAAAAAAATTGCAGTTATTTTTTACTCATGATAATGCATAAACTCTACATTATTTACTTACTTTTCATTAGCGCCGGGCGCAGGCGTTATGAAAACTTTGGGTAAGATCCAGCTTTTGGAAAGAAGACTGGTCAAAATTGTTGACCAGTCTTCTTTCCAAAAGCTAGATCTTATGCGCAAAAGTTTATGATTCTTTGAGATGTGTTATTTTTGGAGAAGTTGTGCTGCATGTTTCCTATTACTGTAGCACCTCCTCCTGATATAGTTTAATTTCTACCTAGTTCACACTAGGTAGGCGCACGCAACCATTGCCATTTCGTAGTAATTTAGCAACACGTATTAACATTGACAAGCAGGGCTGTTGTTCAATGCCTTGTCGGCACTCCTGTACAATTCACGATAGGTACTTATCTCGCACAAGACGCGGATAACACAAATTGAATATGGAATGATCCCTATTGTATTGAATGAATGTATATTGAAACTTACGCAATCAACGCCTCTTGGTTTGAGCTCACGCCTGAGACAGGCGGCGAGCGCGTCGAGGGCAGCCAGCGAGGCAGCGTGCACGCCGCGCACCGGCGCCGCCACGTGCGTCAGGATGGATGAGGCCAGCACCACACGGCCTCGCGCGCGCCTCACCAGCGGCAGCATCACCTGCACCAGCCGCGCCGGACCTGCACAACACAACTCGCATAAAGAAGAGCCCCATCATCATCATTCTCCTTCCCATATCCCAATTTATTTGAGGTCGGCACAACATGTCTTCTTCCGTACTTCTCTATTAGTCGTCATCTCGGTAGTGACTCCCTTTCTAGTCATATCATCTTTCATACAGTCCAACCATCCTCAGGGCAGTCACCGGTGCCCCTTTCAGACTTCCTGAAAGTGGCAACGGTGACCTGGACCTGCACAACACAACTCGGTTAAGAAAGAGCCTCAAGAACTCCGAAATATAATCCAGTATGATTCAATATACCAGCTTTTACCCTCGGCTTCGCACCCGTGCCCTATACCACAGGAATCGCGTATTTATTTGGAATAAAAAGTATCAGCCACTATGCAAAAAGTTACGTCTACTTGTTTCTTCGTTGCTGCGTGAAAGAAGACATAAACCAGCAAACACCAGTAGAATAATATGGTGGACTTAGACATATTCGATTTTGTCTGACAGTGATTAATGTGATCGAATTCTATGTGTGAGTGTTAGATAGATAAGGTATATTTACTGCACTATTTTGTTTTGTGTTATTTCTATTTAGGTTAGATAATTGTCATAGAAAACTAACACGATTCAGATTTGATATCAGGTACAGTCAATCTGTAAAAATCTCGACGTGAAAACTTTGGAGAAGTGAGCTGTGAGTAGTACCTATTAGTGGTGGAATGACAGCTCACTTCACATTAGTTTTCACGGTGAAATTTTTTCAGAATAGCGCGGCATAAAAGTGGCAGAGATCGCGAAAAAAACAGATGTCGCGTTCGAGTTGGAAATGAATCAAAGAGTATTTTTAGAAACATCTTATCCATTAATATTTTATGAGTGTTGACACCTGCTCACATTATTTCTTGTAAAAGAACGTTTGAATTCCGAAGATGACTAGACATCTTTGCTAATTAACACACAGCTAAGAATAAATTCCTGGACTTAATTAACTCCGCGGAAACGTGTAATTTTTTGCTCCGTAAAATTAAATCTTCCTTTTTCCTCTCCGTTATTAATTCTTCCATTATGATGTTAATATTCTTTTTGAATTATGGTAGCGTTTCAAACGTGAAATTGGTTTGTTACTAAAAATAGTTTACGTAAAAAACCTTATGTAGAGTGTTAGGTACCTACATCAAAAGTAAAATCAGACGCTCTTTTAGAGCGAGAATTTCTTAAGTAAATAAACTATTGTTGGAGAGCGCCGATAAAAATATCAAACTGAAATCTGGAATACGCACCTTCTACATACCTATTTAGAATTGAATCCGAAACCGTACCTAAAGAAAATTACTTTGCAGGAGATCTTAATAATATGGTTTTCATCTAACATCGATAAGTTGGTACATTAAAGAAGTATATCTACTTAAAAAAATATACGAGTATGTAGTTCTCTCTTATTTACCAAAGCAATTTTAGCTATCAAGTTAAACTTGCTTTCTACTTAGGCACTACTACCGCCATCTAATGACATTTTCACAAACCAACCAGTCGGTAGGGCGGCGAAGCGTCGCCCAACTCGTAGTATTTACTCACCGAGTAGGTTGACGTCCATCGCTCGCTTGATGACGGAGAATGGCACCCACTCTAGTTCGCCGAGCGCACACCACGACTCGCAGTTGACGATGGCCCACAGCCCCTGTGCGCCCTCTGGCAGGTGGTCCACGATGTACAACGAAGCCGAGAGAATCTAACACAAGATAGCTTCATGTTACCCCAATGTTTTACGTTATGAGGATTCGCCGCTAGATCTCGTTTGCGTCGTCATAAATATCTAGTTATCGTCTTAAAATGGGACAAGTTAAACAGTTTTTACACATTGTTGAAAGATCTACTCATGCTGGAACGAATAAATTATAAAAATACATTTCACAAAGTTGTAGAGAACAGACGTGTGTACCAAATGACTGTTTTGACTCTATAGGTAGTAATGTAGGTATATACTATAGACTGAATTAGAAAAAGGTACTGTCAGCCACATGGCCTTGATTATTCAAAGAATCCCGATTTACATAATGTTTGTAAATGAAAAGTTTTATCACAGTCATAGGCGCAAACAAAATCGACCGATAGCGAATTGCAAGTTTGTTTCACTCCAGAATTTGGGCCATTAATCTTATCAAAAGTTAGGAACGTTCCTCGAATCGTAAATATATATATTTCGAACTCGTGCGTTATCAGGCGTCGACAAAGCGGAAGATACAACGGGAAGAAAAAGGGACTTTTAACGAATGTGCACAAATTAGGCGAATTTGGACCACGATTAGAACAGTACGTCGTTTTTAATGTTGTAAAACGTGGGTGGTCGGCTCCGACCTCGTGATTGTAACATTTTCTTTTTCGTTGCCAACCTGAATTAATTTAGAGTCGAGTACATCCCTAAATTGGGGTTTGCTAGGAGCGGTACACGTACAAAATTAATTTACAAAGACTTTAGCTATGTACCTACTTGTATACTAGCGGCTTAGGCTATGAGGCTAGAATGGATATAATATTATTATGTATTATAGGTACGGAGGTTTTCCGAGATATTCAAGATTACATTAATGATACTTGTTTACATACACTAGGAATTGAGGGTTTAACTAACAATACTAAAAATGAATCTACCTTAATTGATTGGTAGAAGTTTATGAGCTTTCAGAAAAAGCTTTTCTAGTTCAATGCGATTTTGCTTGTTATAATAACCAATTCCTTCGTTATTAACTGAATGTAAAATTAATGTAGGTATGTATGTATAATAGTATGATACAATGAGGTACTCGTAATTCAGATTGAACATATAAGTACGTACAGAAATGATGTGATTGCTTACTTACACTCATTCATAAACATAGATAGCAAGGTTAGTATTAATTACCTGAGTTTCCGAAGTAATGTCAAGTTGGAGAGTGTGTAACCTTCCAGAGCAGTCTTCCTTGAGCATGTCGGCGTCAATGTTGCCAGCTTTACTTTGGAATCCAGCAAACACGTGATAGCCGAGGTCGTCCAAACGTCGAGCGAGGGCATTCCCCAGAACGTTGTCACAACCTGTTACTAGAACTGCTTTTCCTGCAGCTGTTACCTGAGCAATGAGCATAAGCATTTGGTCAATGAATGAAGAAAGTGTAGACTGTGGGGTCAATGAAACAAATCTTTCGTTTGAAATTCAAAAGGTCACGCCCTCGCCTTTCATTTACACTTCAGGCTTCAAGCTTATCAAAAATCCAAGAACCCTTTCAATCATGCCAATATTGTTCTATGCCTAAAATAATTATATCTCATTAGGGTACGAACGTTTTGCTATATCAGAATATAATGGGCGGGCGACGAAATTAAGTTTTCGTCGAAAATAGATGGCGACAGCTTGATTGATGTCCGTTATAATAACAGCTGAGTGAATATTTTATTAAAGCATTTGTTAGTATAACCTACCTATGCGTGACGCAGTGACGTTCGAGGTTAACTATTTCAGGGTTGCCTGATCGTTAATTCTTAATCTTGTAGTCCTCTCACTGTTCGGAGTCACGCACCAATCACATATTATTGTGTTTGCATACATTTGGTGATGGCTGTTCCAACTCTCATGTATCATTTTCTCTTCCCTTTTGCACTAAAGCTTACACATGTGGGCGCGTTTTTATGAGCATGGAGGGATTACGCACTAGGAAAAGGTAAAATACGAACCGTAATTAACGTGTAAAAGCTGTAGGTTTACCTGAATACACGTAGATATATTTTATTTTATCTAATATTCAACGTAGAGATGTTTTGATAAGTAAAAATATGTTAACTAGGTACTGTTTATTTAGATTATAACGCTAAACTAACAACATTAAAATAGTAAAAATATCAGATATTGTTTTACAAGCGCCGCAGTTTTCTTTCATTCATAGTTTATAAAACCGAAAGTTCAAATGTAGATAATCATATAATATTCGGAGTTAGTAAGAAAACAACATGAATATTTTATTTGTAGTGTCTATTCAGTAAAAACACAACCATTAACCTATTTTAAATCGGACTTTCGAATGGATTGATGACGCAAGTACGGAGGCTGGCACAATGGTACAATTGTTGCAATCTCCTTGGCCATTTGTAATGCGACACATTCGCACTGACATTTTAGGGGTAATATTACACAATATCTCAGCATATTTATTTTATAAGGTGGAGATGCACTTTTATGAAACTAGTTAGCTTTTCTGTAGTTTTCATGAGTTGATATCAAATTTTTATTGGGCTATTGTTCGTAAAAAGTTGAGTATTTTCGAATATTTTTGTTCGTAGAAAGACGACAAAGTAATTTTTAGTACCACAGTAGCGGTAACTTTTAGTAACGCCACAAAACATCATCCAAGTGTTTATTATAAAATTTAGAATCATTTTGTTAATTTTCTACTGTAGGACTGTTATATTCAACGACTAATAGCGGCTCGGTAACAAATCAAAATTATCAAACTTGTTTGCGTGCAATCTCGTTACAAATTCCATAAAATCCATTAGTTTTTCTGTTTCAAGCTACCGATAGACGTGGGTTGAAATGAGTTATCTATTTCGGAGTTCGCTGTGATTTATATTACATTTTCCATTTTACATCCGAACATGCAGGTCCTTAGTTACAGTGAAATGTGTTTTATGTAGGTACATTTTTCAATTACTAGTGCCCTCATTGTTAAACTGTTTAGTTGACTTTGTTCTCCAAAAAAGTTATTGTATCCTCCCCTAGAGAGGCTGCGACCTGATTATATATGCTCTGCTCGGCTCAGGTAATCTCCTCGATGTTAATTCGTAAAAAAACAAGCAAAGGAGTATACTCACGAGGCCTAGATACCACATCACTTTACACATTATGTCTATTTTTGATTTGTTACATATCAAATCTCAACGTCTAGTCTAACTCTCTTGTTCTATTACATTTACATTAAGGAAATCAAGAGATTAATGTGAAGTTTTTTTTAGTTTTGTTTAATTAACGACGCCTACGGTTTTTATTTCTACCTGACAATTTATTGTTCACTGAAAGTTTCGGGGATGCTTCATATATTTCTACTCATGAACTAGTAGATACACACAGAGAGACCAGAATATCATATTAATAAACTACAAAAAATAATGTAATACCCACATCGTAGACAGTGAATACATTTCATTCACAAAAAAATACTGAATTTGTCTTTTTTTTTACTACCTACTTACTAATGTCAAATTAACTTTTCTCTGTTATCACCGTAATTTGTGTCCTATGTAAATGAAGGTGCCTAAATAATTTTACCATGAGTATGTTTATTAAGTTCCACTTATTTCAAGATTCACCCCTTACTTAGAGTCGTAAGTAACAATAAACATAAAATATCCGTCTACGTATAATCGGATGAAACAGATTTGCTAGTCTAGCCACGTTTGGGCGAGGTACCTACAGTCTAAATACAAGAGCTTGATAAACAAGAGTCCAGAGCCAAGGCGCTTCCAATCTTACTGTACTTATTTAGACACTTAAAATTTGACTGACAACTGGCTTTTAATCATCAAAGAAAACTAATCAATGGAAACCTCAGATGAATATTCAAAGAAGCAAGACGTTAGCTCGCTTAGTAATCATGGATCCGGCACTAAAACTTAATTGCATAACAGTTGTTGATTCTCTGAACATTCCATTTCCTTATATCTAAATTATTATAGTTTTAGCCTACTTAGGTGCGAACGGAAACGATGGAAATTCGGCTGTGCTGACTTTAGGTAAAAGTCCTTCACCCCATTCGCGCTGTTCTAATCATTTTGCTTTGGACAAAACTGAAGTTCAACCCCTTTCTAGTTTCTATAAGATAATTCTGAACACTGAAGGTTACAGACGATTCCATGTGAAGTAGGTCGCGGCGAGTGGCAAACGTTTCATGAACTAATAATACCAAGAGTGCACAAATGCGTGTTTCTAGCTCTCCTCAAGAATATTGGTGACGCACGAGCCGCTCCATGTAATCTCTCCCCACTTAAGGTTGTTTTGGCATTAAATCTTTATTTAGTGGAGGTTGTTCTACGATTGAGCAACCTACAATGGCGTAGTGTGGGTGTTAACGACTTTCTTAAGGGAAAATTCTCTTATTCATTGGTTTATGATTTTTAATGTACTTCTCATGGCCTTTAGTATTCCGTTCACGTTCACTCAGAATGTGCTTGCACAGAACTGATACGCCGCAGATTTCGTCTCTTTAACGTTTGGGATGCTTCTCACGGAAAGTTTCTCCTGAATGGTTCATTATGTACGGGTTGACCAAATATCCAACCATAATAATTGATACCTAATGTTTGTTTTGCCAATGGATTGTCTTATTAAAACCTAATAATCAGCGTGCGTACCTAGGTACATTTCTACAGTATATATCATATATAAAAAGACAATTGGTATGCGTTAGTCTCGCAACAACTCGAAAATGCGACTTTACGCATGCGACGGTCGCAGGGACATCGAGGTGTAAACTCTAACCATGAATTCAGCTCATAGTTCCGGACCACCCAAGCGTCTGCCTCTGCTACCCTGTTTACCCTCTGCTACCTTGTTTTGTTGACAATCCCCGATTGATTTACCAACTGAAAAACCGTAGTAAATCTGGGGTAGAAGTACTAAACTTATTTTAAACTAGCTTCCGCCCGCGACTCCGTCCGCGTGGATGGTTTATTTCTCCATTTTGAGTAACTCTGACAATGACATCTTATAAATATCTATTGGACCCAAATACGGCTAAGCCTATAATAATTAAGGAGATCCCTCTATTGAGCTACTGCTGTTGAGCTCGCGTTCTGTAGTAAGTATTTTTTTGATAGTAATTCCGACCTTGATAAGTAGCATGTAGCAGTAAATTACTGACAATGACGAAAAGTTTGCAATAATAAAAAAGTGATCGTGACAATGCGACAGAAAGTTAATTGAGAGCTTCAGCATACACAACATTGTTAGTGAGCTCGTCCGGAATATGAACATGAAGATTTCTTGGACTGCTCAAATGGGAAAGAGCTACGTAAAGTTGCCCGTGTGAAAAACAACTCGCGGTAAGATCTACGCCAGCAACTCCTAGGGTCTGACCTTGAGCCTTATTTATTGTCATGGCGTAACACAAAGCTACAGGAAACTGTATTCTCTTAAATTGAAATGGAAAATTATCCACTACGGGTAATGCAACGTGTGTTCGCGGTTCTACAGAACAACGTCTATGAATAAAACCGAAAAATAAGATTTTTTTTCTACGTATTTTTCCAGGATAAAAAGTATCCTATTTTATGCCCAGGATAATAAGGTATAATTATACCAAGTTTCATCGAAATCGAACCGTTAGTTTTCACGTGATGCCTGCATATACAGACAGACAGACAGACAGACAGACAAAAATTTTTTTAATCACATATTTGGGTTTGGTATCGATCCAGCAACACCCCCCGCTAATTATTTTTTCAATATTTTCAATGTACAGAATTGACCCTTCTACAGATTTATTATATGTATAGATTTATAATGTTTAAAAAAGTTTAAACTATACACTCGTACTGTTCTTATGATTGGGGGCGTATAAAGGAACCTTAAACTTGTCCAATTTGTTCTAAGCTACACTACAAACTGTACAGTGGCACTGTATATTACTGCCGACTATAAATCAAATGATAAATGGCTTTCTGTTTTAAATGCAATTTCTATTCGTGCATGTATGTGGTCAAGTAGTTGAACGTTTGGCACCAGTTCATTACAAATACAAGGTGCCAATGATTGAAGACAGTCCCTGGGACTGGTTCAGACTACTTACAGAGCTAAATTGATGCCGTATACATTTGATAGAAATAGTTTGAAATACTGTTCAAAAGTGGAATTCCAGAATTGTTACTTGCAAGTAGAGTTAACAATTTGCATATAACGATATGTTGATAACTTGCTCACTAACGCGCGAATATGACATCATCTTGTTGAGATTATATATTGCATTGGCATTGATCAGAACCGTGAATTCAGAATCGGATATTTCAGGATCTGTAAATAGACGTTATTTACAGATCATGAATGTACATATATTCAACAGGGGCAAATGAAGTTCTAGTAGGCTTTATTTCGTATTTAAATAAACCTGGCAAAACATAATTGTTTATCACTAACAAATACCCAGTAGAATAAATTAAATTGTGGAAATTTAAATTGTTGCATGCGGGAGGCTGAGAGCTACGATATGAATATTCATTGATTTAAATGAGGTTGTTCAGGTGCTACAGCTGTTTTCTTTATACTATCTAGTGTTATGAGCTCCTTCATACAGGAATTCTCAACTATGAACTTGTTGTGAGAGGTGGTTGCGGCCGTAGTTTCTAAACATAATTTATGACGCAATTTGAAACTAAATTTAACATGGCTGATGGCGTAGGAGTTCTTGGTTTGCAAAAACCTGCTTACGGTCTCCTATATTCCAGTATAAATTATGTGCGTCTGGACATATGTATACCTACCTAGTAGTTCGAAACGTACATCAGATGATACTGTAAAAGGACTCTATTTTGTTTACAGATTAAATGGATTGATCGCAATGCATGAGCTGCTCTTTATCTTAGAAAAGAAAACATTTTTAAAAGTAAATGCTTTAAAAATAAACATAACATATGTTGAACTATTCTTTAGGTAATAGTTTATAAAGTAAATCGAGAGACGTAGTGTGCAGTGAGTGATTGGCATATCGTACGTGTTGACTAACGACAGCCACAACTTTACGTGTTTCTAATGTATTTATTTATACTTTACGGCTACCGTAAAATTAGCAAACTACTTCCCGCGTTCCTCTACGTTAGTGCATGTTTTAATCAAGATTTGTGCTTGCCACACAAACATTGTTTCTATTGGTAGAGTGCCATCTACAAAAAACCGTAAAATAAATAAAAACCGTAAAATAAGTAACTAAGCCAGAATAAATTATGATCATTTTTAAATACTTTTATTTCTTCAAACAGTCGTACACAACATTTGTAAATTTGTGCTAAACGAACAGACGAGCACAAAGTATAAGAGGTCTAACCCTATTTGTAAAACATTTGATTACTTTGTATTATATGCGATGGTTATTTTTGTTTCCAGTTTGTAATGACTTAATCCTTTAAAATTTACTAAATCTGTTTTTCCTTTGAGTTTACAAGCACAGACATTTAAGATTAATTAAGAAAGATTTAACAGGAAAACTTATATTAGAGTATAAGATTTCCTGTTACATTTCTTAATTAATCTTAAATGTCTTGTTTGTGAAGAGAGAATGTAATATCCCAACCGCCTGATAGATGCCCAACCTTTGTATACAGGGTTATTGGTAAAACATTAACAACCTCTTATGAGGTTGTTAATGTTTGTGTGTGAAATGTGTCCTGAAATCGCGAAAAAAACATCAGCTGTTCCCTACATTTATGTTCGTATAACTCGTCAAAATGTTGGGAACAGCTGATTTTTTTTCGCGATTTCAGCTTTGGTCCCATAGTAAAACTTGTTCATAATGATAAGTACAATGACCTCTGGAAACTGGAAACAAAAATAACACAGGTTGTTTATGTTTTACCAATAACTCTGTATTGCCGCATAGAAGAAAGTACCTTTATGTAGTAGTAAAACCTTACCTGTAAGTTATGGTAGAACCACAACGAGCCTGTGATGGAGATGGAGAACCAGAGGAAGAGCGTGAAGACGGACACGGAGCTAAGGTGCATGGCGTTGAGCAGCGTCGACAGCACCACTGCCAGCGCATGGCACAGCACTATCGGGAGCGCGCAGCGGTCGATGATGTCCCATGGCACCTCCTATAAATAACAGCATATTTTTATTTACACGATTTAAGACAGTAGGTACTCATTTCAAAGAGAATATACGTATTATAAGAACCAAAGAACAGTTTCAGGGGTACATTACTTTAAGTGAATAAAAGGGCCTGATTAACAAAGCAGACTTATCCCTAATTATTTAATCGGTGAGTACCTATAGACAACGATAACAAAACTTTGAAGCAACTATAGTCCGCGCGGTACTAGTTGGCCGCGCCTTGGGTGGGGACGGGGGTGTAGCGGCGGGGTTGCCTATTGTTCGCAACGCACATACTGAGTAATGACAAAGCGCGCCTCCGCCCCTCCATCCCTCCGCTCAAATACCTAAGGCGCGGCCAACTAATTCCGCGCGGACTGTAATTAGCAGCAACTTACACTGAAACTCCCCAAGATAGTGGATCATTCTTGGTTAAAAATATTAATTCAGTCTTAGTAACCTCGGGTTAAATTGCGGAGGATTTCAGCCAACAAGTTTTAGTTTCTCGCACGTAGGTGTGGATAATACCAACCCCGTCAACACCGTTCAATTACTTACGAAATTGTTAGAATTTGAAAACCAACAAGTAAGTATTACATTTCAAACAGAAGATAAGTGCTTAACTCAAAGGTGCTCGTGGTTAACTCTGGATATAAAATATTATACAGGCTGTTCGCTATCAACTAAGCAATTATTTGCAGTCATTAAAATAAGGTATAAAACAGGTGTAGGTATGTCAGGCGATCCCTGAAGATGTGGTTCATCATCATTAATAAACGAAAGATATTAAAACCACGCGTGGAATGTTATCTACCTATTTATTAAATATAAATCTAGTAAACTAACTACGTAATTTCAGCGAAATAATTACTGTTCTTGGAGAGGTTGGTTAGAGAGCAATGTTACAGCAAACATTGTCGCCACCAGACAGATGTGGCAAACATTTAAAAATAAACTATAAAATAAATGAAACTAATCATGACAGTGTTCAAAACTAGGACAAGTGTTATTTAAGATACACAAAGCTTTAGTATTAGTCATAGTCATAGTCCATTTATTTGTCAGAATATTGTTACACAGTTGTTACATATTTTAAAAAGTTCATAATATTCCGCCGTTTCCGGCGGACAAATACATTTTCAGGGTTCATTTACAGAGTCAAAGGAAAACACATATATTTTGCAGTACCTAGCTGGACAAGTCTGCTAAAGAAATGGGATTTCTGTAGTATGACTGGATAGATGACGGGCTAACAGCCAGTAACGCAATGGAATGACTTCATCCACTTATTACTTATAAACACGGCCTTCAATAAAAAAGTGTTCGTTGTCTAACCTGTCAAATACCATAACTTCATAAGCGTCGTAACAGCTATTTTCGCATTTCATTCAGTTGAGTGAAACGCGAAAATAGCTGTTACGGGTTCTGTCTTACACTTTAAACAACTGGCTTTTATACTATGTTTAAGATTTGTTATTAAAGAGGATAAAGTCGCTTTTACGCTTTTATCGACAACGGTTCAATGTGACATCTTATTTAATAAGTAGGTACCTTAAAATGAAAAGCTCTCTAAAATAACGCTACCGATGTCGGTCAAATGTAGATGAAGTATATTTCATATGTATATTCAAAGGTCATTCAGTTTATATCAATCGTTTGAAGTGTTTGTGCAGTCTATTTTAGTAAAGAAAGCAATAAAAGATAATTTTGTTTGCGTAGTTGTCTCACAGATTGTGTTTATGATTCGTCTTCATACGCCCCAAATAGAATCAATGGAAATTCTTAAAAACATAGACGTTGACTGTTTGGATATTAATAAATTAAACAAGTTTTAAATTGCCCACTTGCTGCGGGTGGGCTTCCTGTGGTCTCGATAAATCTTTTGATCATCATGATTTTATATTCTGGTTCATTGCTTTGTACATATTTTGTGTTAAAGTGTTTAATTATCAACAATAAAGACGATAAAGCGGCGAAGAAGTTAAATTTTGTTTCTTTTGTTCTCGAAATAAGGTATTACCTATCATTTAAAGAAACGCTCGGATGGAGTACTCAAATCAAATCAAAATATTTTATTTCACATAAACCTACATGGGGCCATTCAAGTATTACGTAAGCACTACAGGGAGGCGGGTGGGCCTTTGCTTTGCTTATTTTTGATGACATGGGGATGGGGGGTCTGGATGGTAATTACGTCAGCAGTATTTATTTTTTTTACTTTTTCTGATTGTCTACAAAATTTTGTCGATTTTGGTTTGAACGCATATGGCAACCCTACTTGTCCTACGCTTGAAAAAGAAAAGCATTTTCAGGGGTTCCCGAAAATAATGGATACGATAACTCGCTTAGAACCGAGTAAAAGAAATAAAATGTATGTACCAATGTTTACATAAGCATAGGAGGGGGGGGGGGGGTAAGAGCTATGATTACTTTTGCTGACAAGGGGGAGGGGGGGTTAATAATTGCAAAAAATCTGCTTACGTAATACTTGAACATTCATATCATTCTTTCAAAATCAGCCTATAACGTTCCCAATGCTGGGACACAGGGAGAGGCAGTGGGCTGATACCATTCTTTAAATCTGTTTAAATATTTAGAACGCAATCCAATTTTACGTGCAAATATTCATCCCCGTGCCGTGCCATATACGGGTAAATGTTTAGGTACATATTCTGTGACAATATCCACAGTCACATTAAATGAATACACTACACATTAACATATTATTAGTATTTCTACTAGGCACGTAAATTTTATGTGACAATCGAACCTCATCAATCCTATTTATGAAATGATATCTAATTTCGTTAGAAATATCAAACACATATGGTATACATTACCATTTCCGTTGAGGTGGTCGTTAATAATGTTCCTAGATAGAATTAGAATGTAATTACGTAGGCGCACATATTTTATCATCAAGAAGTGAAGGATAATCAGTTTTTGACGCACTTTCGGACATAAAGATAATATATTTTCTTTTTTCATTATCTGATATTTATCACCATTAGGATCTGTCGGGTAGTTTTTTTTTTTTGATGATGGTATATGATAGTTGTAACGAATGGTGAAACTGCAAAATAATAATTTTCATCTAAGATTTTATTTTTCACGTCATGTTCTCCTTTGAGGAATAATCGTAGCGGCAGAAAATACAAAATGGAACTAGGAAACACGCGGAATTTAAGAAAAACGATATACCTAATATACGGAGCCCCCGAGTGCTGGCGGAAATACCCGAGTAGCGCAATCAAGACCAGCCTACACAAACACACACACACACACCTACGTAGATCATTATAGATCTACATCAAACTGACACCTCGAAGTTATAGTTTCACTTTGTCATTTTGAAACTCTTAACTAAAATGAAAGCGTATTTTCTAAAAACGATCGAATATATTTTGAGTTTATAGCTCAATGTCTCTCGTATTAAGAACTTGAGATTGTTATAAATTGTATGTAAAGGAGGTGTTAACCTCTTTATTTGAGTTTTTAGTGTCAACTGTATTGATATGACCATTGAAAATCCGTTTCTTTTATATCTTTACTTTACTATCTGCGTTATTTTGTATGAAATTTATAATCATATTTTAAGCAAAAGCTTGCGTCTTTTATAACGAACGAAAATCGGAGGAGGTTCTCAAGACGACGCGTATATATTTTTTTACAAAAGAAAAATCCTTCAGTTTCTATATTATTCTATCGAAATCGGATTTATTTAAAGTTATAGCGAAGCGATTTACCTAGTCAACAACAAGACTTTATCAACTGAAAAAAAATATAAATAGATACCTAAATCAAATGAAAGTTTATTATTCTAAAATTTTATGGTTAATTTGTAAATTACGATTTGTTTTGACTAAAACTTTTGTACAAAAAAAAACAACCGACTTCCAAAAAAGACACTACAAAGTGAAAAATAGCTTTAATTTCGGAAGTCGGTGTCGTTGGGTTCGCATTTTCGTGTTTTGCACCGACTTGCAGCCTAAGTGACGGAGTTCTGAGGTAACAAACATAAAAAAATAAAAAATATTCAACCTAATTGAGAACCTCCTCCTTCTTTTGAAGTTGGTTAAAAATAAAAGTGAATTTGTACAAAATTCCAGGAAAATTAACCGTAGGTTTGTTGTGGGTTACTAAAACTTTTTACTTTAGAAAACGTCAACATCTGCCTAGCCTTTTCCCAACTATGTTGGGGTCGTCTTCCAGTCTAACCGGATGCAGCTGAATACCAGTATTTTACATGGAGCGACTGCCTATCTGACCTCCACAACCCAGTTATTGGGTAATACATACCCCTTGGTAAGACTGGTTGTAAGACTTACGGGCTTCTGCCTACCCGTAACGACTGTCAAAGATCCACGAATGACAGCCGGGACCAACGGCTTAACGTGCTTTCCGAGGCACGGAGGGGTCACGGTATGTAAAGATGGTCACCCATCCACAGACCAACCGCGGCAAGCGTAGCTTAACCTGATCGATCGACCTGTGCGGCTGTTATTATTTAGCCACGGCCCCACTTTAGAAAACGTAATTTTACTTATTATATGAACCTACTTTTGCTTACCTACTTAGGTATGTATGCATGTAGGTACTTTCATTTTTGCAGGGATTTCTTTTCCAACCAAAAAAAAGGGTATAACGTCAGTATAAAATTCAGTTATAGTTCCCACGTGAAAAAGTGGCATTTATATAATTTCAGCTACGTTTCACGTGAACAAAGGTTGAGAGTGGTCCAACAGTACGTAAAATAAAAGTCAACATCTGTAAATGTCATGTCAACGCATCGGTAAGGTAGGTGAGCTTTAATCATTATTAAAAAGCTTTTATTGACATTCACGGTTTTAGGGGGTATCATAAAAAGAGAGTTTATTGACTTGCAATGGTAATGAACAATCCCCAAATCTGAAAAGCACGTGCGTTATTTCCGAAGCATCGTATTTAAAATTAGTGGGTTTACCTGTGACGTCGACGGTGTGCCTTTGATGAGTGAGCCGCGGCGCGCTGACGGCCTGCGGTGCATCGACGGCGCCGTGATAGAGGCGCGCCGGGTGACGTCGCCGGCAACCATGGCTACCAGCTCGCTCCTACGCCGCTGCGTTCATAACAGTACACTTTTACTTTCATGCCAGTTTACTACAAGATTCTACTAACGGGTTTGTCACATAATTTTCATAACTCGCAAACGCAGCGTTAAATGGTAAAAACTTTGATATAAACACTGACTGACTGAACTGGCGAGCGTAGACTAGGTTGTTGCTATGAAGCAAAGCTCGTATGAATGTGCCACAATTTACCTAAAAACTTTTATCGTCAGTTATTCACGAATAATTAGTTAATGTTTACGCCTGATGCGAATCAATAAACGAAGGTGTGTCTGAAAGCAGCCCCGGTGCGGTATCACAAATAGAAAGTGCAGGCGATGTAAATGTCACGAATCTCAGCGAAGTGCTTTGCGACTGGCGACCGGCGCGGCGGCCGGGGACGGCGGACACGCGTTTATTTTTAAGCGAACGGTCACTGTGGCGACCTAAAACGTGCCTGCGCCAGATTTATATGATTTTTGATAGACGCCGTGTGGTGATCAATTTAAACTCTGATCGAAATGTGACAGATATTATTCCGCAGAAATGATTTCGCATAATTATACCTGTTTGTTTACTGCACCTACACCACTGGAAATCTAAACAGGAACAATTTTATTTGCGATTCTATTCTTATGGAAACTTAATGTTGATTTTGAGCTGCTATAGAATGTAGCTATACAGGAAAATAACGACTGTCTAGTCTGTCAATATATTGTTGACAATCTGTGCTCTTTCAGAAATAATAAGCTCTTTTAAAATAAGCTCAATAAGCTCTTTTTTAGGCCAAGTGCGAGTCGGACTAGCACACGAAGGCTTCCGTACTACAAGGCAAAAAATAGAACACGTTTCTTGTATGGAGACCCCCTCTATTTATATTGTTATAGCGACAATAGAAATACACACCGTGTGAACATTTCTACTGTCTACCTATCATTGGTCAAGGGATACAGCCCGTTGACAGTCAGACGGGTGGACGTACAGCGGAGGCTTTGTAATAGGGTTTCGTTGGCACCCTTTGGGTACGGAACCCTAGAAAATAAAGGAATCATTGTCGAGGATTTCAATTGTAGGACCTTTAATATTTCGATTTATTTTCGTTGGATCTCACTTTTGAATTCTAATTTTTAGGTATTAACGATGGGTCCCATTTGCTACTTCCATTGAATCCCATGTTTCAAAGAGATCTTGTTTATTGTTTAGTTAAATGTGAATACGTAGTTAACTTTAAACAAGTAGGAGTCGTAACGCAGTAACCTATGGTAGATTGTTTCACCAATCTGACGTGGGCCTGCCCGGTGACGTACGTACATACTGTTTATTTTTTTTTATTGAACACCATTATTGACTAGAAATAAATATCGATAACCGATCCAAAATATTGGCTTACGTCCAAATCATAAACATTTATCTTGAACTGGTATCAAATAGTGAATCGATTTTGAAAACTATTTTAAGTGCATAAAAATACTAAGGAATTTTATAATTTATTTTTACTTCATAAAATTTTTATTCCATCCGTACTTTACTAGAAAATTCTGCAAACATTTATTCTGACAAATAGTCACGTTGTTAGCTTTAAAGGGGTGATACAAAAGAAAGTCAAGACTATAGGGGTGTTATTGTTTCAGTTTTGTTTCTTTGGCCAACATTTTTTTTGTTGGCGGTCACCCTCACCGCCGAAGCTTTGTTGCCACATTATTTTTTCCATTCTAAACATTTTGTGTTCCAAACGTCATTGAGAACTTTTTAACATTATGTATACTGAAAAGACTTTATAAGGTTTTGAAAAGCTTTCCAACTGTTCTTTATTAGCATATTGAAAGGCCATTTAACATTCACGTTAGATTTTTGACATGCATAATAAGGAAAAGCACATTTATATTTTTATTTTCTCTAACATACCTACTTTCACTTAAATGTTTATTACATATATATTTTATGGACATAATATTAACGAAATGATGTAAAGGTTTTCTTTTGCATGTAAAGTAGTTATTGAAAAAAACACACACAACCACTAACACAACGTTGCCAATAAAACTTTCTCAACTATTATTGAGTTAATAAAAACGAGACAAATCCTTGGAAAGATTATTGAGATAGAAGCTGAAATGCAGTAGCAATATATAAGTTTCACATACACCTAACCGTCACCAAGTACCTACATAATTTTTATAAAAGCACGTATGGTGATTAGACTACAAAAACCACTTGGTAAAAAAACAACACACGAGAAACGCTACTTAAAAAAAATAAACTTTGAATCTACATTAACGTATATATATATCGGAAATTTAACACATACGTTTAATAAAAATGTTTAATAAACGCTGAATTGCACGGAGGCGGCGCGGGAGCATTCGTTTCAGACGGACGCTAGGCGGGCGGCGCGGAGCGGGCGAGATCTCTCACTGTCCGACGAGGCGCGCGCGCAGCCGCATACACGCATGCGCCAAAATTAAACACATGCGCATTATTATTTATTACAACATTTTCGCCTAGATTGTAAAATCAGATACCTACTCAATGTTCCAGCAGAGTGGAATGTTTTTTGGCAAAACATCGAAACATTAAATCCCGACGGTCAGAAGAAAACTTTTAAATACAAAAGAAAATGTGTAAGTATGTAAAAAGTTTCTCTTTCACTGGTTCAATGTTTTTAACCCCCGACAAAAACAGAGGGGTGTTAACAGTTGTATCTGTGTATCTGTGTGTCTGTCTGTGCCATCGTAGCTCCCAAAGGGCTGAAACGATTTTGTTTTTTTTTTTGTTTGAAAGGTGATTTGATCGAGAGTGTTCTTAGCTATTAAAAAAAACATTTATTTCAGACAAAAAAGTTCATAGGCAAGGCAAGGTTGTTATAACAAGAATTTAGCTTATAACTAACCTTAGTAATTAAAAAAGTAAACAAAGAAGAAACTAGACACACTGCCTACCCCTGCACAGTATGCTCATCGGTCTCGCAACACATCGAGTTCAGTGAACCTAAAACACAGGCTTTGGCCTAGTTTAGGAGGCATCAGTTCGCCCTTTAATGTGACTCTATTGTACAATATACATTAATATACATTAATTTTTTTATTATTTTTATTATTATTATTATACCTACTGAGCAGAATAGTGTCGGTTCTCTCGCTATGATTAAAAAAAATCGGTTTAACCGTTTGAAGATTATCAGCTCTTTTCTAGTTGATGAATTGATGTGAGCATCTTTCACAGGTCTGATTGAGTCGAGATTTGGCATTTCGTCACTTCAATGATAGTAGAAGAACATAGTAACCTTGAACTGCTGTTGCAGCATCACCTGGAATTTGCAGGATTCCCCAATTCCTTTAACCTACAGCAGAGGTATCGTGTTCGGGCTCCTTGGAATGGTCTCATCAATGAATAGGTTATAGATGGTGACCAAGGAGTGATGATGGATTAGGAAAGAGAAATTAAAGGAGGACCGGACGAAATGGTCCCCACGGCCAAAAACAATCAAACATTTATATCATTAGCTATAGGCATTTTAATATAGAGCAATAACTACTATGGCGGTTCTTATCAAATCGTTGTGTGAAAAAGATATGGCGATGTTCCGTAAGACGGACCTGGCCGGTAAGTACGGGAATTCTTGAATAGTAATATATGTATTTGTTTGAATATTCGCGAATGTATGCGCATACCGATGATAACAAAATAATACGGTACCATCGAGCTGGTCAGATGATAGACCTGGACGCTAGATAACGGAACTCTTCATAATTGCTGGTAAACCTATCGAGTGTGGAGATATGAGTCCTATTCAGAGCTGTGGTGGCCCAGTGGTCACGGACACGACTTTACGAGTTGTAGGACGACCTACAACTCGTAAGTCGTGTCCTGGTGTCCTGGTGTGGTGGTGTCTGGGTTCGAACCTACGAAGGTTCGAACCCAGACAGGCGTTTTACTTTGTGTAAATTATTACATCACCACTGCTCTCAAAACTGTGAAGGAAAACATCGTGAGGAAACCGGCATGTCCTAGAAGCAAAAATTCGAAGACATGTGACATCCACCAACCCGCACTGGGCCCGCGTGGTGGATTACGGCCCACTCTCTCTCACTGAGAGGAGGCCTGATTATGATGAGTCCTATTCATTTTATTTACCTAATGACGAGGACCTCATAATTGACCAGGTGCCGTATTACGACGGCTAAATGCCATCTTGATTCCAGTGTAAGAGAGGGACGGAGCTATACATAATCGATAGCACCATCCCTTTTTCGCACTGGAATCATGATGGCATTAATACTTCGTAATACGGTCCCTGGACGCTAGATAACGGAACTCTTGAATAGTTACTAGTACACCCCTCGAGTGCGAGCTTATTAGATGTGTCTCACCTACTAATTTTACCTGATAACTGGCTTGGACGCTAGATAACGGAACTCTTGAATAGCAATTAGTAAACCCCTCGAATGTGGGCTCACTAAATGTATCTCAACGAGTCCTGTTCATTTTACCTAATGACTGACCACATAATGAAACTCTTAATTATCTGCCAGTAAACCAAAGAGAATATAACCAAGTTTTAACTTAACTAAAACTATACAGAAACTAGAAAATAGCGTCGAAAAACTCATCCGCATCGCTGTCGACTGGTAATGTACCCAAGAGACTGGCAGCATTACCACGTTGTACGCCACGCCACGTTGTTGTAAAAAAATCAGCCGTTCCCAACATTTTGACGAGTTATACGAACATAAATGTAGGGAACATCTGATTTTTTTTTCGCGATTTCAGTTTTGGTCTCATAGTAAAAGATGTTCATAATGATGAGTACAATGGCCTCTTAAGAGGTTGTTAATGTTTTACCAATAACCCTGTATAAGTACGAAATATTTTGATCCAAGCGTCCTCGCGTCGGGGGACGGTTAGTGAAAACGCCAAACAGATGAGGCTTATGCCCAGCAAAAATAAATGTATGCTATTGTAAAAAACATAGCTGCTGTTCACTTCCAATCTTTATTAGTCGTCCGCCGACGCGAGGACGCTTGGATTAAAATATTTCCTACACTTATATTAAACTTAAAGAGCCAATATATCATTATTATTTCCTTTATTTAACTAAATACATATAAATTATATTTTTAAATATTAGTATAAAAAATAGTAGCCCATCGGTATCGGGAAAAGGGTCCAAGCTACAGGCGGTCAGGGCTCCAGAGAGAGGAACCTCCTAACAATGCGGGCCGTGTCCAGAAGAACCGCTTACTGGATCAAGCCCTTGATCCAGCTGCCCAACGAGAGCCTCTTCAGGTGTTGGTCGAGGCTCTTGGCTATTAGTCCATTGGCTGTCACGACTATCGGCACAATTATCGCTGAGTCCACATCCCACATGTCGACAACCTTGCGAGCTAAGTCAAGATCCTTGATTTGTTTATCTTTCTCGGCTTTCACGAGGTTCTCATCTTGCGGGACGATTATGTCAACAATCATTGCGCGCCGCTCTGATCGATCATTATTATTATTATTATCATTTTAGTTTTTAGAGGTATTTTTTTGAGTCGAGGGTTTTTACATTTTTTAATGCTATTTTCAGTCCTAATTTATTATTTGGCATTCAAACTTATGAATGTTGATTTTCAAAAGTAAATTAACCTTAAAATGTTTCTTGATGAAAATGGTGACCTGTTGAAATGTATGTATATATACATGCATGTGTTACACGTGATGTTTGATGAAAAATTCAAACATCGTAAATCAAAAACGCAGTTTTTTATATAAGAATAATGTTGAACCTACCAACAATGCAAATAAAATGGCTGTCTTCATTGGCATGTAGGTACTCGTACACTGTAGATAGTGCTCTCCTATGATCTGCCTACGCAGCAATTGCCGGTGCCATGCTGCCAAGTATCCGTTAAATGCGTTAAATGTTAGCCATTTATTATTATCCAGTGCGTCCACTGCAACTGCTTTATGAAAAGAACTAGGGAAAACCTCTTTAGATAAAAACACGCGAATATATTTAACCCCTTAAGCGTCAAGTGTACACCAAGTGTACATAAGAGAAAGTGCTCGACACGTCAACGGTACACCAAGTGTACACAAGTGTCGTTGTTCTATTGTCATTGTCAATGATAAAACAATGACTTTACCGCGCCCATTCAAATACTCCTACGCGTGAAGGTGTTTCGACAGGTAGGCGGGCAAACGTGTGAGAGGTTAAGAAAGGTCAACTTGGAATAGGATCAAATATAACGTGGTTCCGAGATCTTGTATTTAGTAGGTATTTTAACCGAAACTTGGTTTTGACTGCAAGAAAGGACTGCCTATTCCAATATTAAATAAGAAAACTATGTAGTTTTCTATGGCTGGAGTTGGCACATGTTGATAAAATCATGAGTCAGGCTTATCGTATGTATGGTTTCGTGATAAGATCGGCCACGGAATTCATCCACCTAAGCACAATTTACATTTGTATCGATCATTAATCCGGTCTCAATTAGAATATGCAGTACCTGTGTGGAGTCCCAATTATAATAAATATACTGACTGTATCGAGCGTTTAATGTAAGTTCCTGAAAACGATGCATTACCGCTGTTCTAGAAGTCGTATTTACATCCCCTATAGCGACTTACTGAAAAAATACAACTTACTCTCTTTGAAGTCTTGACGAACCTTCCTAGAAACTATGTTTCTATATGATCTGTGTAACAACTCGTATGATTTTGTGGATATTTGTAACAAGTTATGCTATGTTGTCCCTAGAACTATTCAGAGACGTGAGGTGCGTGCACGACCTGTTTTCGCCGTCACTCCTAGTCGTAAGAATGCAGGCTTGCGGGCACCCCTACTTCGCCTTACAGGCAATTTCAATAAGTTTTTCTGTAACTTGGATCTATTTGCTTTATCTGCTGGAAAATTTAGAAACATATTGCTTGACACAATCAAAAATGTATTGAATCTTTAATATTCCTTGGTAGCTGTAATTTATT
The DNA here is from genome assembly GCA_916614155.1 of Mesoligia furuncula. NCBI lineage: Eukaryota > Metazoa > Arthropoda > Insecta > Lepidoptera > Noctuidae > Mesoligia > Mesoligia furuncula. The sequence continues at coordinate 13,302,267 of OU744807.1, forward strand.
TGTATCTTATTTTGTGTACTTATCTATTCTGTCCGACTTTAACTTTATCAACATTCTCTTTGTCTTTTTGTGTATCTGTGGAGAACGTTGTTGGTTGCACATTTGTATATCGCCTTATGTTCTATTTACGTGTAATATATAATGTGTAATTGTTTGTTCTTCTGAATAACTAAATAAAATAAAACGTCCTGGGGTGGTGCCGCTAAATCAATTTTACTGCACCTAGAACGCGCTCAAAGAGCAGTTTTAAAGGTCGCTATTTTTCGTCCATTTAGATTTCCTACACACCAGCTTTATATGGCATGTAAGGTGCTAACAGTACGTCAATTATTTATTTTGAATGTAGTTTTATTCCTACACACTGAACTTTATTTTAACCCAGTACTAGTACAGTAGTTTTTGCTAACTCGCAGACTAAACATGCTTTTGCTAACCGATTTTATTTATTTTTAGGACCCTACTTGTATAACCAGTTTAACAGAGTGTTAAAGATTTATAGTTTAGGTGTAGTTTACTAGTACAGGAATATTTGGCAAAACTCAATTATGCAGACACGGAAAAACTACTAGAAATTTTAAAATAAAATCTATCTACCTGTTCTAATATAAGTCTCTTCATTTACCTAATTAATAATAGTCTCCACTTTATCTACTTACTTTAATATTATTCGTTAATTTATTTAAACATAATATATCTTACATAATCTAGTTTTAAAATAATAATATATACCCAAATAGGGTATATATTATTATAAGGGTCTTACCGGAGAATGGGCAGCAGCGTTCTCTATTTATTCCACCCTCATACCATACTGCGATTGCCAACCCGCCTGCCAAGCGTGGCGATTATGGCAAACCCCCCCCAAAATTGGGGGAGGCCTATGTCCAGCAGTGGACGTCTATCGGCTGAAACGACGACGACGACGACGACCCAAAGAGTAACTCTAAGACATTGAAAATATTATACCTTCTTTTCAATTTAGCTTCTAATACATTTATTGTTGTCTTCTTTCTAAATGTTTGGTGTAAATTGATGGCCTGAAACACAGGGTTTCCATAAACTTAGATCAGGCAGGTCTACTTTACAGTTAGAATTTACTTTTCCTCAATTGTAATTAATGTAGGGGAGGTAAGCCTAAAACGGATAGCCCGCCTAAAACGGGTATGCTTTTTAAATTGCGCACCGTTATTGCTAATTAGAATGTGTGCGTGCAGTGCGCGGACCCTGCCGCTCGCCAATCACAGGGAGTCGGCGCGCTTCTCTGGCGGACACGAGTTCACGGTAAGATAAGAAAGAAGTTTTTTGCTATTTCCACTAAAAAAAATTGAGTTACATTACTTTTGAATACTCGAAAACGGTTTACAATATGTTCTTACTAGTTTTGTGTTATTATTTTGCAATAAATAGACGTTTTATTTGTGTAATAGGTTGGCGTTTATTATTTAGGTTTTAAGGATATGAGTCGATTGAAAAAAATACATGCTTGTGGGCAAAAAGGGTAGGGGTAAAGCGGGTGCCCGTTTTGCCCATACCCGATTTGCCTTGTATAATTTCATTGACTGCTTATTAGTTCTTTTATTTTTGCAGATGGTTAATAAATGCAAAAGAAATACTGCAAATGCATCGTGGGATGAGGGAGTTATGAAGCTTGCGATAGAAGAAGCTCTCAAAACTTCCGTCAATGGTGCAGCAAAAAAATATTGCATCAACTTTTCGACTTTACAGATACATGTAAAGAAAGGATGTCAAAAAAAATCTAGGAAGATTCACAACAGTTTTTACAGCAGCTCAAGAATTAGAGCTAGTTGAGTATCTATTTCATATGGATTATCTGTTTACGTTGCCAACTCATTACGTTGTCTACAAAGTGCCGTAACCATTCCAAGATTACTGGTCCATTGATCCAACCATTATCACTGCAAGTAGCTGATGATCCTGGTGGAGCTCCACTGAGTTATGATTGTTAAGAAACAGTTTTAGTCATTGATTGACGTTGACCTAATGTAATTCAGCCCCTACCCGCTTTGCCCAAAAGCCCTACCTGCTTTAGGCCCCCCCTACGGGCAAAACGGGTAATTCGAATGGCAAAGATTTTTGTTATTTTTTTATTCTTAATGTACAAAACTACTAAATATGTCATTTATTTTATAGTCCTTGATAACTAAACATTTCAAAATGTACAAATAAATGTTCAATTTGTATCTATAAACTGTTTTTATTTATCATCAACCTTAGCTTACCCGTTTTGGGCTACTCTCCCCTAAATCCTATTTTTACTTTATACTTGTTTTTTTTTTTTTGATAAAGCTGAAAGACACGTAATCCAAAATCGACAGATCTTTTATTATCCGAGGAGTGTAAAGACTTACTGTTGAAAAATACCAGAAGCTTCGCCCTTCTGATGTGAAAAACAATCGATTCTTTATCCGTTACCAAAACGGCAAATGTACAAGACAACCCATTGGAAAAAATAAATTTTCGGGTATGCCTCAGGAAATCGCTACTTATTTAAAGTTACCTGATGTTAAGCTGTATACAGGCCACCGTTTTCGGAGAACGTCTGCGCCACTCTGTTAGCAGATTCGGGAGTGGACATGTCTGTTTTAATGAGACATGGAGGATGGAAATCATCTGCGGTAGCTGAAGGATATAGAGAAGACTCTATTAAAAACAAAGTCAAAATTTGCCACCGAATTGTCGAAAATATAAATTTAAAAGAGTCGTCTCCGCGCCCACCTACATCTAAAGAACATCGTGAGCCATCACCCATGCCAGATAATAATCAAGTTTCTCAAAAAATACATTCTGGAACACCGTTTTCTGAGACAATTTTTAATTCTCAAGCTGTAAATAAATCTACAACTGTAACGGATGGTAGTAAGTAATAAAATTGTTACGATGCACTTCCATAATTGTTCAAATATAAACATTAGCCTCTAATTATTTTTATGTTTTGCTCCTAATTGTATAAGTATAAATAAATAAACGTACTATTCTTATTCATAAGTTGCACATACTTATTTTTTCATAGAGGGTGATAAAAAGTAGAGTGTCCACCTCGGGAGCAAAACTATTTTAAGCTCGAGTGTTGTACAGACTGGCAGGACATCAAGCTACTCAAAACTGTCAAATTTTCTCAATCAACTTTGAACCTTATCGTTTAGTGATAAAGTTGAAAATCGATTAAAGAAATTTGACAGATTGTAGTAGCTTGATGTGCTGGCGTCTGTACTTTGCATCCTGAGCGCAGCGAGGGATTCAAAGTACAGACGCCAGCACACTCTCGCCTTCAAAATGGTTGTTTGCTCCCTTGGCAAACAATCTACTGTTATTACTCTAATTCAATATTAAATAGATTATTTAATTGTATTAAATCAGAGTTAACTATGTCAACACTTTGCATGACATTTTTTGACGATTGTAAAACGAGCTGAAATGAAGGTATTCGTTATACGACAGTTGAACCGCACACTTGTGAGAATTAAATTCGTCTAAATCAATATAATCATTAGAGAAGAGATCCTTTAGTTGTGTCCTGCCGAACATCTAACATCGTAAGATCTAAACATTCTAACTAGCTTAACATTTACTCACATTACAAATATTTAGTTCTGTTATGCGTAATTAATGTTTATTTCGAAATGAATAGGCTAATAAAGTTTAAGGGGGTAGATTTTACTGCTTGCTTCCATTAACTCGAAAATGGGTATGGGTCTTTGAGTTAAGTTATGAACACATCCCAAACGATTTTTCAAAACTCCACCCCTGTGGGAGTGAAAAGCGGGGAGTTTATTTGAAAAATCTGATCCCTTTGATCTATAAACTTAAAAATTGGCCCGAATACTAATTATCTAAATAAACGATAAGATCATAAACATACATTTTCGAAATATTTAGAGGAAAGTACGAAATACACGCGGACGAAGTCGAAGAAGCTAGTTCTAATATAAGTCTAAACGCAAAGACTTGTAATGGCTTTCTGTCGACTATTGTTTCCTTTCTTTTTTGTTTTTTTTAGCTTTAAGTCTTTCATGCTGTAATAAATAAATAAACATTATTTTATTTTTACACCCGCCTACTACGGTGCGGGTACGGGTAAGTTAATAGTAATACCTAATTAAATTACAAACTAATTTGTGTTCTGCTCTATGTACAACTACATTTTTCATAAATATGGACCAATTCATAATCGACTTTTGATTGGTCAAAAGCATACGGACTAGTGGACGGAATAAACGGAGTGTAAGACTAAGCCGAATCGGGAGCCCCCAGTTCGGCTGCACGTAACACGAATTACCTGCCGTTCATAAATTGTGCGGTCCGCTCTAAGTTATTTGAATATGTTTTGTGGTCAGTCCAACCATTGAGATTTTAACATACTTACGTACTGCGCATTGCCTGTACACTCTCGCCTTCAAAATAGTTGTTTGCTCCCTTCGCAAACAAACTACTATTATTACTCTAACTCAATATTAAATAGATTATTTAATTGTATTGAATCACAGTTAACTATGACAACACTTTGTGTGACATTTTTGACGATTGAAAAACGAGCTGAAATGAATTTAAATCAATATCGTTATAATCAACACAAAAAACACGTCCGCTTAGTCTCGTGTTTACGTAGTAACTATTTAGTAATCTGTGCTCGTGTCTCAATGAATGTAACTCATTCATTGAGACGCGAATATGAATGATGAAAAAGTAATTCATCCGAGTGGGTCTCAACATTATCGATCGTTAGATTAAGAAGCTCATTGCTACGACAAGCCAAAATGTACTATGTACTCCAAAATTCAACACAACCAGTAACAAAAAGAAACAAAGTAATACTCACAAAATCAGATACGTTGCTATTAGCAACTAAGTCACTTTAATACCTACTTAATTAATACAAAATTGTTATGTAAGTAAATACTCACTTTTGTCAGGAGATAGATTTCATCGGGAGCGTCATTTAAAAAAGATTCGACATTTTGGCCAGAAAACACCTTGGATTTCTTCGGTTTATGCCCTTCGGATTGTCGTTTCAGATAAGCTAATATTTTTGAGTATGTTTCGATTTTAATGTCGTTATTGGTACAGACAGCGTCAGTATGTGCTAACCCCTCAAGTTTTAAAATGTTACACTGCTACAACATTGAATTCCTTACGAATAATCTAAAGAATACTTCAAAAAGAGTTCATTGCTTCGACTCGGATTCGAACCATCGCATCACTGAACGTCTGAAAACTGCCGGTATGAGTATGAACTCATACCGGCAGTTTGACGAACTAGCCAGCGAGCCCATAATTATGAATTGCGATGAAATTGTTATCTACTATCGTCCGAGCCATTTTATCTTTTGGTCCCTGTCTAATCGATAGATGTTATAATTTGAGAGTATCCCAATGATATTTTAGTAAACAGATATGTTATGAGCGTGCAAATCGTGAAGACTAGAAAACGTCCTAATTGGGACGTATTGCCTTTAGTCTGTGTCACGCACGTCTACGAGTGAGACGGTGCGCGCAGCTACGTAGTTACCATCCAAAATGCCATTTTGCGTATTTAGAAAGTGTACCAATTATGATACCAAAGTTAATAAAACACAAGGAATCTCATACCACACGAAAGTACACATTATACTTCGATTTATTAATATATTTCAGTTATTTTCCTAATATTCTGATATTTGGAGGTTAGGAAAAAGAAAGAGATGGAAAATACATTTCTTGCCGTAAGAACGACAAGGATGCGAGCACTCCGGACATAGAATAACAGTACAGATGCGAATATTAGGCAGTAAAGTCATCTTTACACCAGAGTTCTAGTTTCCCTTTTAATAACTTTTCTTTATAATTTTGTTTGATATAAGTATTTAATTATAAATTAAACATGTCATAATATGTAGGAAAAGAAAATATTAATAGCTTATCGTTAGGTTACCATAGTATGTCACAGATAGTGTTAAAATAAACCTACCATTGAGATTAAAATTAAATATTTTCGAAGGTGTATGATTATTTTTACAATTGTATTTCTTTCTTTTTAAAACGTGTTTTATTTTTCACCTACCTACCTTTTAATAGGTAGTGTCGTAGTGTTTATTCGTTGCATAGGCACAAATCCCGACTACAAATTCTGTACACGCGGTTTGTACTTTCTGCCTAGTTAATTTGTTAGTCTATGATGCCAACGTGTGGTGATTGGTAGCCCGAATAATGTTTGTTTACATTCACGCGCAATTGACAACATCTAGCTGTCACTTTTTTTCTTATTGGTTTTATCAAGCTATCCTTTTTCTATCCTTTTTACTTGTAGTGAAATGTAAAATGAATGAAAAGTGTGTATGTGTGCTGCCTCTCGGCGCGGAACACTTTTTTTTGTTGTTTTGTAAGTGTATAACATATCTGTTTATTAGAATATCATTGGAGTATCCATTAATTTTACTTGCTTACGTTGTCGTTATAAAATTAATCCATACCCTCAACTCAAGTTATAACTACAACGTTTGACAACAACGGTCCAAGACAAGTTGCAAACGCTTCAAAACTTGTCTCTTTCGATGTCGCTTGTCAGACTGTCAAATATCAAATTTGTATGCTGAGACGACATGACAGGTCACGTGACATTTAGCTTTTCCAATCTAAAATATTTCTACCGTATTACCACGGTATCTACAACGCCACATGAGAACAACGCGTCATGCTGACGTCACGCAAAATCCTGCATCTCGCAAGCAGCGCAACTAGCATAGATACAACGGCCCGACATGAATCACCGGGCAGTTGCCCGCCAGACACAACACCCGTCTGGTCGGAGGATCCTTCCTTTTCTATGGAGGATGAATGACCTTTATACCCTGTTCCTCATACCTCTATACTGGTGACCCCGAGAATGAACGTCAACGCAGCCTTCGTGCACCTACTCCAGCGTGACGTCATCATCATCAATCCCGCAAGCTTTGGAGCGGCGAGTCAACCAGCCAGCCAGCATCCACGGCATCAACGGGTATCCTGACCACCAGCATGCAGCAAACTCAAACTCAACTTAAACTCAAACCATTTATTTCAATTAAACCATTTACAGGCACTTTTAAATTGTCAAGAAGTCGGTCAGTCAGAAAATATGAAGCTAGTTGCCCATTCCAAAGCGTAGGTACCTATGGAGAAGAACGGGCAAGAAACTCCATGGACACTCTTTTAAATTGTATTTTTACAAAAATATTAGTTACATCATTAATGTTGAATTTACAATTATATGTGAGAACGATGTAAAAAAATACGTACGCGTTAAGAGCGTCCAGAGTACAGCAAATAGTAAGAAGACAACAATCCAGAAATAAAATAATTAAAAAGGCAGCTGAGTGATGACCAGCCCCAACTGACGGCGCCCGTTCACGAACATGACGCATAGATCAGCACCATTCAGCTCAACCATTTTGAAGGGAGCTAAATGATCCAATACACACGCCATTACGCCACCGTCAGCGAGACATTTGTGTGAGCATGACATACTATCAGCCGCCATGGCACATTCAAGTCAATGAAAGACATATTACCCGGTAAATGGTAAATATGTCTGTGTGGTGCCGGACTTAAAGTATTGCACCACCCCTTACTTCCCGTGGGTGTCGTAAAAGGCGACTAAGGGTCTTACCGGAGAATGGGCAGCAGCGTTCTCTATTTATTCCACCATCATACCATACTGCGATCGCCAACCCGCCTGCCAAGCGTGGCGATTATGGCAAACCCCCCCCAAAATTGGGTGAGGCTTATGTCCAGCAGTGGACGTCTATCGGCTGAAACGACGAAATGGTAAATAAGGTATAGTACATAATTACATAGAACTCACATCTGTGCTACGCAATTATACAATGCAAAGGAAATTGAGTTAATACAATGCAAAGATAATCTTACAATCTTCAGCAGCTCCAACAGTATTTTCAAGAGTTAATCAATTAGTTGTGGTTGTGGAGCAGGACCAACATTGAGCCAGGCATTCATATTTACTTGCAAGAAGATACCTTGTTGTTGTTAGGTCGTCGTTTCAGCCGATAGACGTCCACTGCTGGACATAGGCCTCCCCCAATTTTGGGGGGGGTTTGCCATAATCGCCACGCTTGGCAGGCGGGTTGGCGATCGCAGTATGGTATGATGGTGGAATAAATAGAGAACGCTGCTGCCCATTGTCCGGTAAGACCCTTAGTCGCCTTTTACGACACCCACGGGAGGTAAGGGGTGGTGCAATTCTTTAAGTCCGGCACCACACAGACAGTTGTTAGGTATAAGAATATTATTACTGGTACCTTCTGTTGTCTTACAAACTAGTTTAAATGATTATCCGGAGTTAATCCCAAGACTTCCATGTCATCACCAGGCAATGAGCTCATAGTGCGTGAGGAAAATGGAACCTCCTTCGTATAAACCACAGCGACCACACATGCCTGGTCATCACCCTCAGCCTCATCAGCAACCTCGGCACAGCACACTGCACTTTCGGCTGGTCCACAAGCAGAGCCCTTGAAAACCCTCTCCTGGTCGACGCCAGCAGTCAGCCTCAACCCGGCGCTGTACCAGATCCGACGCACTGGAGCATAACGAAGCGCCACCCCGACTCACTGGGGACATCTTCGCAGACAGTTCCGACTCACCGTGAACTATGCGGCAACCGGTTCCGACTCACTGAAACCTCAGCTGGCCTGGCAAGCATCACAAGATACAAGACACAGCCCACTATCGACCTCCGGTCTCCGCGGGGGAGTGATGTAGCGGTACCTACAACGCCACATGAGAACAACGCGTCATACTGACGTCACGCAAAATCCTACATCTCGCAAGCAGAGTTTAACGCGCAACTAGCATAGATACAACGGCCCGACATGAATCACTGGGCAGTTGCCCGCCAGACACAACACCCCTCTGGTCCGAGGATCCTGCCTTTTCTATGGAGGATGAGTAACTTTACACCCTGTTCCTCATACCTCTATAGTTTGCGTTAATAGGATGCCACTAAGACTTGTCTAGGGACTAAATCAAAATATAAATTTATGTTGTAAAATAAGACCACAGTTTTAATAAATATTATGAAATGATTATTAAAGTATTTTTTTTTTACTTGATTTTTAATTTTTTTATAAATAATTACTAAAACAAAATAGAAATATAATGAACAAAAAGCACATTTCATGCCTAGGATTTGAACGTCCAATCATAGGCACGTCAAGCGGTCTTGAAACCTTCAGTCTATTTAGACGGCGAATAAATCATCGTAAATGTTAACCCTATTATTGCTTGTCGTTTTCGCAATAATAAAAGTCATCATCATCATCATCATTTCAGCCGAAAGACGTCCACTGCTGGACATAGGCCTCCCCCAAGCACCTCCACTTCGACCGGTCCTGTGCTTCCCGCATCCAACGGGTTCCTGCGGCCTTCACAAGGTCATCGGTCCACCTTGTGGGAGGCCTTCCAACGCTACGTCTTCCGGTACGCGGTCGCCACTCCAGAACCTTTCGGCCCCATCGGCCATCTGTTCTGCGAGCAATGTGCCCTGCCCACTGCCACTTAAGTTTGGCAATTCTTCGGGCTATGTCGGTTACCTTGGTTCTCCTGCGGATCTCGTCATTCCTGATTCGATCACGCAGGGAAACTCCAAGCATAGCCCTCTCCATTGCCCTTTGGGTGACTTTTAGCCTTCTTATAAGGCCCATTGTGAGCGACCACGTTTCCGTTCCATAAGTCATCACTGGCAACACACACTGGTCAAAGACTTTCGTCTTGAGACACTGCGGTATGTGGGACGAGAAGATATTGCGTAGCTTCCCGAACGCTGCCCAGCCGAGTCGGATTCGTCGATTTACCTCTTTCTCGAAGTTAGACCTACCTAACTGGACGGTTTGTCCTAGGTAAACGTACTCGTCCACGACTTCGAGTGTAGCGTCTCCGATTTTTATGAGAGTGGGTGTTACATGGGCATTTGACATGACCTTCGTTTTGTCCATGTTCATTTTAAGACCCACTCTTTCGGAGGCTCTACTGAGGTCATCGAGCATTGTACTGAGGTCCTCCATAGTCTCAGCCATGACTACGATGTCGTCGGCAAACCGAAGGTGAGTTATGTACTCGCCATTGATGTTGATGCCAGCCCCTTTCCAGTCCAGAACCTTGAAGACATCCTCCAGTGCAGCGGTGAACAGTTTCGGAGAGATAACGTCTCCCTGTCTCACACCTCGCTGCAGAAGGATAGGTTTCGAGGCCTGATCCTGGAGTCTGACTGACATAGTGGCGTTTTCGTACAGACACTTCAGCACTTCGATGTACCGATAGTCGATCTGGCACCGTTGAAGAGACTGCAGCACAGCCCATGTCTCGATCGAAAAGGCTTTCTCGTAGTCCACCAACGCTAAGCAGAGAGGCAGGTTATACTCTTCGGTCTTCTGTATAACCTGTCGCAACGTATGTATGTGGTCTACGGTGCTAAAGCCTTTACGGAATCCGGCTTGTTCGGGAGGCTGGAAGTCGTCAAACCTGCGCGCAAGACGGTTCGTGATGACTCTCGAAAACAGCTTGTAGACATGGCTCAGGAGTGAGATGGGCCTATAATTCTTAAGGAGGGCATTATCGCCCTTCTTAAAGAAAAGTATCACCACACCCCTGTTCCATGCCTGTGGTGTTTTGCCCTCGAGTATGACGGAACCAAACAGCTTCTGAAGGGCCTTCAGGACGGGTTTTCCGCCAGCCTTCAGCAACTCGGCCGTAATTCCGTCATCACCCGGTGCCTTGTTGTTTTTGAGCTGCTTCAGAGCCATCCTAATCTCGTACAGGCTGACGTCCGGGATGTCTTCGGTATAGTGCCGGGTCAATCTAGCTCTTGGATCGTTTGCCAGATTCATAGCGGGGTTATTTGTTGAAGTGTATAACTGTCCATAGAACCTCTCGATCTCTCTCAACAGCTCAGGTTTGTCAGATACGATCCTGCCATCATCGGTCTTCAGTCTCGTAAGCTGGCTCTGCCCAATAGACAGATCTCTAGCAAAGACCTTGGAGCCTTTATTTCGCTCTATCGCGTCCTTAATACGATCTGTATTAAAACGGCGAAGATCGCTTTTCAAGGCCTTAGAGATCCGTCTATTGAGTTGCCGGTAATTTAGCGCATCATCCGTAGACTGCAGGATCATATCGCGCCTCTCCTTCATGAGCCGCAAAGTAGGATCAGAGAGTTTCTTTTTTGAATTCGTACGGCGGGCCTGGAAGATCTTAGACCCGACCGTATGGACAGTTTCCACGAACCCATCGTTATAATCGTCCACGGAGCTCCCTAGGCATTCGAAACGATTCTGGAGTTCGAGCTGAAAGCTCTCGGGGTTTTGGATCTGGATCGGTGCTGGACGGAGCGTAGACTTCATCAGTCGAGATCTTTCCAGCTTGATATTAAAGTTCAATGTGCCTCTTACCATACGGTGATCACTTCCGGTTTTCACCGCGTTGATCACAGAGACATCATTGAATACTTGCTTCTTCGTCGACATAATGAAGTCAATCTCATTTTTAGTTGCACCATCCGGGCTCTGCCAGGTCCACTTTCTATGCTCACGTTTTCTGAAGAAGGAATTCATCATAAAGAGGCCTTCCTTCTCCATAAAACTGGCCAGTAGGTGGCCCCGGTGGTTCCGGCATCCAACTCCAAATTGCCCCACTCGCAGCTCATCATCGTTACGTTTACCCAGTTTCGCGTTGAAGTCCCCCATGACAACGGTAAAGTGAGTTTTAGAGCCATGCTCTGGAAATATCCTCATACATGGTCTCCACCTCATCGTCGGGGTGTGACGAGGTCGGGGCGTAAACCTGTACGACCTTCAGCGAATACCTTTCAGATATTCTGAGTATAAGGTACGCCACCCTGGTCGACACACTCTCGATTTTCACCACGTTGCTCACAAGGGACTTATGGACGATAAACCCGACACCACCTTGGGACTGCTGGTTGCCCTCCCGGAAATATAGCAAGTTTCCGGATTTAAGGATTATCGAGTCCTCCCCCTCTCTTCGGACTTCAGATAACCCCACTATACTCCTATCTTGCTCAATTCTTCCTCGAGTTCGGTGATCTTCTCGTCGGTCCGGAGTGTACGCGTGTTGTATGTTGCCAGGTCCAGTTTTCGGTGATTGTGGTAGCCGGATCTCTTCCGGGGATTCTTAGCTCCCCTTGCCTCACCGTGGCCTTGGCCGCTACCGTAACCAAGGGTAGGCGGGTCGCCGGGTACTAGGGGCCTAGTGATTTTTGTGCTTGTCATTCTTGGGGGGGTTTTGCCATAAACGCCACGCTTGGCAGGCGGGTTGGCGATCGCAGTATAGTATGGTGGTGGAATGCATAGAGAACGCTGCTGCCCATTCTCCGGTACGACCCTTAGTCGCCTTTTACGACACCCACGGGAAGTATGGGGTGGTGCCATTCTTTAAGTCCGACACCACACGGACGGATAATAAAAGTATTAACGTTTTATTGAAAAAAAAAAAAAACAATAATAAAAACAGAATTTAAAAAATAAATACTAACTTAAACTTATTTATTCACTAGAACAATACATTAATTAAAATAAAATGTTTTTGCAAAATACAAAAACCAACTTGGGCCTATCTCGGATTTCAATGCACATGTCTTTTGGGGGGGGGGTAATCACTTAATGGAGCTGTGTGTACTAACTGTAGATTTCAGCATAGAATATAATACTCCAAAGAGTTGTAGCAGGTTGTTTAGATTTGGCTAAATAAAAAACACATTTTCCGAAAAAGATTTCGCTCTTCTTGAATTTTTCCAAAGGATGAAATTGTCATATTGTATACCTACTTTTATATATTGTTCACGGGATTTCGTAGGTAAAAGACTGTATCACATTTTTAGCGTCCGATACAATGTTCTCTGGAGTTAATATAATAGGTACTTTCATTATCACTACTTGAGGAAGACATACAATTTTTTTTATAAAACTAAGTAAAATCCTAATTTGAGTAAACAGTTACAAACGAAAGCAGAATGCTTTTCGCGCGTTTTTTTATTTTTTTCACAAACTTTGTTTTTAATTTGGCTTGCGCGCATTTTTTTTTATCATACAGCCAGGGACTTGAAGCATTACTCAAAATAACGTTACGCGTGGCGTAACAAAATTAATTCCTTGGCTATAATGATACTGACAAACAGAGCGAAATCTTAAACAGTTCTAACAATACTATAAATTATTATTCATTTCGATACCCTCGAACGAATACAGCGGTGGCTTGTGCCGGGGCGACCGGGCGACGACGGTGTGGTGGTCAGCTGGCAGGAAAGTTCTTAAGAATAACGTTACAAATGAATCTATAATTTTTTTATTGTAACGTTATTGATATTTTTAGGTTTTAGTATCGTTATAAATTTTGGAACGATAGACGATAACATTAGTGGTAATTGTGGTAACGGAACGAAATTCTTTTCTTTTTCAATTCCCTGCATACAGCCTGTTACTTGTTCATACAATGTTCGTGATTGACCTCTTTAGTGATTGGAACTTTTACTAACAATATCCACGTTCCAAATTCAAATCACTTTTAGTCCCTAGGGATTAAAAAGCTATTTTAGTCCCTGTTTACAAAGAATACACTAGCTCTTTTTGAATAGATGTGATATAAATACTATTTTAATATTTGCTAAATTTAATACTTATACAATTGTGCTCTCACTACTACTAATATTTATAAAAATACACCACATCTTGGCTAATGCATTCCACCACCATACTATACTGCGATCGCCAACCCGCCTGCCAAGAGTGGCGATTATGGCAAACCCCCCCAAGAATGACGAGCACAAAAAACACTAGGGCCCTAGTACCCGGCGGCCCGCCTACCCTTGGTTACGGTAGCGGCCAAGGCCACGGTGAGGCAAGGGGTGCTAAGAATCCCCGGAAGAGATCAGGCTACCACAATCACCGAAAACTGGACCCAGCAACATGTATGTTGCCAGGTCCAGTTTTCGGAGACACGCGTACACTCCGGACCGACAAGAAGATCACCGAACTCGAGGAAGAATTGAGCAAGGTACGATGGAGTATAGTTGGGTTATCTGAAGTCCGAAGAGAGGGGGAGGACTCGATAATCCTCAAATCCGGAAACTTGCTCTATTTCCGGGAGGGCAACCAGCAATCCCAAGGTGGTGTCGGGTTTATCGTCCATAAGTCCCTTGTGAGCAACGTGGTGAAGATCGAGAGTGTGTTGACCAGGGTGGCGTACCTTATACTCAGAATATCCGAAAGGTATTCGCTGAAGGTCGTACAGGTTTACGCCCCGACCTCGTCACACCCCGACGATGAGGTAGAGACCATGTATGAGGATATTTCCAAAGCCATGCATGGCTCTAAAACTCACTTTACCGTTGTCATGGGAGATGTAAAGGCGAAACTGGGTAAACGTAACGATGATGAGCTGCGAGTGAAGCAATTTGGAGTTGGACGCCGGAACCACCGGGGCCACCTACTGGCCAGTTTTATGGAGAAGGAAGGCCTCTTTATGATGAATTCCTTCTTCAGAAAACGTGAGCATAGAAAGTGGACCTGGCAGAGCTCGGATGGTGCAACTAAAAATGAGATTGACTTCATTATGTCGACGAAGAAGCAAGTATTCAATGATGTCTCTGTGATCAACGCGGTGAAAACCGGAAGTGATCACCGTAAGGTAAGGGGCACATTGAACTTAAATATCAAGCTGGAAAGATCTCGACTGATGAAGTCTACGCTCCGTCCAGCACCGATCTAGATCCAAAAGCCCAAGAGCTTTCAGCTCGAACTCCAGAATCGTTTCGAATGCCTAGGGAGCTCCGTGGACGATTATAACGATGGGTTCGTGGAAACTGTCCATACGGTCGAGTCTAAAATTTTCAAGACCCGCCGTACGAATTCAAAAAAGATGCTCTCTGATCCTACTTTGCGACTCATGAAGGAGAGGCGCGAGATGATCCTGCAGTCTACGGATGATGCGCTAAATTACCGGCAACTCAATAGACGGATCTCTAAGGCCTAGAAAAGCGATCTTCGCCGCTTTAATACAGATCATATTAAGGACGCGATAGAGCGAAATAAAGGCTCCAAGGTCTTTGCTAGAGATCTGTCTATTGGGCAGAGCCAGCTTACGAGACTGAAGACCGATGATGGCAGGATCGTATCCGACAAACCTGAGCTGTTGAGAGAGATCGAGAGGTTCTATGGACAGTTATACACGTCAACGAATAACCCCGCTATGAATCTGCCAAGAGCTAGATTGACCCGGCACTATACCGAAGACATCCCAGACGTCAGCCTGTACGAGATTAGGATGGCTCTGAAGCAGCTCAAAAACAACAAGGCACCGGGTGATGACGGAATTACGACCGAGTTGCTGAAGGCGGGCGGAAAACCCGTTCTGAAGGCCCTTCAGAAGCTGTTTGGTTCCGTCATACTCGAGGGCAAAACACCACAGGCATGGAACAGAGGTGTCGTGATAATTTTCTTTAAGAAGGGCGATAATGCCCTTAAGAATTATAGGCCCATCTCACTCCTGAGCCATGTCTACAAGCTGTTTCCGAGAGTCATCACGAACCGTCTCGCGCGCAGGTTTGACGACTTCCAGCCTCCCGAACAAGCCGGATTCCGTAAAGGCTTTAGCACCGTAGACCACATACATACGCTGCGACAGGTTATACAGAAGACCGAAGAATATAACCTGCCTCTCTGCTTAGCGTTTGTGGACTACGAGAAAGCCTTTGATTCGATCGAGACATGGGCTGTGCTGCAGTCTCTTCAACGGTGCCAGATCGACTATCGGTACATCGAAGTGCTGAAGTGTCTGTACGAAAACGCCTATGTCAGTCAGATTCCAGGATCAGGCCTCGAAACCTATCCTTCTGCAGCGAGGTGTGAGACAGGGAGACGTTATCTCTCCGAAACTGTTCACCGCTGCACTGGAGGATGTCTTCAAGGTTCTGGACTGGAAAGGGGCTGGCATCAACATCAATGGCGAGTACATAACTCATTTTCGGTTTGCCGACGACATCGTAGTCATGGCTGAGACTATGGAGGACCTCAGTACAATGCTCGATGACCTCAGTAGAGCCTCCGAAAGAGTGGGTCTTAAAATGAACATGGACAAAACGAAGGTCATATCAAATGCCCATGTAACACCCACTCTCATAAAAATTGGAGACGCTACACTCGAAGTCGTGGACGAGTACGTTTACCTAGGACAAACTGTCCAGTTAGGTAGGTCTAACTTCGATAAAGAGGTCAATCGACGAATCCGACTCGGCTGGGCAGCGTTCGGGAAGCTACGCAATATCTTCTCGTCCCACATACCGCAGTGTCTCAAGACGAAAGTCTTTGACCAGTGTGTGTTGCCAGTGATGACTTATGGAACTGAAACGTGGTCGCTCACAAAGGGCAATGGAGAGGGCTATGCTTGGAGTTTCCCTGCGTGATCAAATCAGGAATGAGGAAATCCGCAGGAGAACCAAGGTAACCGACATAGCCCGAAGAATTGCCAAACTTAAGTGGAAGTGGGCAGGGCACATTGCTTGCAGAACAGATGGCCGATGGGGCCGAAAGGTTCTGGAGTGGCGACCACGTGCCGGAAGACGTAGCGTTGGAAGGCCTCCCACAAGGTGGACCGACGACCTTGTGAAGGCTGCAGGAACCCGTTGGATGCGGGAAGCACAGGACCGGTCGAAGTGGAGGTGCTTGGGGGAGGCCTATGTCCAGCAGTGGACGTCTTTTGGCTGAAATGATGATGATGAATGATGAACTGAGCGAGCAAGGAAGCACCTATACATCACATGCGTGTGTATATGCAATTAAGTGTTAGATCTTCAAGACAAACAGCGCGATAATGAATACAATAGAAGCTCATTATTGATGCCAAGATGATAATCATTTTACAATAATAAACTAAGGAACATTCAAATTTCAAACTTTGTTAGATTTTAAAATTAACACGTTGAACGTCAGACAGCAGACACAATAGAAAATCTATTGTTCGCGGTCACCGGTGACCGCGTTGGCAGTCAAAGCCTTAAAACATAATATTAGAAAATATTGAGTGCATGCTAAGGTAGCGGGTAAAACAATTTTGTTTAAATCCGTTTCTTTTCTAAATAAAAGTTTTGCAGTTAACATCTTTGCGCGCATGAATTTTACCTTGTTTCACCCATACAAATTCATAGCGTTTTTCTTTAGCGATGGTTTTTGTTTTATTGAAAAGTTTTTGGTTTTTGTTTTATTGAAAAGTTTTTCCACGCTTAGATGGTCATTGACGTAAACACGTAGAGGTGCTCCTTGGAAACCGATATCAGAGGTGGACCGATCCTTGTCGGCACGCGCAGCCGCAATAAAGTTCTCCTTTATACCTATACCTGTTAAGAAAGCTCACTATCACTAATTTCTCCTTGGAGTTAGATATAGTTAATCTGGGCCTTAGGACAGCTGTAGTTGATTTTGCGGCCGATGGCGTCAACGATTGAGAATAAATTCTCATCCTTCTTTAGGGGGACTCCCTTAATGTCCATTGTTTAGCCGAGATCGCTGATCATGTGAGGAAAGCTCAAGCTTTGTTGAAGCTAACTCTACTTGCAATGAGGAAACTGCATCCTGAAGCTTCTCGAACTCAGAGGCTTTTATTTCAAGGTTAACAAGTCTGGTGTCGAATTCATCCAGCCTACCACTAGACGATTCATAGTTTTTCTTGAGCTCGGTCAACTCATCTTTATTGGATTTTATGTCGTTGACTAAAGTTGGTAAATCCAGCAGCTGTTTCTTTAATTCTTGAATCTCACTCAGCACTGTGTCCAGTAAAGCTGCAGGCTGAGGAGAAAGTAATGCCAGGGACGAGAAAGAGCATTTCCATTGTGCTCTTCGGTCAGCACCCAATTTCCTCCAAACCCCTTCAGAAATATTGGCACAAGAGAAGTCCAGGAATTTCTTGCAGCTCGCACATTGGACCCCGTAGTTAAATTGGTTACTGCAAATTGAACACGTCTTCATCACGAACAAAACAATTACTTATGTTAATAAAATCCTAATCTTATTTCTATAGAAAATAAAAGTATTATAGGAAAAATAATTACGGAATTAAATTAAAATTACGAAAACCATACGATGTAGGCGTTTTACAGTGTACCTATACTTACCATCAACTGTTAACAAAAAACCTTCGGTACTTTAGTCCTTGTTATAAACTATTCACAGGCTGTAGTTGACGTTGATTTCCAATTCAATGGTGCGTGTGTTAGAAAATAAAGTATTAATCTATTTTTAAGTATATATATATGACACTATATATTACCCTAAATATAAAGCTTTGAATATCAGAATGGTTACTAGTATTTAATATGTGTAATTAATACCTATGAATATGGTATATAGGGAAGGGTCTTATGAAATAAAGCACAGAAAGAAAAGACCAGACATTTATTTAAATTAACACTTGTCAGTAATTAATTTGAAAGCTAGTCGTCCGTTCCACATCTAGGTCATCATGGAGAAGAAGGACAAGATACACCATGGAAACAGTATTAAAGTATCTATCAATAGATTTTTTATATTGCCATAATTATCGTTATTTTAAAAACAATTAATTCTATCTCTTGGACCATTATCCAAAGGAACTCGGAATAATAGCAACATAATAAAAATAGCTAGGAATATTTACACATTTCGAAACATTAGCAATATTGGCCATATTGTAACATATACATAATAATGATAATAATATCAATTAACTTACGTGACATTTGAGGGGCAATTCTCGTAATTTTAGGAACGTTCATTGTCTGGTCTGTCTCAATCTGTCAAAAATACCTCTAATCTCCCTACATTTTGACAAGTTTTTGACATTTGTTTGAGATGAGACTGCGACTAGATTTTGAACGTTTTAAATTACGAGAATTGGCTTTCTGATCAATCTATTCCACATAATAACGTTACTAGTACTAATCAACTGAACATCTGTAGGCCGAAGCTCCGTTCTGGTCGATGTCTCGAACCAGAATCATCCCTGCCATTTTTTTTTTGAAAAGGGCATCTCGCAGTTCAACCTGAGGGGTTGTCAACTGCTTAACCGGGCTTTCCTGTGGATGCCTCAATAAATTAAGGCCTCCAGCCAGGGCATAAATAAACTTACAAACTAAGCGACTACACGCTAAGGGCACCCCCTGTGGGGTACGGACCTCGGCTTAGGGCGTCGCTGGGAGAGGGCAGCAAGGGTCAGGCTGGATCGGAATTATTATTATTATTTATAGGGGACGAATTTAAAACTACAGGCTCAGCGGCGCGGGCTGGCTCGAGCAAGGGTCGGGGCGGACATGGTACGTGGTGTCGCGACGAGCCTCGACGGCGAGGGCGGAAGGACGGAAGACGGGTTATGTGGTTTCTAAGTGTGCTAGTGCTCTTTCTACTTTCCTGGAGGAGGGTAGTGCCGTCATCGGGGGTGGTGAGGGTATGCCTTGGTCGGCGAATCTTACTTATACGGGAGGGAGTGTATCGGGAGGCCGCCGCAATCAGGGGATTGGGGTGCTTAATGGCAGAATCAAAGAAGCGCTTTGTGAGGCGTTTCATGAACTGCTGGGCGGTGGGAAGTCTGAGATCTACGTGAAGGTTCACGTTTCGGACATAGAAGGGGGCTCCCGTGACCTTTCTGATGAAACGGTTTTGTAGGGTCTGCATTTTATGCAGGTGATGAGGCTTGGCGTGTGCGAAGACTACACAAGCGTATGTCATGATGGGACGGATGACAGCGGTGTAGAGGCGCAATTTGCACTTCAGTGACAATTTGCTGCGGGAAGTCAGTAAGGAGTGGAGCCTACCGAGAGCGAAAGCGGCGCGCGAACGCGCCGTCTTTATGTGCTGTTTAAAACTATGTCGGTCATCGAGAATGTCCCATAAGTATTTGGCTTGCTTATCCCAAGGGATCGGCTTGCCATACATAGTGATCGGGCTGGAGAGGGAGGGGAGTTTGCGCGGTTTCTTGAAGTGAACCGCCTAACTCTTATCGGGGTTGACCTCGATTCTCCATTTCCGGAACCAATCGCCTAAGGCGCTTGCGGATTTTTGGAGAGTGCGAGCGATAGAGCCCTGACTGTGACCCGTATAGTAAATAGCGGTGTCGTCGGTGAAAAGAGCCAACTGAGCCGATTTACTTTTGGGAATGTCACTGGTGAACAGGGTGAATATGAGGGGGGATAGAACGCCACCCTGGGGGACTCCGGCACGGACCGGGTGGGGTGGAGAGAGTGAGTCTTCGATGCGATAGCGGAAGGTACGATTCAACAGATAGTCTCGTAAGATGAGCACGAGACGGTCTGGCACACCTAGATGGTAGAGCTTATATAATAAGCCATTGTGCCAGACCTTGTCAAATGCTTTCGCAATGTCGAAGAATAAAGCACCTGTTGGCGCACCGCGCTGGAAGCCAGCGCTAATGTGCTCAACGATGCGGTGGACCTGATGGACGCACGAGTGTTTAGCTCGAAAACCAAACTGCTCGTTAGGGATAGGAATCATCCCTGCCACTCGGAGCTCCCTCTTTTGTAGTCGTGAACAAACAACTTTGACTTTTTATCTACTTGCTACTGTTTGGAATATTTTCTATAAATTTTTAACAGTAAAAGAAATACTTATGATAACAATACTAAGTACTAACTAATACTTTAATTTTTTTTTTTGAAGTAAGCATCTATTTACTTAAACAATGACATGTACAACCTTTACTGTATAAAGTATTATATTATTTTAATTATTGTGAATGTGAGGACTAGAGTCAAGAGCAAACCCAATTCAAATAAAAAAATAAAAAAATCTGGCAGTTTGAGTAAATTACGCGGCCTACCCAAATGTCCTTTCTTTGGTATTGTTCGTTGAATCGTTGAGCTCCTCAACTTCTGAGTTGAGCTGCACGGTCCGCTCAATCTGTGTGGTTCTTTCCTCAAAAGGCCATTTCAGACACCAATCTACATGGTCTTCCTACGATCTGACCGAGATTTTGTCTGGACTTTAAAAGAAACTATGACCTCTGAGTTTCTTTCGGCCTTTCTTCTCAGAGTAGTCAGATAGGAAACGCCGACTTCATCTAGTTTAAAAAAATAAGATTGACGTGTAAAAGTGTTTGTACAAACCTCATCATCATCATTTCAGCCGAAAGACGTCCACTGCTGGACGTAGGCCTCCCCCAAAAGGGGCGTTTGCCATAATCGCCACGCTTGGCAGGCGGGTTGGCGATCGCGGTATGAAACGTACTTACAGAAAATAAATCATTTATAATTAGGATAACCTATTACGTGCAGATCGGGAAAGCGTTGAACTTTTTTTAACACTGAGTTTACAATTGCGCTTTTCAAAAAAACTTCACTTATTCGTGGAAACTGGATTGAAAGGAACAATTCTTTTCTCTTGGTATCTAAGACAAATACGTGGGACACTCAGAAAGTTTTGCGAAAATAAAAAAAATATTGTAGGTATAGGTAAATATTTTTTTATTAAATCTTTTCAAAGTACCTACTCTCCACTAGCCTCTATACAAAGTTTCATGTGTCTGAACCAGTTTTCGAAATACTTTTTCCAGTCCGCCGCAGGCACCTTGTTTACAGCCTGCTCGAACGCTGACAGCGCATCTTCCTGCGACGAAAATTGTATCCCTTTGAGCAGATTTTTTTATTTTCGGGAATAAAAAGAAGTCGCACGGTACTAGGTCAGGGCTGTAAGGAGGGTGACCCAGGAGGTAGACCGGCGAGCTGTCCAGGAAGTCCCTCGTTTTGAGCGCGGTGTGCGAAGGCGCGTTATCGTGGTGCAGCAGTAGCCCGCGGAGCCCTGCGTTTGGTCGCTTGTTGCTCACAACAGAGAAAACTTCTGCCAAGCATTTGGTAGTATACCATTCAGCGTTGATGCTTCTTTGGTTCCATAAAGGAATTGACACCAAGTAGTCAGTAAAATTGAAAAAGCTCGTGATCAAAATCTTCCCCCGCTTCTAGATCGCTACACTTTGGTAGGCGTTGATTCGTTTTGAAACACCCAAACCCTCGACTGGCGCTTCGTTTCTGGATCGTATTGATAAATCCAAGACTCATCACCTGTAATGATGTCGTAAACACGCCCAAACGAGCCTGCTTCAAATTTGTTTATCATATCACGGCACCATTCCACCCGGGCCTGCTTCTGAGCATCGGTGAGGTTCTGCGGCACCCAGCGTGAAACTATCCTTCTCACGCGAAGATGCACGTGTAGAATTTCGTGAAGGCTTCCCGATCCAACCTGCAGTATGTGCTGAAACTCTTGATACGTAACTCGCCTATTATCTTGGATTACATTTTTCACTTTTATTTTATTTTATTTGGGAAAACAAACAATCGTACATTGTATATTATATCTAGAAACACTGTATGCTATAAGTAAATGTACAATCCACTACGTTTCCACATGTTACTAATTTATGATACAGTTTTGGTAAATTTAAATAAGATCAATATATAACAACAATACAATTTTTTCGTAATCTTAAAACCCAATAGTTTTAAGATTACGAAAAAATTGCAAAAACATACTTAATTAATACATGCATACAATAATTAAAAATTTATTTTGAACAAGGAGGTTATTAATTTGTTTTTTAAATTTTTGTTTTCTTCTGTAATAGGGAAAAAATAATATACTCAAACTGCCAGATTTTTTTCTTTTTCTTCTATCGTCAAAGGGCGACCACTTCTTTCTTCATCCCCTAAAGTTAGTTGACCGCGCTTGATTTTGTTGTACCAACAATACACGGTTGTCTTAGAAGGGCCTTCATCCATGAATGCCATTTGAAGTCTATCGTACGATTCGTCCGATTTCAGGCGACTCTTGAAATCGTAAGAAATCATAGAGCGAAAATGTTTCCGGCGCTTTTTTAATGAAACACAATGATTTAAATTAGTTCGCAAACAATGTGGACGGAAATTTTGAAATTGGAACGTACCTATTTTTACTTACAAATTATAATCATATTTTCAAAATGGCCAGTCTCTCATACATAAAAACTTTTTTCGCAATTCTTTCTGAGTGGCCTGGTATATTATACGTGTATACGGTATACGCCACATACGTGAATTTTATTGAAATTTTCATGTGTTCTATAAAGTTGTGAAAAAAAATGAGGGCGCTGCGGTCGTGCAAGTAGCAACCCTGTATAGTGTGACTAAATTGATTTTGATACTAGCACATTATTTTGTACTAAAAGCAAACCTGGTTTTAATGAAAACGAGCTTTTTTTTTAAACTGGATAGAAAAGGTAGTCGTGAAATCCGTAGTCTTATTAAAAAAATCTACAGAAACCAAAGACAATTTACTCTTTGCAGATACTAATCATAAAAGTAGGTAACAGCGGAAACCCAAGTAGATAAAAGTATCTACTTATAATAAACTAAGAACATCACGCAATATCAAAAAATCGTTTGATTTTTATGGAAGCATCTAAAAATGAAAAGTATGCTCGGTTAAAGCAAAACATTTTACAATG
This sequence comes from Mesoligia furuncula, assembly GCA_916614155.1. NCBI lineage: Eukaryota > Metazoa > Arthropoda > Insecta > Lepidoptera > Noctuidae > Mesoligia > Mesoligia furuncula. The sequence goes on from OU744807.1 coordinate 13,325,790, forward strand.
AAGACAGAAGAATACTTTTAGAATATTCTAGATTATTTCTTAAAACAAAATAGCACGTGACGTACATCGCTGCTGGTGTTCTATGTAGCACATAGTGAATGTCAACAGTCAACTGTATAAATGTATAACCTGGAAATGCATCTTCGATGTGAATCACAATATATGCGGGGGCGATAAATGCTTCCTCAGATGAGTGCGGCAAAGGTTATGCGGTTACGATGTCTCTGTATTGTTATTTTATGATAATAGTTAGTCTTGGTTCAAGATAGTGTATTCGATTGGAAATCACCATTGTAGGTATTAAGTAACGCAACGGTAACCTATAAAATTGCTAAGAAGGTTGTCTTTAAAAGGTCGCTTTTAGCTATAAGACCGCCCATTGTGTCACCCCTTGTAAAATTTCTCTGTTTATATCCTTAATTTGTATGGAGTAAAAATAAAGAGTATCCTATCTATCTACTGATCGTTGGATTAAATACTTTTTTACCATTGCCACTCGAAAAAGGGCATTTTTTTCATCGGTAGCAGTGAATAAAACTCCCTTTTAGTCACTTAGGGAATAAAAACATTTTGAATTTGGAACAAGCACGAATTTACGAATTATGTACAAAAATAAATAAAACGTGCTGAAAGTACGTACTGGCTGGCTATATGGAGCTATTCCATAGAGCTATAAAAGTAAATAAAAAAAAAATATTTCGCCAATTTAGGTTCTTTTTTAGCTGTTATCGTAGTTGTTTTAAGTCATTGGAAAAATGAATAACATAAACTATAATAAAATGAGTTCTTCCAGTGTCGAAAATGAGACACTGACTCCTGAATCATTTCGAAAGAAAGCAGCAATTATAGTAGATAATTTGTTGCCGCCAAAATCTCGGGAGTTGTACCTGAAAACATACAATTTGTTCTGCGACAGGAAAACCACGAATGGCGCCAATTCCTTCTCAGAGTCCGTATTTCTTAACTATTTCAACGAATTAATCAAGACTAAGAAGCCGTCGACACTTTGGAGCATATATTCTATGCTAAAAGCCACAGTGAGAATCAAACACAACATTGATATTTCAAAGGTACTCAAAGTTAGTGACATATTCGAGGGTAATACGAGTAACCCAAAGAAATCTAGAGTGCTAACCTCCCAAAACATTGAACGTTTTCTAAATGGTGCGCCTGACCACAGTTTTCTGGCTGTAAAAGTAAGTACCTATTTATGTACAAACTTTAAAAGTTTTATTTTAAATACAAATTTTATACATATTTTTTAAATTATTGTTCACAGGTTTTGCTAATTTTTGGCGTGAATGGGGCCTGTCGCAGTAATGAATTATTAAAGATTACTATGAACGACATTCAAAAACACTCGGAAAATTTATTACTGATCGTTTTAACTGATACGAAAACAATAATTGATAGAACGTTCGTGATACGGCAAGAGTACGTAAAAATCGTCGATAAATATCAAGCTTTACGGCCCACTAATACAAAAACCGACAGGTTTTTCATGGCGGAAAATGTACTCGGAAAATATATCGGCTTCCCTTTCTTTTTCTCATTTGAAGTCAATAAAATAGGTGCGATGCCAAAAGAGGTTGCCACATTCTTGAATATATCAAATCCCGAACAGTACACAGGACATTGCTTCCGTAGAAGCTCTGCCACCCTTTTAGCAAATTCTGGTGCTGATCTTAGAGAACTGAAAAGCCACAGAGGGTGGAGGTCCAGCACAGTAGCAGAAAGCTATATCGAGGATTCAAATGAAAACAAAGCCAAAAGATGCAGCCGAATAGTTGACAGTATAAATCTAAAACCGTCTACTGTTGACCCTTGGGCGCCACTATCTCCGGCGCGCCCTTCAACATCGAAAGAACAACCTTGTGGAACGACTACATTACAGCTTTCTTAGCAACAGCAACCACAAAATATGGTGACTTTGCCAAACACCCAAGTCTTATCTAATACGAGCGTTTCAAAACCAAACAAGAACATTACACTGAATTTCGAAAACTGTTCATATTTCACTATTAATTTTTAATGTTTATAAATTAATCCTTTGTTCTTTTATTACCGATTATAAAATAAAATGTGATAAATACTATACTACTATTTATTTTCTCGCAGTCAATGGTAAAAAGTAGAGTACACAATTCGTGAAAAAAATAATTCATCTCGGTCCTTGTATCCCTCGCTCCGCTCAGGATTCTAATATAGAATACCTCGCTACGCTCGATTCTAGAATCCTTCGCTGCTCTCGGAATCCAACTTACTCCCTCGAATTAAATTCCCGTTTTTTTCACTTGTTGTTTATTCTACTATTGTTACATCATAAGCGAACAATTCAGCGAAATACTTCACTCGTTAGTACAACGTTTTCAACAATTTATGTCGACCTGATTACGCGTTACTTGTATAGAATCTATTAGTCGGTCCAAGGCATTCAATCGAAATCCAGAGGGTAAAGGAAGTAAGCCTTAATTTGCATTTGCAATTCAAATGGCACGCTATGCAGGAGTAAGCCTTACAAGCGGTTCGCCACACATCAGCAAATGAGCAGCAATATCAAATTTATAGAATATGTTATGAATACCCACTTGTTGTGACGTCACTGAATTCCCTTGTGTGATTTAGTTATACAAATCGTACTTACAGCTTTTGCAATGATTTAAATTGCAAATTATTATGGCACGTGTCCAATTTTTATTTCATACATAGGTTTTAACGAGGAATGTTGAACGTATGTAGGTGGAGGTGGAGTAGGTATGTTTTGATTTCACTCTTTCTTTTCAGTCTATCGAACTGCATCGGTTAGACTGGAAGCTGGGTCCAGTCTAACCGAGAGTCTAACCGATGGAGTCTAACCGACTATGTTGGGGTCCAATATAGTCGGGAAAAGGCTAGGCAGATGATGATGAGTTCCATCGGAATATATACTTTGGTAATGTAACCAAACCTTATCTAGACCTTAGGTGGGATTTGTTTTTGATTGTCCCACCCTGCTTAGGTTTAGAGTATGTGCCATACCTACTGCAAGTAAGCTTTACTGTTTTAAATACTAAGTACTGTACGGTACTTTCAGGAATTGTAAATACGACTATACTTACTACGTCTGCATCTGTTTCCATCTTTTGGGAATCGGGTAACCAAAGGAAACCAATTATATTGCGCTGTTCGTGGGCGCCGACTACGATTATCTATCATGACATACATTTCTCAGGTATTCTGCGATAAAGTGAACACAAAGGCTATTCCTACATCATTTTCATGTATATTACTCACCGTATTTTTAGGGTTTCGTACCAAAATGGTAAAACGGAACCCTTATGGTGAGACTCTGTCCGTCTGTCTGTCACAGCTGGATATCTCAAAAACTACTAATGCTATCAACTTGAAATTTGGATAGTTTTAGATGACGTTTCCCCTTTTATTTTTTTAAATAAGAAATAAATAAAAATATATGTATATTTTTTGCAACAGGGACTGAAACCCCTGAAAATTCGAAGTGGGGCTACTAAAGTATGTGGGGTATCATATGAAAGAGCGCAGTTTGCACATTCTCAAACATTTTTTCTTTAGGCCGCACAGAAAAATAGCATCCCCCCCCCCCGCCTTATCTCCGAAGTTTGCAAAGAGAAAAATCTGAAATTATTCTATGTGATAGAAGTTTATGTAGGTATCTAAAGATTGCAGGAAAAATAAAACGAAGTCTCTAAATAGCACGGACGGAGTGATTCATGAGGAAGGTTTAGGTGTATTATGTATTAAGGTTTTGTGAGAATTGTCTGAAATGTGACGATGATTGTTGAAGATGTCGGAAAAAAATCATGCCGACTGCTTTACTGATGTGCGCCGCGTAAACATTGGATGAAAGGAGGATGGGCGTTTTGGTACCCGAAAACTAATTCATCATCTGCCTAGCCTTTTCCCAACTATGTTGGGGTCGGCTTCCAGTCTAACCGGATGCAGCTGAATACCAGTATTTTACGTAGAGCGACTGCCTATCTGACCTCCACAACCCCGTTACTGGGTAATACGATACTCCTTGGTAAGACTGGTTGTCAGACTTTCGGGCTTCCGACTACCCGTAACGACTGTCAAAGATGCACGAATGACAGCCGGGACCAACCGCTTAACGTGCTTTCCGAGGCACGGAGGGGTCACGGTATGTAAAGAATGTCACCCATCCACTGACCAACCGCGGCAAGCGTAGCTTAACCTGATCGATCGACCTGTACGGCTTTTTGTTATTTAGCCACGGGCCCGAAAACTAATTACATCCAATAAAAATAATTTATATGCTTACAGATTGAATATTTTTTTTGTTATGTCTTAATAAACAGAGACCAAATAGGCAGACATGCAACCTTGGAACATTATTGTTCATGTTTAAAAAGGCGTCGTACTGTGGGAAGATGTGCCTGTTATTTCTATTTTGTGGTACATGGGTTACGCTAGAAACCACCAGTTCAGTGCTCCAGCTATTTATTACACGCTCTAAAAAGTATAAAAAAAAAAAGATTTTTTAGATCATGTCTTTATGTCCGCTAGATGGCGCCGTATTTAATTTAATGTGTGTGTTTAATTTGATGTGTTTTTTTGTGTGTGTGTTTAATTTGATGTGTGTGTGTGTGTGTACATAGCCTATAATCAGCGGACGATCAAGACGCTTCCAACGATACCTCATTTGTCAAATTATGACAACGAGTTTAGAAGAAGAAAAAATCCTCATGGATGTCCGCCGCCCGACCACCTCGGTGTATCATCTCACACCTACTACGCAGGGGGTCGCGGGAACGTACGATAACCTAATCTAACCTTTAAAGGTTGTATATCTCTGAACGGACAGCGAACTGAGACTATCTCTCCTAACGACTATTGCTCTATCTAATTAGACCTTTAAAATTGTATATAAATTATTTTTAATGGTTGCTATGTTTTTCGGGTACCAGCTTCCATAAATTATTTCCATCCTCCTTTGGCACACAGATAGTTTGTAACGTGGATTTACACCTATGTGTTAATCCACGTTACAAATGTTACTACTAACTAAGTATATATGTACCCTATGGTACTTTAAATCCCGACAGTATGTTCCCGTGGGATATAATCCGACCTCCACAATGTTTTATTTTCACGTAAGAATAGGCAGAAAATACTTTGCGCAATTATACCAATGGCCATATTGATTGATCGACGCCCACGTCCCTACAGCAATGGCAGATTTATGTATAATTCGTGCCATGATAGTTCTATATCTATAGGCAGAATAAAACGACAAGTGAGCTAATAATAGGCACGTCACGTCTATGATTAGCGTGGTCTGTTCTGTCGCATATCATTCGGCTGGTTTCATCAACCGCCTGTTGCTATTGTGCGGCCGGAAGCGGTCGCCGGGCCGCTATTGTGACGGCCGTATTTACCCCTCGTTCAACTCTTTTCACAAAATGAGATTATTATACATTTTTTCTACTTGGCCAGCTAATATAAAGTTCCCTTAGGTTACGTACATTAAACTTCAAAGGATTCGCTCCTGTGCGAATATTTATAAAGAACTTTAATAATACAATATCTATTTCGGTTAAATACGATGTTTTTCTCAGCGTGGCCTTAAAGTTTTTCTTTTACTTATTCAGCGAAACTTCTTTGTGTTCAGTACCAATAATTTTTGTTTTTATTACAAATGGCAATTTACAGGAAGTACTCGTATGTTTGTGAGACTTGTACATAAGATAGAAGTCAAGGACAAAGAGCTATATTTTGGTTAGATATCACTGATCGCCAATGGAACTGATGCCAGCAAGTGCATTCAGTTTACGATTTCTAATCATCAATAACTGAATTTATACCCATTACGTAGTAAAACAACCTTGCCACCAGAACCAGCCAATACCTGGTAGTTACGTAAATAGGTACTATAAATTTCCAAGCGGCTGTTAGTTGGTAATCGTCCGGCGGCAAATTTAGATTATCCTATAAAAACAAAACATTTCAGTGTCGGCGTTTCACAATCACTAATATTATTTTAAATAAGTATGTCGCGTAGCGTGTAGCGGTGAAGTTCGGATCGAAACGTACGCGACACACTACGAAACTGTATCCGCGCCGTCCGATTGAAACGTTGCCAGGCGCCGAACCACCAAAATAATTTTCACTTCACACTCATCAGCGGGTTACTACACAATATCGAGCTTGGATTCCGTTCGCTGCGATCTGGCCGTACGTAATTCTCTGAATTGTGCAAAAATTGGTATACACCTTTTCATTGAAGAGTACCGGGGTACTCTTACTCTCTTACTAAATGCAATATAAGTATATCATCACAACCAAAGAACACAAGATCTCAGTAGGTACAGACATTTATAACAAATACATTACGATGATTAAACAGTGGTCTTCTAAAATATTAGATGATTAAACAATAAAGAAGCAGAAGCCACTTTATAACACTTCATATTGCAGTGTGATATCGTTTACTTGGAAATAAAATATTAGTGCAGTGAATAATAAAGGCGATAAAGCAAGCTGGCGGTGACGCGATACATTTATCTGAATAAAACAAAGCGGCGGCAACCGCGGAACATATTTACGTGACGTGTTAGCGACGTCACGCCAGAGCGAACCTCCTTTTAATGTTCCCGACTTTCTCCGCGTCTCGATTAAGTTGCAACTACTGCTATATCCGTCCCCATGAGAAATCTGTCCGTTATTTACCGTCCAGAACAGGACGGCCTGTAATTTCAGAGGATTTGAACACACGTGCTTTGAATTGAAAGCTACAAATGAAATTTCGTCTGGTAGAAGTTACGTCCAAATCCCAAGACTAGATTAACTCTAGTAATATTGTGTAGATTAATAACGGTTTCTGATTCTGTACTATTTATAATCATTTGATTGTACGCTACGTGCTACGTGTGTAATAGAAAGACCTCCGTGAAGTTAAGACTTCTTGTTTTTATTTAACTCTCCTTTAGTTAGAACGAGGATTGAATTTAAACTCAAGTACAGCTCTTTTCCTCACTGACTGCGTTTTAGTTCCGCACCGGATAGAGTTTTCGCATCGTTACTTGCACTTGCGTCTTAGATTCGTCCCATGAAAGTTTTTCTTTTACTTACTTGAGAAATAATGTTAAATGTCGACGGTAATATGTGGTTTAAAGCGTATATATTTTTAGACACCCACATTTTTTCGCAATTTTATCTGTAGTAAAAATATTAACTCTCTCTCAGATTTCAGTTTTATTTGGACAGATGTTAACGAATTTGTCTGATTTTATTAACATTTTATTAAATTTAGAATATGCTGAAACCTTTGTTGAAAGTTCATTTTGTAGGTAGCAACGATCCAATATTTAACAAAATTATTTTTTAAAGGTGCCTTTTAAAAAAGGTTCTTAAAAACTACATCAACCTATCATTTCTATAATGGTATTAATTTTACAATCAGACATTATCAGTCAATTCTTGGGTAAGAAATAAGCGGTTTCGTTTAATTATCATCTTATTATAATAAAGAGCGGCACTGCTGCTGAGAGATACCTTTTATATTTGAGGCTATTTTTAGCAGAAACATTAGAATTTGTTCAATTAACGAGAGTAATGGTAATTACCGGTTGGAATTGATATTTTATACGTTTTAAAGGCTAAGGATACACAGGGTGACATCGACGTGCAACCTGGTAAACCATGGAATCAGTACATCATTCTAAATCGCCTTGCGTTGAAATTTTTCGCAGGTTATTATTGTTATTAAATAAAAAATCTGCTGTTTAATCGAAAAGTGCAATAATTTTGACCGCGTAAGCAACGCGCTCAAAATGCAAAAATTTAGCAATTTTTAAAAAGTAACCGATAAAAAAAAAAACGAGTGTGCTTATATGACAACACGACTGAAGTGAAACTTCTTTAATAAGAAGAGAGGAAGAGAGAAAGAAAATGTGCGCGCGCACTGCTGTCTCTTGCTTATATCCCCCACTTAACTTCCGTTCGCCTTGCCCGATCACACTTTTCGTAACGCTTACGTCACGCGTTCGCCAGCTTACTCCCCAAGTCAAGCGTGCGTAAAGAAGTTTCACTTCAAAAATTCAAACTCAAACTCAAAGCATTTATTTCAATTAAACCTTGTACAGGCACTTTTGAATTGTCAAAATTAAATAGTCTGTCAGTTAGTCAGAAAGTTGAAGCTAGTTGCCCATTCCAAAACGTAGATCTCTATGGAGAAGAACGGGCAAGAAACTCCATGGACACTCTTTTAAATCAAGTTATTACAAAATCTTGGGTACATTATTCTTGTTGCTTCTATATGTGAGAACAATGTAAAAAAAAAAAGACAAATGAAGAAACAATTCAAAATATAAGATTAAAAATAAGCCTTGGCAGTTAAGAGATGACCAGTCTCAACCGACGGCACCCGTTCACGAACATGACGCGTGGATCAGCACCATCCAGCTCAACCATTTTGTAGGGAACCGAATAATCCGACACACGCGCCACCATCGGTGAGACATTTAAGTGAGCATGACACGTTCTCAACTGCCATGCTCTTTCAAGTCAACAACAAAAAAAAATCATAATAAACGGAAACATGGTTCTTACATTTACAAAATAAAAAAAAAATGCTTCTAAATTATACAAAACTATAGTTTGCAATTTATTTAAGATGTTAATATAATTTACTACCAAACAGGAAGAGGTATCAAATATTGCAGTATTCAACAATTAAAACTGGATTGAACAAAATAAAAAAGTTATGTTCGTAATGTCAGAAAAATTTAAAAAGAAAAAGGGAAGCACCTCTTCCAAATATTGAAATTTTAACTAGTGAGCCCAAGTGCCTGTGGAGCAGGACCAGCATTAAGCCAAGCATTTTTATCTACGATATAATCATCCAACTTGTAATATGCTTGTCTACATAGTGTGCGTTTAATTCATGTTTTAAATTTCTTCTCATTTAATTGAAGAATATCGAATGGTATTTTATTATAACATTTTACACAGTAACCCATAAAAGAAGTTTTTACTTTAGACAATCTGAAACGCGGTTGATCTAATTTGTCCCTATTTCTAGTGTTAAAATTATGCCTGTCACTTATCTTACTAAAAAGATGTAGATTTTTTCGAACGTACATAATATTTTCATATATATATTGACAAGGAACCGTCATGATGTTAATTTCTTTAAACAGTTCTCGTAAAGAATCGCGTCTGCTGAGCTTGTAGATGGCTCTAACAGCCCTCTTTTACAGAATGAAGATAGAATCAATATCTGCAGCCCGTCCCCATAACAAAATACCGTAAGACATGATGCTATGAAAGTAACTAAAATAGACCAGTCTCGCGGTATCCACGTCTGTTAATTGGCGAATTTTCCAAACAGCGTAAGCGGCCGAACTGAGCCGCCCTGCAAGTGATGTTAAGTGCGGACCCCACTGTAGCTTTGAGTCAAGCGCGATCCCCAGAAAAACCGTATTTTCGACGAATTCAAGTGTCTCCCTATTCAATACAACATGACATTCATTACTTCTAACATTCGGTAAAGCGAATCTAATGCATTTAGTTTTTTTCTCATTTAATACCAAATTATTCACAGTAAACCAATTATGGACCACATGCATAGCGTTATTTACGTCGTCAAGCTCCTGTGCACGTCTGCTTACTTTAAAAATCAGTGATGTGTCATCAGCAAATAACACCATATAATAATATAATATATATAATAATATCAATGCAGGGCAGTTAAGAATCATGTACTGAATCCATGGTTTACTAGGTTTTGCGCGTCGATGCCCCACCACCCTGTATATTCTTAGCCTTTTAAAAAAAAAATCAGGAACATACTGAACTCATGTACCTCTTCTAGAGAGTCTAGAATCATATGCTGAATTTATGGTTACAGTTTATGCACCGATATCCGTATCAGCCTGTATAATTTAAGTGATATGAGTTTCAGTTTATCTTATCATCATCATTGTCATTGTAACTTATTATTTATTTATTTATTAAAACTTTATGCACAAGTAAAAGAAATACTGTACAAAGGCGGACTAATGCTTAAGGCATTTTTTACCAGTCAACCTTATAAACTTATCATTGTGTCATGTGTGTGATGTTTATTAATTAAATACCAGCTCACTGCGGTTTCACCCGCGTAATTCTCGATCCAGTGGGAATATTATATGTGTTAATCCTGATTATAAACTATCTGTGTGTCGAATTTCATTCAAATTCTGTTCAGTAGTTTTTGCGTGAAAGAGTAACAAACATCCATCCATCCATCCTCACAAACTTTCGCTTTTATAATATTACCTATTAGTAGGAATAGGATAGGGTAGTCAGAAGCCCGAAAGTCTGACAATCAGTCTTACCAGGTGTATCGTATTACCCAGTAACTGGGTTGTGGAGGTCAGATAGGCAGTCGCTCCATGTAAAATACTGGTATTCAGCTGCATCCGGTTAGACTGGAAGCCGACTCCAACATAGTTGGGAAAAGGCTAGGCAGATGATGATGATAGTAGGAATAGGATACGATAGTAGATATTGTTTATTAAATTAACACACTACGTAAAATTTGCCGTGTTATAGCCATCTGATATAACTGGTAAAGAATGACAGTTGTGATTTGAATATACGGGCAATTTAAGTAGGTAGTCAATTGGCTAAACAATTAATTTCCTCGACTTTACATGTGACTTATTGCAAACTTTAATTTTTTTATCATCCCTTAATGTCCCACTGCTGGGCAAAGGCCTCCCTACTCTCTTTCCACCTCCCTCTGTACAGGGCTGCCAAGGACCAATCTTTATGAAAAGAGTCCAGCTCCACCATCTCCGTCTGGGGCTGCCGCGATGTCGTTTGCCATTTAACTTTAAACTTATACAGATATTATTGTTTTTATCAAGAATGAAGTAACTCAAACTCAAAGCAATTATCAAGGTAATAAGATAAGGATTTACATTCCAAAAGGTCAACGAAGGATGACTAGAATCTTTTTTGAGTTGGCGTTGTACTAAGTTTTTATTGCAGAAATAGGTTTGTAAATACTTAGTTATCAGAAGTTGAATGTAGACTTTAAAATACTCAGGAGCTCAGGATTTCTCAGAAAGGGGAGCATTTATCTGCAAAGTTACAAAACATTTTTTATTTTTATTTCATTTTCTTTGGTTTTTAGTAAGTATCTATCTATACAAATAATCTTCTATAAAAGTTAATAAAATTAAAGTGTCTGTTTGTATTGTCAAAATAACAGCTTTTTACTATAATATAATATGTATAGCACTTTGCCCGCGACTTCGTCCGCTTGTATTTCGTAGATACTTTTCTCTAAAAATTTCGAAAATATATGTTTATGATCTGTAACATTTAATTAGATATAAATAAGTAGGTATTCGGGCCAATTTTTAAGTTTGTAAATAAAAGGAATCAGATTTTTCAAATAAACTGTACCCCGCTTTTCACCCCCACAGGGAGAAAAGAAAATTTTTGTAAAATCGCTGATATGTTCATAACTTGACTCAAAGACCGATAACCATTTTCGTGTTAAGGAAAGCAAGCAGTAAAACTTCTTCTTCTTAGCCACTTCTTCTTCTTTGCGTATCGATAGCAATCTAAATGTACTCGGCCCAGAATTCGGCTAGTTGTTTGGTGCCATCACCAGCATCCACCAGTTCCTGTAACGTGCAGCTGACAGGACACGCTGGACACGATATTAAGTGTCCCATCGTTTGTGGAACAGCACCACATTTACCCTCCAAGGTGGAGTTGTCTATTAATCTCCACCTGAACAGGTTTTCCTTGCTTCGACCAACCTGGGTCCAAAGTCTGTTTAAAGACGTCCAGGTTACCCAAGGTGGCATGTCCAGGTGGGAGGTCTTCAGCGGCTGGAACGAACGGTTTGGGTAACGAAGCACTGCTCGCCACAGCTTCAGTCTTTCTTGCGATGGTTCGCCCGTGAGTGGGACGACACACTTTAAAAACTGTTTCGGATTTTCAGACTTTGTCGCACAAGGATGTTGTAATGCAAAGGGTGTCGTGTGTCTGCAAAACACCGCTGGCGCTATTTCTGCTAGTGGATACAGCATTTCCTACTATGTTTCCCAGCAATCCACCCCTTAAACTTTATTACCCTTTTCCACCTTGGTAGAAGTCGATTTTTGAAAAGCCCTAAAACACATACCTACTTTTTTATTTTAGTAGTAGGTACCGAGTTTCGAGTTAATCCGATAGCGGGTTACATATTTTTATAACCTATTAACTTTGTCACCCCTAAATCCTCTGAGGGGTTTTTTAAACTAAAAGCGACATTCTTTATTATTTATTTACTGAGCCAATTATTGCCAAGTTTCAAGTTCATTAACCAAATGAATAAGATCTTTCATTTAAACTGTATCCACTCTTTTTATCCCCATAGGGGCGGAGTTTTGATAAATCGCCTGGGATGTTTCTATAGCTTGACTTAAAGATTATTTATACCAACTTTCCAATCAAGCCACGTAATAAAATACTCCCCTGTGAAATTGGCTATCCCTCTTCACCCCGTTAGGGGTAGATTTTCTTAAAAACCTAGTGATATACTTTATTATTTATTTTGGTCTTAATATTGAGTTTCGAGTTAATTGGACCTCCCGTCAAAATTCTCCCATACAAAATTGTACACCCCCAAGTAACAAGTTTAACCAAATGAATAAGATTTTTCATAAAAACTGTATCCTCGCTTTTCACCCCCACAGAGGTGGAATTTCGAAAAATTGTTTGGGAAGTGTTCATTACGTGACTCGAAGATTTATTTATACCAATTTTCGAGTTATTTAAGCCACGCAGTAAAATCCTCTCCTGTAAAATTAACTACCTCTTTACCCCGTTAGGGCTAGATTTTCGAAAAACCCTGATATACTTTATTCTTTATTTTTGGTCTGAAGTATAAAACCGAGTTTCGAGTTAATAGGACCGCGCGTTAAAATTCTTCCATACAAATTTTGACACCCCCAATCCCCCTTTAGGAGATTAGAAAAACGAAAAATGCCAAGTTTCAAGTTTATTAACCAAATGAATAAGATCTTTTACATAAATTGTATTCCTGCTTTTCACCCCCACCGGGGTGGAATTTAGATAAATAGTTTGAGATTTGTTCATTACTTGACTCAAAGATTATTTATACCAATTTTCGAGTTAATCAAGCCACGCAGTAAATTCCTCGCCTGTATAATTAACTACCCCTTTTCACCTCATTAAGGGTAGTTTTTCGAAACACCCTGATACACGTCAATCTTTATTTTTGGTCTTAAGTATAAATACTCAGTTTCGAGTTAATCGGACAGCGCGTCGAAATTCTTCCATACAAATTTTGCCACACCCCATTCCCCCTTTTCTTGGTTATAGTAAGAGGGGCCCATGGTTATATAATAACAGCCGCACAGGCCGATAGATCAGGTTAAGCTACGCTTGCCGCGGTTGGGCTGTGGATGGGTGACTATTTTTACATACCGTGACCTGTCCGTGCCTCGGAAAGCACGTTAAGCCGTTGACTCCGGCTGTCGTTCGTGGATCTTTGACATTCGTTACGGGTAAATGAGAAGCCCGAAAGTCTGACAACCAGTCTTACCAAGGGGTATCGTATTACCCAGTAACTGGGTTGTGGAGGTTAGATAGGGCAGTCGCTCCATGTAATATACTGGTATTCAGCTGCATCCGGTTAGACTGGAAGCCGACCCGAACATAGTTGGGAAAAGGCTAGGCAGATGATGATGGTTTGTTTGTTTTGGCTAATCTCCGAAACGGCTGGCTTTTTATCGACATATCACGCGGGCGAAGCCACGGGCAGAATCTAGTCATAATATAAAATAAATACTAATTAGAGACATGATAACTATGTATGTAATGACTTATAACCTCTTTTTAGGGTTCCGTAGTTCCTACAAGGTACCCTTATAGTTTCGTCATGTCCGTCCGTCTGTCTGTCTGTCCGAGGTTTTGCTAAGAGACTGTTAGTACTAGAAAGCTGTAATTTTGTAGGAGTGTGTCTAACAATTACGCCGACAAAGTGGTAAAATAAAATTTTCTACATGTGAAGTGGGGATGAATATTTTTTTCATCGTCTACCGGATCGTGTGGGGTATCGTTGAATAAGTCTTCTAAAATGACTTGACATAAAATAATTTTTCGATTTAATGCTCCATTTACGAAATATTAAAGTTTAAAGTGCAAATTTTTGTTCCAGTAAAAGGCGTCAGGGCGTCCCGCCCCCCCTCTAAAAGCTAAACTACTAGCTTGAAAAATCTGGAAAAATTCACGATGATAGTGCATTTCATGAACTTTAAAGGAAAATTATAGCGGTTAAGATAACTTTATTAGTTTAGCAGTAATAGTCGTTGAACTTTTGTGTTGGATAATTTTGTACCAAATACAAAATCCTTAGCATTAATCCTATAAAGTGACTAAGATGAAGTAGTTGCTTGTTTATCTATTATCTGTTTAAATAATTATCTTCGAAAATCTATATTTTGTTGTGTTTAGTATAGCTATTCGATAACAGATGGCGTTGTGCCGTGACGTCACTTTTGTAGATCGCGGTGTTAACATTTTCTTGCAAGGTATATGACCTCCTTGGTTACGTTATGTGTTAGTTTTGTTTTACTCAGGACACCCTTGTCATTTATTGTTATTATAACCATTAACTCTTAATATCTTTACCATTACATGTGTTCATTATATTCAGAATAAAGAACAACAGAATCGTACTATATTGTGATAACGGGCTACTACGGAACCCTACACGGTGCGTGGCCCGACACGCACTTGGCCGGTTTTTTAAAACTAAATACCTACATTTAATTTTTCACGTATTTATAATTAGCACAATGTACAAATGTAGTCAACGTATGATTTTTTGTGCATTTCAAATACATAAGATTAAGTTAAAAAATTATAAATTCAATCAGCTTTGGTGAGGCTATTCTTTTGTTCTTTTTACTATGTGCATAGATAATGTCGGAGATTTGCATTTAATAGAGCTCCGGTTTGCATAACATAATGTAGGTAATCGATACTTCACGTGGGTCTAGTATTGAATTTCATTTGAATAAGGTTTTGAATGCCCATTGAGGGCATGCCATTTTGACTTGCTCGTTATATTATAAGTTGAAAAATAACAATGATAACGTTACAGCCAGCGTCAAAATATAGGTACCTACCACAGAATAAACCTAATCGGCCTTATTACAAAACAAGATTTATCTTTAGACCCAGGTTTAAACCATCCAGCCATTTTTAAATTTCGAACTATAATCCGACGAAGCTAAAGTTCTTATTACAAAAACTGACGTTAAACCCGAGTCTAAGTTGTCAATTTTGCATTAAGAACTTTACATCTGCCGGAATAAAGTTCAAAATAGAATAACTGGCTGGAAGGTTTAAAATTAGCTAATAATAATAATAATTAACTAGGTCTAAAATTAGATCTCGTTTTGTAATAAGACGGAATAGGTTTCGCCCACGACTTCTTATAAAATACATTTCTTCGAAAATCCAGAAGCGTATTGAAGTTGGCGTTTTTCTGAAATCAAATAAATCGCATCGCCTTTATGAAATCACTAGCTTTTGGCCGCGGCTTCACCTGCATGGAGGCCGGAAATGATCGTAGTACCGGGATAAAAGCCCATTCTATCTATCTGTTTGCTTTTCATCTAAATCCGTTCAGCCGTTTTTGCGTGATTGAGTAATACCTACACATCCAAACGTACAAACTTTCATATTTTTTATATTAGTGGACTGGATTGTGAATTTAAAAAAATATTAAATCAAAGAGTTTTAAATGTTTTCATGCACTGTATTCGACTCACCTACTAACGGAATGTACACACTGCAAAAAAGTTCGATTTACATCCCACACACGGATAGATGTGTCGGTATGAATAGTTACGCACACAAACGTTAAATAAAACGAGCGCGCGAGCGAGCTCAGTTTTTTATTAGTGTGCGTATGTCGCACTAATAGGCAATAACTGTAGTACCGGTATAGTAATGATACATTTATCTAATTCGATAAGTTATAATATTTCGCACGTGTTAATTGTAACAGGTTTGGCACAATGGCTAACGTCTTTGGTTAGAGAACAAGAACTTTCAAGTACAAATCTCGGGCGCAAAACATTATTTTCGTTTTGTAATCATAATTTTCCTAAAATATCAAATTACTTGGTTGAATTACTAGCGATTCAATCCCCTTCATAGATGAGTAATTTACAACGTTTGAGACATGAGCACGGAATTCTCAGCTAATTTCTTTTGTTCACTGAGGATATTATAACAACCCACAATTTTTGTAATATTTTTTTTACCTTTCACCTTAATTTTAAAAAAATGAGCGTTCTTAGTTATCATTATCAGTCTACGAGTTTAATTTTCACTTCTAAGTATATTGATGACTACTCATATTCCTGTGCTTTCTTTGTTCCTAATCTCAATTGTGCTTGAACTTGATCCAATTATGAAACATTTAACAATGTTTAAAAAGCCGGAAATCGTTGTTTTGCATAAGCAAAACCTTTCTATTAGTGAAATTGCAAAGCGCTTATTAATGTCGGTGAGTAACAGCTACTTGTGACATCATTATTTTCATTATGTTTGTAATAGGTACCTCATCATTTCTGCCGAAAGACGTCCACTGCTGGACATAGGCCTCCCCCAAAATAGTGTATGTGTGGTGCTGGACTTAAAGAATAGCCACCCCATACTGGCAGGCGGGTTGGCGATCGCAGTATGGTATGGTGGTGAAATGCATAGAGAACGCTGCTGCCCATTCTCCGGTACGACCCTTAGTCGCCTTTTACGACACCCACGGGAAGTATGGGGTCGTGCTATTCTTTAAGTCCGGCACCATACAGAACTCCGGCACCACACAGAACAATCATTCAAATCGTATAAATAAAATAGTGATGATACACATTTATTATTGGTATCTAATGCCACCAATGTGAAGCGATGTTAACTTTTATTACATTATGAGGCAATATAAGTAATTTATTAACTATGATTTATCCACCAATCCACCATGTTTTTATCCATAGAGGAGAACCGTGCAGTTATAGGTCCATCGGTATACGGATTCTGGAGAAGTAGACCATCATCGACGTGGGCCAAAACCGAAGGCGAATTCTTCGGCTCATCGCTACGACATCGTGGCAAGGCACAGGGCTAATCCGTTTTTATCCACCCGCATAACTGCAACAGCAAATAATGTGTGCTTACAAATAGTGCGAAATCTCCTGCATGAAGATGAAGCTGGTTTACGCTGTAGTAAACCAGCACGGAAGGTTTTGCTGTCCACCGCTCACTGACAAAAAAACGACTTCTGTTCGCTAGGTCTTCTATAAATTTTAATTGAGAGAGTAATGTGTTTTTTTTAATGATAAAAATGTTTTAAGTAATTAAGTATATAGTGTAAGTGATGTTATTGTTATGCAGTTTGAAATTGTCCTAATTTCTTACTATCTAACAACGTGGGTATATCATACGCTCACAGACAGTTTAGCGTTTGCTATTCGTACCCGACCGACCGACTCATTAATTTACGCAAACAGTGACAACCCGTAACCCGTCTGTGTGAATTGTAAACCAAACTTTATTGCATTGTGTACCATCGTTATATGTTATAATGACCTAAAGCGCAGGTCACTTGCAGACTGCATAGAAAAGAAAGAGAAGCGCGATGACACAACGCTAGTAATTTATTGCAAAATATGAAGCAATTATCTATTTACAAAAAATCTATTGTTTGGACTAAAAAATTAAAACACTAGTTCTTTAGTATATTGCTTGTAGAATAATCTGACAAAAAATCAGAAGAATGATTGTATATTGTATATTAGTATGGTTTTTATTGTGAAAAGAAAGTTTTTAGAGGTTTTCATGATTTTCATGATTTTTTTCTATCATATCAAATTAGTTGTATTATGTTTTCAACACACTATCTACCTAGCATATTACCTATATCCTGAAGAATATCATATATTTTTCTGATTTTGTTTACTGTAGTCGATCATATACTTTTATTGCTTCTAAAACTTGCATTTTTTGCGTTTACCTCCTGTAATCCCCTTGTTGTATTTCTTGTGTTAATTCTAGAAAAAAATAGGTAACCGAACTACTAACGCAGAAAGCAAGCGTAGTAGTTAATGATTATATACCTACGAGTACTTATTCCTTCTTTTTAGAAGACCTGGGGGCCTAAAAAGGTCTCTTTGGCAGAATCATCCACCGCACACCCACTGCAGGACAGGGGGCCTCCCCTGTCCTCCAGTGGGTTGACGGCAGCCTCATATTTTTGTGCCACAGTGTCATGCAATGTTCGGAAAAGAAAAGGGCATCATATCTTAATTATACCTTCACCTCTAGGGCGGATCAAACACTACAACGCGTCACGTGACGGGGCGCGGGAAACGTAGCAAAATTCCTCGAATTTTTATTGCATTTGATATGTAAAAAATCACGCACGGGGGCGCGTTGTCTGCACCCCGTCTGACGGCCTCACAGATAGGATTTGCTTTAGATAGTAAAATGGCGCCGTTACTTCGTTTCAGTCGAGAGTGGGCGGACAATGCGAACCCTTATGTCAAACGCAACAAAGGAATAAACTTAAAAACACGATTGCGCCCGCGGGATGGTTCAGTTCAAAATAACACTAAATATTAATATATAAAAAATCTATTATTTAAATAGGCTTTTGGAAGAAATATTTTTTTTACTTACATATTTGAGTCCATTGTTACTTGTATCCTAACTAATATTATAAATGCGAAAATAAGTTTGTTTGTTACCTTTTCACGCCACCACTACTGAACTGATCATCCTGAAATTTTGCAAATACTTTGTCAGTTGTACAGAAACGGGCATCATCATCTGCCTAGCCTTTCCCAATTATGTTGGGGTCGACTTCCAGTCTAACCGGATGCAGCTGAATACCAGTATTTTACATGGAGCGACTGCCTGTCTGACCTCCACAACCCAATTACTAGGTAATACGATACCCCTTGGTAACACTATGGTTGTCAGACTTTTAGGCTTCTGACGACTCCTAACGACAGTCAAAGATCCAGGAATGACAGCCGGGACCAACGGCTTAATGTGCTTTCCGAGGCACGGAGAGGTCTTGATATGTAAAGATGGTCACCCATCCATGAGCCAACCGCGGCAAGCGTAGCTTAACCTGATCAATCGACCAATGCGGCTGTTATTACTTAGCCACAACACAAGCCTCTCGTGTACAGAAACGGACATAGGATACCTTTTATCCCGAAAAAAATGGTTGTTCCCGAGAAAAACAACAATAACGTTATTATGATAATAGATGGCGCCACGTGTCTTTCGAACGGAATCGACACTTATGCGGGTGAAACCGCGGGGCGCTGCTAGTATTAAATATAAATAAACAAAGCTATGAATATGATTCTAAAGCGGAGCAAACGTAACAGATCTTCACCAGCTAGGGTTGACTAAAAAACTTGGGTTAGACGTTTTAATATTTTCTTTATCAGGCATACCTACTGTTTTATATAAACATAAATAAAATAGAACAAGCAGCATGAAAACCTAAATGCTCGTTATACCTAATACCTGCAACAACCACGGTGCGAAGACTTTGTTATGTTAGCTAGAGAAAGCTCACGTAGGCGTTAATAACAACTAAACGCTACCTCGGCACGTGTGTGAGTGTACATGAACATGAACGACGCAGAATTATGAGGCAGTATGTTGTTTAAATGTCACCCTCATTAGGAAAGGTTCTTGCGCCAAATAACTGAAAGTTAGTGGTAACAACAACTAAGAAAGTGCGGAACAAAAATTGAAATACGTAGGTACCTATTCCGTTGTCGATCTGAGAGGTTCTCTTCATAAATGTTACTGCTCCAAACAGGCTTGGGATGTGTAGGTGTACTTGATAACTTATTTGTTCCAGACATTGAAAAGTTATTAAGAAAGTACAAGTTGCGCCCCGCGGTCTTTACCCGTATGTCTCGATCTCGTGGGAATACCGGGATAAAAAATATCCTATGTTCAAACTAGATCATGGCCTATCGATGTTCCAAATCCGTTCAGCCGTTTTAGAGTGAAAGCGTAACATACAAAAAATAAAATCTTTTCACTTTTTGTAATACTACAGCGTCCCGCGGTTTGTCCCGCATAAGTCTCGATCCCGTGGGAATATTCTATGTGTTAATCCTGGTAATCCCCCTCTTGGCATATTTTAAAGCATAATATTGCTTGGTATAACGTTTTTGCATAACTTTTATTAGCATAATAATACAATGGCATAATAATATTTTGGCATAATGCAAAGGTTAGCATAACTATCATTTGGTCTAATTTGTTTTGGCATAATTTAGAGTTGCATAACTAAACTTACATAATTTATAAGGCATAATATTTGTTCGTCTAACAATCATGAACATAAAAAACCGGCCAAGTACGAGTCGGCCTCGCACACGAAGAGTCCCGTACCACAAGACATAAAACGCCGAAGAAAACGTTTCTTTTATACTTCTTTAAATTTTAACTATATTTTATTTTTATTATTTGTTGTTATAGCGGCAACAGAAATACATGAGCTGTGAAAATTTCAACTGTCTAGCTATCAAGGTTCATAAAATACAGCCTGGTGGCAGATAGACAGACAGACGGACAGTGGAGTCTTAGGAACAGGGTCCCGTTTTTACCCTTTGGGTACGGTACCCTAAAAAGTCATAATTGGGTGTATGTAGCCTTTAATTTAATAAACTGATTGTTAGGTATAAGGCAATGTAATACACATGTTTAAATGTAGGTATTACTTAATGGAATAAAAACGTTTTACTGACTTAATATTACGTAAGAGCGAGCAAAGCGAGCTCGGGATTTGGGGCACCCCGACTCGGACAGGTTAGGTTCGAAGGGGATCCCCGTCATCTCCTTCGTGTTAGGTTCATTTAAAACCTGTACACAGAAATAGGGGTTCTGTCGACTACGTCTTAATATTATTGCTTGTAAACCACTTTGTTTTTACTTTGCCCCTAAGACGACCCACTGACAGTTACCATATTAACTTACAATAAAAATAAATAAATAAATAAAATAAATCATGGTCACTTTGTGACTGGTTTAGTAAATGATATTTTGTATATACGCAAAAATGGAACATAATAAAATAATCCGTCTACGGCGCGTAAAGCGCCTACGCATTACATTGGAGCAATAATCAACAATACGAAATATTGTCGTTATTTATTATGGTTTATTCCAAATAACATTAAGTGCATAAATCATTATGCGTGTATAATAAATGCTTTATAAAAGTATGCTTCATTATTATTATGCCAACAGTATTTATGGCAATAAACATTATGGCAAATCATACATAATAATATGCCTAATAGGTAATATTATGCGTAGTGAATGAATTTCGATATGCCATGCCGATGTTAATTACGACAATATATTATGAATAACATTAGTAAACCGTTAATCCTGTTTATAAACAATCTGTGTGCCAAATTTCATTCAAATTCGTTCAGTAGTTTTTGCGTGAAAGAGTAACACACATCCATCCATATTAGTAGGATAGGATTAGTTTAGATAAAAATGTAAGCAAGTACTTAGCCATAATTATTACAGTTAGGGGAACAAGTAGCAATGTGATAAATGGAAATCTGGCGACAATTAAAAGCCTTCTGTAGAAATATCGAAACTTTATAATATTAAAATACTTTAAGAATATTCGGAGGACAAGACATAGGTATCCATACTAATATTATAAATTCGAAAGGTACTCTGTCTATCTGTCTGTATGTTACCTTTTCACGCCTAAACCACTGAACGGATTTCGATAAAATTTGGCAGAGAGATAGATTGCATCCCGTGGAAGGACATAGGATAGTTTTTGGCCTGATATTCCCACGGGATCGACACTTATGCGGGCTAAACCGCGAGGCGCTGCTAGTACCTTATAAACTCTCAGAACGCTATCAACGGGATTATCAGCGCTCACCTTACGGCAGTAACTGTAAGAGGAAATCTAATAATAGCCCGTTTTATAGTCGGTGTATATCATTCCTTATTAATTTTATGTTTTGTGGAGAGTATAATAATAACATCTAAGAGCAGCATTATGAGCTGATCATTATTTTAATTATACACAGTTATATTGTATTGTAGGTGGGTATCGCAACTGTTTACTTTTTATGTAACTTATACGTACGTTACGTACGTTGTAACGCACACATCAGCGTTAAGTGATATAATAATAAAACCACCGTATCTCTACGTTGACGTCGTGGTTGCTTGCGTGTTTCAAACTTTAGGTCTGTGCGGGTAGAGCCTACTTTGCCGGAACAGGTCTAGTGTGAGGAACAGCCGGAACAGGTTTAGTCCAGACCAAGAGAGATACGGAAACCCGCAGACGAGTTGTTGAGCAGTAGCGATTCCACGGATCCTATCTCCCGGAAGAAGTCTTGTTACTCATCTCTGGCTTGCCTTTATTGACCGCCTGGAGTGAACGCTGACGAGGAACAGAGCTCCCCCCACCTCTTTCTTGCTTTTATTAGCTGGCTTCAGTAGGGATTCGCAAGAGCAAATGTGCTCGGAGGAAGGAAGTATCTTGACCATCTTCCATGCTCTGGGATTGTTCTGATAGCCGCGCTCCTCTAACACCTCGGGATATGTTGCCCCCTTGTCGCTACGTCACCAAGTGCTAGCGACAGATTCCTGGGGTCCATTATTGAGTGTGCAGGTCACCCCCTGCCATTTTATCTGCGTTTTCATATAAAACATTGGTCAGGTACGTGCCGTAGTCTTTCCGTAGTCCTAGATAACTTAGCCACTCAAGCCCATAATCAGGGGCGTGCACAGATTTTTCAAAGAAGGTAGGCAAAACAAAAATCTCACCAAAAATACTGCGCTTTGGTTTCGGTTCGTCGTCTTGTCGATCGATGATGTAGGTAATTTCCAAATGCCAGCTTAAATACCTATCCATATGTCTCTGTCGCTCGTAGTTCCGAGTTGACGCGAACAAAAAGGATATTATACGACAAATAAAAACTTTTTACGTAAAAAAAAACAACCGACTTCCAAAAAAAACACTACAAACTGAAAAATAACTTTAATTTCGGAAGTCGGTGTCAATAAACGAAAATGCGGAACCAAAGACACCGACTTCCGAAATTAAAGATTTTATTTTTCACTTTTTAGTGGGTCCGTTTGTAATTTATCTAAGTTACAACAGCCTAATGTCAACTGCTCATCACTTGTTACAAAATATTGCTTTTCCAGATGTTGGGACGTTAATTGTTGAGGAGTTCTCCTGGTAAGAACCAGGAGAACTCCTCAACAACCACTCACCATACGCTTGGTGACGAGCATAAATTGCTTAGCAACCTTAATAAAGTAATCGAATCGCAACCCGTGAAATATTTGTCATTGAGTAGTTCCAATGGCCATCTGTGGTCTTCTTCATCAGCTCCACTTTACCAAATGATGATTTCCGAGAGCAAATGCTCAAGTTATTTTAAAAAATACCCAAATCGTTATAGCTTTGCCTATAAAATTTGAAGGTTTCCCTCGATTTCCATGGGATCCTCTCATCAGATTCCAACTTGATGATAATGGGACCACCTCGAGAGTATACCCTTTCAAACAAAAAAAGAATTTTGAAAATCGGTCCACAATTGGCGGAGTAATTGCGTAATAACAAACAAACAAAAAGAAATTTATTTCTATGAGAAACTACAGTAATAAAGACACTGCCTATTATCGCAGTTGTGTGCGTTATTTTTTCATTGTGTGCCACGTAGTTATAGGCGCGCACACACTCATAAAATCGTATGAGCACGACTGACCGCGAGAGCACACATCGAAACATTTAGTGACGAATAGTTTGTGTCTTCGCCGTTGAGATTGTGAGGTGGCGCCACTGCAGCTCGAATCAAGGATTCGTTTGTCAAATCTTAATGATACTACCGACGCTCGGTAGGTGGAGCTGATTTATGATTTAAGAATTTTTATATTTTGTTAAGTTTTGTTTATTGACTTACTTATGTAATATTAGATCAGTTCTCCGAGGTAGACACTGTCTTTATCACTCTATGGAATGCCCGCCCCTGCCCATAATTGAGAAGAACATGAGAAGAAGAACATATTGAGAAGAACGTGTTGGGATCTAACTCTCCGTGCGCTAGGTTTTGTAGGGTTTTGAATAGTTGCAGCGACTTAATCGATTTCCACTTTGATTCTCTGACTATGCAGAAATCTAAAATCTTGAGTTGTTTAACAGAGGTGTTGTAAAGCATTCATTATTTTGTTACTACGATAACTTTAGCAATCACATTCGAAACTAAGTCTTTATAAAAAAATATGTTAATTTGTAAGCCTAGGTAGGCTTACAAATTAACATAATTTTAGTTCATGTGGTGTGGTGAGACGTGTAAATAGCCTGCACCTTTGATGAGTGTGGTGAGAAAAATAATGGAGGACCTCAAAAATAAGATAATTTCCCTATTGATAAATCCCTTTATGAACCAAATACCAAAATTTACAGCAGCTAACATGCCCACATACCTTGACCATCCAGAGATCCCACTCAGACCCAGGGTTATGGGAAGATATCTCGTTCATGAGCGCATGATGGCGGTAGGTCTATAGCGGCCGGCCGGCTCGCAAATCTTGTTAAATCGACCGGTGTAATGGTTGAAACTCCAAAAATCAACACTGCACTATAAGTTCTCAACAAAGCACAGATGCAGGTCCGATTATTTTACGAGTATCATCAAGATTTCACCAAAAAAGGAATATTAAAAATTCGGAGCAATTCACACCCATTGTCTCTGTCCGGGACAAACCGGAACAAAAAACAAACAACTAGATTTTGAACGTTTTAAATTACGAGAATTGGCCTTCATATTTCTTTTATTTTTTGTTTGTATCGGGATTTGTTCAAACAATTAATGTTTAACGTATTGTGCAGTTTAATGTATACTATTGTGCTTAACGGCACAAGGCCATTATCAGTAAATTCCAGGTCCATTACGGCTGCCGAGCTATCGTGGGTAGGCGGGCGAGGAGAATCAAAACCACGTATACAACGAAACGATTATTATTCTAACAAAATATTAACAGAACCGTAATCCACACTTCCCAACTAATCGAAATACAGCGACGCTCCACCGAACACGTTTTGCTTGAGCACGATGCAAGCGGATCCTGCCTCGTCTAACGGCTGCCTGCAAAAGAGCCCGGAGTTGCGTCAGAGTGAAGGAACGTCAACCCGCGACGTTTCTTGACACTCTCAAAACGTCGAAGCGCCGTCACGGCCGGACTGACATTCGCACGTCCTCGTGCGACTGCTCACGCCTCGAGTTATCTGCAAAGACCAAATACAAATCTGTAGTGCACGTTTGGGCACGCTCGCCCATCCCTGACTAGCTACCCATTTATGCTGCCTGTTTGAGAACATCTCGATCTTCACCCCACACCACACATCTGAATTAATCACACTGGGCGGACAACTGACCTCAGGCGCCCCTTCGACCACCCACCAACTCGCTTGGTACGGTGGACCGGACAACCCGTCAGCGCCCCTTCCACCAGTCACAAAAGCAACACGCAGCTGCTGCAATCAATTGGTCCGGAACATCGACCCGCATAGGCCAGTTCCAGCTCAATCTCCTGTACCAGAGAAGTCGTAGTCTGATCGTGGGCGTCGACCCGGTTTAGGCCAGCCCAGTCGATCAACTACACTCCATACCACGTAGAAAGACGTAGTCTGATCAGAGGCATCGACCCGGTTTAGGCCAGCCCCATCGATCAACTACACTACATACCACGTAGGAAGACGTAGTCTGATCAGAGGCATCGACCCGGGTTAGGCCAGCCCCATTGATCAACCACGCCGCTCCCAACTGCCTATCCAGTGTCCTACGCTCTAGATCGATTCTCGCTAAAAGAACAGGATTTACACAATTGTTATAAACTCACCATTTACTACTCATCATGTTCGGAGGCAGAGAGGGTGCGGTCAAAGTGTGAACTAGATACCGATACTGTGTTACTTTCAACATCATGTGTTGCAATTCCATTCTCATGACTATGGACTTCCGCCGTCTCGGCCTCCTCTGCCTCGTTGACTAACGAAGTAGCTCTACTTCAAACAATCCACCGTAGCCCCCTGGGTACTGCACGCAAGTTTTCATGGGCGTACTTATAGGTTTGACCCATCAATGAGACTCAGCTCGTGTTTATCGTGGTCTAGTACCTTGACAATCGTAAAAGGACCTTTGAACATTGATGGGGCTAATTACCTGGGAAAAACATTCTACATCCTCCCTACCAATGCCCGCCAGATAAACTAAGTCATTCTGCGCAGTACCTGGGAACTTCTCGGCGTAGCTGTTTGTTACTAATGAACAAGCCGATCCACTATCAAAACGAAAGGAAACTGGCTCACCGGATGATGTAGTCAAGGTGCTCCTCGATGCCTTGCGTTCACACACATGGATTTTGACTGTCGCTGCTCCGCCGCCGCCCGCTCGATCTGGACACGCCGACGCCAAGTGTCCTGTCGTCCACACACGAAGCAGGTGATTGGTCTTGGTTTATCAGCGGCTCTGGATGTTTAGTGGTGCGTCTTCTCTTCTCTTCGCTTGCGGCAGTCTATCGCTTTGTGACCCGAAGTACTGCAGTGGTGACATGTTCCCGTGAAGCGTGATTCGTTGAATCGGGTCCTTTTCACGCTCGCATCATGGTTATCGCTACCCTCATGCCTTCGTTTAAGTGAAATGCCGTTAAGAACGCGCAGAAGTTGAGATCTAGTGGTCAGGTTATGAGAGTGGAGCTCACAGCGAATCATGGCTTCCTTTTGGCATAAAACTGAACATACGTTGTAATATCCTCGGAAATATCCATCCGCGGGATGCGTTCGATGATGTTCCACAAGCGCATGGCCGCCTCACTCGCGGTTTCTTTAATTTAAACTTGAAAACGTAGAATTTCATCGAAGTAATCTTGTG
Source organism: Mesoligia furuncula (assembly GCA_916614155.1). NCBI lineage: Eukaryota > Metazoa > Arthropoda > Insecta > Lepidoptera > Noctuidae > Mesoligia > Mesoligia furuncula. The sequence continues at coordinate 13,352,804 of OU744807.1, forward strand.
GCAGCATAGGTTTAGCAAACTTCGGAAGCAATACTTATTATAATTGAGGCCATGTCAGCTGCGTGGCCTGTAGTCGTGTTAAATAGGTAGGAGATCGGCCTTTAAGTGCACGTGTAAGTAACAAAAGCAATGCTGCACCTTCTAACTTACGGTTGTTGACTACGATTTCTGTCACGTTGCACCAACCTTCGATGTCTGCTTCGTTGCCATCCGGATCAAACTCAATCAATTGGGTGGACGCGCTGCTCGAAGATTGCGGCTGTGATATAGCCATCAATCGGGATAAAAACCGCTCCATTTGTTGACACAGGTTTGGTTCTGATACCGGCGCTGAAGATCTCGTGCGACTATTCTCCTCTAAAGCAAGCCCTTCATATCCCACTTCTGATAACGGCACAAGGCCATTATCAGTAAATTCCAGGTCCATTACGGCTGCCGAGCTATCGTGGGTAGGCGGGCGAGGAGAATCAAAACCACGTATACAACGAAACGATTATTATTCTAACAAAATATTAACAGAACCGTAATCCACACTTCCCAACTAATCGAAATACAGCGACGCTCCACCGAACACGTTTTGCTTGAGCACGATGCAAGCGGATCCTGCCTCGTCTAACGGCTGCCTGCAAAAGAGCCCGGAGTTGCGTCAGAGTGAAGGAACGTCAACCCGCGACGTTTCTTGACACTCTCAAAACGTCGAAGCGCCGTCATGCTTAAATAACGGTTAAGCCGTCGTGCAAAGGTACAAACTTTGCGACAAACGGGTTTGGGTCTTCTTTTGAGCGTAGGGCTTTAACATCTATTGGGAGGGGGTAATTAATGTGTAGGTACGTGTGATCTCACGAAGCATAAACATTTGGCGGACTGTCAGTACCTTAAAGTCCGAATATATTTGCTGAGTAGGATGCCTAAATGGTTTGTTTAACAGCACTTTGATTACTGCACATTGGGTCTTTCAGCTGGTATGAGGATTGTTTTGGCTGCACCACCCTACGCAACGATACAGTAACTTAATGTTGGTTCATTTAGAGAGGTGCTTACTATTTTCAGGATATCTTTATAGGCAGAAGTTCTTAACTTTATGAACACCTAAATGATTTTTCTAGTGCGCGCAGACAGAGATTCAATGTGGGTCTTTCAGTTGAGACTGGAATCAAGGTAAAGGACGACTACGTACTTACGTACCTACTTGACGGAGAAGGCTCTGTTCACAGTCTGGCATAAACAGAGATTGTTGCGTTTTCGCTCGTCACTAACATTGGCTTTGATTTGTGAGAGGCCTGATGGATGGTTACAAAGTTCATTTTCAGAGTTAAGCTATAAGTGTCTAACCAGATCTTAACTTGGTTTAAGCCTTTTCAGCGGCCCCCTAGTAGAGCAGTAGACTCTGAAACTTACTCAAAGGAGATTACTCACTTGAAATTCTGCGTATGAAACTCTAGGGGGCCTAAAAAGGCCACTGGCAGAATCATAAAAGGATAACATTATGAATCATAATAATTATGGCGAAGACAGTCCGTGTTTTTCTTTTTTTGCTGCACTACGTAGGTATAATCAAAGAGATTGGGATTGGATTTGGATTGCACTGATTGGTATTATAGCACAGACAAAGAAAATAACTGAAAAATCCTTCACTAATGGGATTTGATACGATTAACTAAAAAGTTAACTGTCCATTATGATTCATAATGTTATCCTTTTATGATTCTGCCAAAGTGACCTTTTTAGGCCCCCTGCTAGAGTTTCATACGCAGAATTTCAAGAGAGTAGAGAATTTTCAGAGTCTACTGCTTTACTATCAACGAGAAGGCAACTAATGCCCGGTTTCTGAAGTTCTAAAATATTCTGTCAAAAGCTGTTCTCAATAAGAAAAGCTTAACTCTGTCTTCAGAATCGCAGTGAACTAACTAACGTAAGATTGGCGAGGAAAACTATCGAACCAATAGCCCTATCGAACAGATTAAGTACGGTAAATAATATGTACGTTAGAAATCGGGTTTTTAAGAAAGTAAGGTGACATTTTTCCACTTCAGCTGTGATGCCACATTATGATTTGAAATTAAATAATAATCAGGTACTCCTAAGGGATTACTTGTTATGGTAAGGATTAAATTGCTTGAATTACTGAGGTTGGGATTATTTGGTAGTTAGCCAATATAAACGTTATAGCAGTTTAAACTTTTGGATCACTAGAATTTTAAATCATAATGTAAGCTGAAGGGGAACTATTTTTTGGAGGCCTTGTATATCTTGCCTAGATTGCATTTTTAAAACTCTATTTTATTGTATCGTGAATTATCAGAATGCAATGTACAAAAGTGCTTATGTTTGCCCGCCGCGCGTCGGTTTATTACATAAGATTTTTTTGCAAACATTTCCTTTGCGTCTAATTTTATCTTCTAGACTATAAAAAGGAAATGAGTCATGACGTAGACATAGATGTCGCTTACGTACGCTGAGCATGTAGCACGTGCGGCCCACGTCCCCACTTGTCAAAATATGACAAGTGCAAAGAAAATTGTTTTTAATAGCAGCTGCAGCTTTTTATGTACAGACGCCTGCACATCAAGCTACTATAATCTGTCAAATTTATTTAATAGATTTTCAACTTTATCGCTGAAGCATAAGGTTCCAAGTTGATTGTGAAAATTTGACTGTTTCGGGTAGCTTGATGTGCTGGCGTCTGTACATAATAAAATTAAAGCAGTGTTATGTTTATAATCGGTACACCTCAACGATCAGTGCAATAAATCAATATGTGGTCAAAGAATAAATCTAATTCGGTATAATGACCAAGCTTGACTGACGGTATGGCAATGAAATAGAAATCAAATATACTATAGAGAGACTATCAGAAGAAATTTCATAGAAAAAATGTGTTCCCATGTCCCAGTAACGCCGTCTAGCGTAATATAGCAAAATTACATAATAGCTAAGTTTGACACGATACACTTTTACCGACACCAATCTTTGATGACCAACCGTTGTTACATAGTTTGATACATCAAAAAAAATTGCCTATATCTAATTACATCGAAAATAATTTTCTTATAGCACACTTTGGGACCAGTGACATGTGGGACGTACGACACGAGAACATAGAACTAGACTGATTGATGTTCGACCAGTTGGTAATTGCAAGGAGAATCTCGTTCCATTCGTCCGTCCCTTCGTTGTCCTGTCTATTGTAAGTATAGCAATTAAATCATAAATGTCTTTGCGGTATAGTGATTGTCGTTTGTTGTAATTGTTAGCCCAGCCCCCAGCAGCTATTTGTTGTTCTTAGTTCTCGCCTCTAACATCACTCACGTAGGTGGTGGCCTATACATTTTCCAGGCTGCCTTACGGTACGGCACTTCAAATGCTGGGTTATAAAATAATTGCTACCATTGGCAGTTGGAAGGTTCTGTAATGCAGCATTCCCTTATAGAAAAAAATGTTAGGATTTGTGCCATTATTATACTTAAGTGCGAAAGTTTGATGGAAAAAAAATTCTGAAGAGATCATTAAGTCCAACTTTTAATTGAATTGTACCATTGTAGATTGCGGACAGCCAGGCTTTTCCGTGAAAACTCATTATCAAACTATTTTTTTGTTTGGCGTAAAGTGAATTCAAACGATAATTCCATACGATCAGGGGGCCTAAAAAGGCCACTTTGGCAGAATCATAAAAGGTTAACATTATGAATCATAATGGACAGTTAACTGTTAAGTTAATCGTATCAAGTCCCATTGGTGAAAGATTTTTAAGTTATTTTTTTTTAACTGTTCTAAAATACCAATCAATCCAATCCAAATCCAATCCCAGTCTCTGATCATACGAGTACCTACGTAGTGCAGCGAAAAAAAGAAAAACACGGACTGTCTTCGTCGTACCAAAGTGCCAAAGTGGCCTTTTTAGGCCCCCTGTACTCAATGAAGATGTGGTAGGAATGTTGATAGTTTTGAATTGGCCTAGGTACGAGCTCTGGGCGTCAGTCCAAGCAGCGTAGGCGTTGACTCAGCGTAGGTGTTGACGCAGAATAGACGTCGCATAGACGCCACGTAAACGCCGTGCCGTCCGAATTTCAGAGATTTTGGTACAATTATTGACGAAATGATTTCTGTTGGAGAAACAGTAATAGGCTACTGTTGGCTATGATGCTAAAAACAAGTTTTTTTTGGATAATTACGTAAACGAAAGAAAGCTAGTCAATGTTTATGTGTATCTATTATTATGTATATTAATACTTAATATTAAACTTACTATTCTTATTATTCTTCTTCTTATTCAGATATCTCGATGTTTTGTCAAATTGTAAACACTGTGCAAAACAGGGGTGGGTCGCTAGTATAATATATGTGAGACGTGGGTGGCGTCTACGCGGCGTCAATGCGACGTTAACGCCTACGCTGGAGCAGCGTCTAGTGACACGTCACCCTAAAGAAGTATAATTCTAGCATTCGACGTTTTGAAATGGTATGAATCAAATAATCAATTTTAGGGTCACAAGTTGCATTTCTAAGTACTTACTGATTCAGTTTCTACGCCAATTTCCGACCACTGTGCTTTAGTTAGTTAGGTACTACTTGGCACACAAACTGATTGGAATTGAATAATTATTGAAGTTAGTCCAATTATTGTTACAGTGAATCGTAGCTGGCAGTCCGGAGGTTAATAATGTGATGACGTCAATTGCATTTTAGTTTTTGTAGAATTGTAAGAAATTAGGTACTTATACAAATTATACAAAAAGCAATCATAAACAATATCATAAACAAATTATACAAAAAAAAAACAATCATAATAAGCGCGTAGGTGGGTCTATTTAGCAACTTTTTGAACAAGTTAGGTATTATTTTAATTAAACGATATTTCCTGGAATCTTTCTTTCTTTCGTTCGTTGCCTTGGAAGAGAAGTATATAATTATACAAAAGTAACATTTGCCATGTACCCGTGACTGCCGTCACGTGGCTTTCAATGCTTTTAAAACGATTTTTGTTCTTTTGTTATGGTCTTCCTATGAAACAAAAAAGCGTGGCTTTGACCGCAGGGTCTTCAGTTTTGTTCTTTTCCCGTAAACAATGAGACTGTAAAAGTTTGATGTTTTCTCTTTTAAGAATTTCGCTGTAAGGCATAGTAATATGACGTAGGTAGTCGTGTAGTACAAAGACGTATTGTTGTTATGAATTCTCAATATTAGTGGAAAGCTCATACATACACATACATACTCGTTTGTATGCCTCGTAGCGTACAATATAATTATTTGCTTACCTATACTGTTTTTGTTTATATACTCGTGCCTACTAAGATACTATTTGTTATTCATATTCTAGTTATTAACAGGTAAATATTCTGTTATTACTAGTAATGTAATTATTACTTGTATATAATATTTTGTGTTATTTACTTGTTGAGTTTTTGACTTTGTAGTTTCTGTTTTTTACACCCTAACCAAGAGACCTAACATAGCATCAAGTTGACGCAGGAACAGCGTATGAATCATCAATATATAATTTGACAGTCACCCTCCCCGTATGCCTACCAATCTTGCTGACAAGATGATATTATTACCTACCACAGCTCCTGTTGTGTAAAACTGTTTCATGTTTTCTTATGTACGAACAGCTTTACACGTTAACATTATACATAATATATTATACCATTCCAGTACACACGTGTCCTAATGAAAAGATATAGACGTACACGATCTAAGTCTCATGCAATATACTTGTTTATATTTTTATATAATTATATATTACTTAGCTAAGTATAATAGATATAATTTCTTTAGAAAGGTCACGTGCGTAGTACTCGCAAGTGTATGACCGGATGTATGAGTATGTAAGGTTCGTAATAGTTGCGTCGGGAGTCGAGAGCTGATTCTTGGCCACCATAGGTGCGGGCTTGCGGACAGCGAGCAATGGGCAGCTCGCCGTTTGGTAAGGACCACGCCCGGGATGACGGCGCGTTGTGTTTCACGCGCGCCTCTACAGATGTCAGCAATAACTGACGGGGTGCGCTAGGGCTGATGCCTGCCAGGGTCGCGGGTTGTTTATTTATTTAGGTTAGCCAACCATTGTTTACACAATACATTTTACAAATATTTTCCTAAAAAATACATTTATAAGTGCAACAATTACTTATAGGCTAACACAACCTGCACCATTTACGGTTTTACATACTAATATTTGTTCGTGGTACCCCAAGGGGGACTGGACAGGGGGATCACGGGCAAGTACCGATACAAAACAGATCAACAGATAACATTAAAAAATAAAAATAATTTAATTCACATTCATATTAGGCCGTCGGATAAAGACAAAAAAAGAGGCTAAATTCGCAAAGCGTGATGTAGTTCTGCATTTTTTGTATGTTATATGAGTCTGTTAGGGCAGTGTGAATTCAAATTTGCAACTTCGAAAAACCTGTGGAAACTGAGAAAATCGAGAAAAACTTCGAAATTTTGGGACTTTTTTCACTATTGGCTCTCCAGGGCCAAAACTTTGCATTTTTTGCGAAGAATGTTTTCTACACTTATAAACTGTATTAAATTACTTAGACTTTGAGTTCAATTGCAGCTCTATTGATCCCATAGGAGCCAAGCTATGGCACTTCAAAGAAGACCAATTTTTCTCGAAAATTGAAATTTTCAGGTTTTACTTACTTATTTCGCGAAATATTGGCAAAACCACTTGCCCTACGAAGAACTATTACTGTAAATATTTTTAAGTACATTTATTTAGCTTTTATTAGAGCCCAAAACGAAGTCTGTGAGACTAACAGTTCACTCACAATCTCAAAAAAAAAACGAAAAGAAGGTAAAATGGGTTATAGAGGTAAAAGACTCAATGAATACAGGGTTATTGGAAATTAGACCGGAATCTTATAAGGGGCGATGGGGGATGTTATTTACAATAATATTGACCCCAAAAGTAATATAACCGCTCCGTTCATAGCAAAAAAACTTGCCAAACAGATGCAACGCATGCGAATATTGCGGATGCTGGCGAAAAGTGTCTGGTGGCTCTTTTTAGGTGTTGCAGGTACTCAGCAGGTACACTGCACGACCTGAGGTTCCAATTATTTGTGAAGACAGTGGCAAGTGTAAAAGTGAATCTGGCACGTTTGCCCCCTACTACTGAGGCTTTCTCTTTCCATGCGTTTCGCACCTACCACCAAGTGCAAAAGTGGCTGGGGGTAGAAAAGGTTCCCACCGAGTGGGGTTGGGAAATCAGCTCCCGCGGCCTAATCCCGGTCACAACAAACAAAGAGCCAGCTCCTGCACAGTTTCTTAAAATGATAGCCTGCAAATGCAAAAAGGGATGTAGAGATGAATAAAGATAAGAAAAATAATCCTCAGAATGATGAGGAAGGGAAGAGGAAGAAGAACACGAGCGCGTTCTTTTTCATCTTCCTCAACATGAAAACCATCCCACCAGAAGTTTAGAAGTTGCAAATTTGAATTTACACTACCCTAACAGACCCATCATAAACCCATCAGACCCTGCAAAAATGCAGAACTACATCACGCTTTGCGAATTTAATGTATTTATCCGATGGTCTATATTAAAATAACACAAAATTACATTAATAGCGAGATCATTGGTTGTGAGAATAATGCTCAATAACGATTTAATAAAATTTTCCGATGCTGTCTTGGTGTATGTATATCCGTAACATCGCTGCAAACATTTACATTTTTACACATGCGTGAAAACGGTGAGTTAGCACCCAGGACCGTTCTGCGCAACGGTGGGTATAATGGTGTAATAGGACTTCGCGGATATCGGGCTGGGGCACGAAATTTTAGGAGACTCGGTAGGTTCGGGCAGTCAATTTTATTTCTGTTAGAAAGAGTTAGCGTGGCCCATGGCACAGGCAACTGAAGGAATACGGGTGAGTTTTAGTCAGTAAAAGTCTGACACGCTCACCCCGCTCCGCCCAGAGCGGGAGAAGTTATTTGATAATTTCCTACTCAAAAAAAAAAAAAAACCGGGCAAGAGCGAGTCGGACTCGCGCACCGAGGGTTCCGTAACATCCGGGTTTATGAATAAGGTTTATATTTATGAAATATTATAAGGTTTTTATTATTATTTTTATATTTGAGTTGATTGAATAAAATGTAAATTGCGGCTTACGATTTATGACGTATTAAAAAAAACTACTTACTAGATCTCGTTCAAACCAATTTTCGGTGGAAGTTTACATGGTATTGCACATCATATATTTTTTTAGTTTTATCATTCTCTTATTTTAGAAGTTACAGGGGGGGGGGGACACACATTTTACCACTTAGGAAGTGTCTCTCGCGCAAACGATTCAGTTTAGAAAAAAATGATATTAGAAACCTCAATATCATTTTTGAAGACCTACCCATAGATACCCCACACGTATGGGTTTGATGAAAAAAAAAATTTTAAGTTTCGGTTCTAAGTATGGGGAACCCTAAAATTTATTGTTTTTTTTCTATTTTTGTGTGAAAATCTTAATGCGGTTCACAGAATACATCTACTTACCAAGTTTCAACAGTATAGTTCTTATAGTTTCGGAGAAAAGTGGCTGTGACATACGGACGGACAGACAGACGGACACTCAGACATGACGAATCTATAAGGGTTCCGTTTTTTGCCATTTGGCAACGGAACCCTAAAAAGGATCATAGTAGTCGGCGTTCTGTAGTTTTTGCCTACCACCCTGGGGAAAAAGGTGTGATTATGTATGTGTATGTACTTAGTTAACATTAGCTGTAACATAGACTACGCAGAAGCTACCTGTTCCATAATAATTACTTAGCTCAAAGCCGGTAACTGAATAGGAATTCTGGGTTCGTAGAAGTGAACCTCTACAGATACTAGCGTACAGACTAGAGGGAATATAGCCTGTAAATAGTACATACTTTATCTTCCCTATGTAGGTACGGTCGAAATAGCTTGTATTTGGTATACAGGCAAAAATATTCATCTTTCCACTACACGGCCAATATTTAGTTTTATTTTGTGCGTTATAACTTTTTCAGCTTATGGCATTCTTAATAGAGTGGTGTAAAAGAATTGACTAATCAGCACACCCACATCATTGTTTAAAAGTAGTTGCATGTTAGCTGCCTGTATACCAAATAGCTTGTTCGACCGTACCTTACTTTTGCAATACAAAAGTAAACAAGGCTTTACTGCTAACAACACAAAAATAAGTCTCACGGAAAGGTCTTTTATTATTTTTTCGGTAGCATTTTCCTTTTCATTGTGCAATGCTTTAAATGTGAAATAGAATGAGCCTAAGGAAAGTAGTATATTGTTAGAATTCAATTGTTTAGAAACATTTAAGCACACAACGGCTTTACATTGGAGCATTGTAGGTATTGATACAATTTGCACAATACGTACAACTGTGGCGAAATCGAATGATCGCATGTAGGTACGTGAGTAACGAGACGTTGCAGTTCCAACTACAATCTGTTTAAAGTTCAAGATTTACATGCAAATGGGAAACAAAGTTACTCGTATTTATTTAGCTGTCACAAGTGAAATAACGGAGAGTCACTTGTACTCCCGTCATTGTAATCATCTGTTTGTACCGGAGCATGCCGCGGAACCTTCTGGCTCAAAATACAGATAGTACAAAAGGCAAACACATGTATGTACTTCACTTTTCATACCTACGCTCGGCGGTTGCGCTAGGGTCGTCAACTTTGGCTTATGCGCACAAAAAACTATCGTGGTAGTTGCACTCGTATCTAGTTGTTTGATTTATTGTTGAGCTTATTCTACAATATTAAAACAAAACAATAAACATAGAATACAAACAATACAAAAACACATACAATACAAGAAGTTTACAGAACAAAAATATATACAATTTTACAGACGCGTGTCTCAAGCGGATGCCACTCGCGCTCGCACTACTTCCAACCCGTCTGAGATAACGTGTCCGTGAGCGGTGTCTATGTGTGCGTTGCTCGAGCGCACTTTGTATGTAGATTGACTTCTGTACTATCTGTATTTTGTGCTTCTGGTTACGGAGATATTGAAGGTCAAAGTTACAACTTTCACTGACGTTTTTTTTTACGAAAACAACTTTAAATACCTCTCACGGCCCCCGTACCGTTGCATGCACCCATAAGCACAATATTTTGCATGTGTTACATTGCGCACTACCACAAACAGCAAATTAGCAAATTTTTACACCAAAACTAAAAGTCGTTTCCCAGCAATTATTTTTGTGCAACATTATCTAGTTTGATGTACAGAATGCGTAATTGACGGCTATGTGATGGGTCTTTTTACACCCTGTATGGTAGTTCCGCCACCGCTCACAGTCAAACCAATTAGGTGGAAGTATGGAACTTAACAGGCCATATATGGACCCTAAAGTTAATATTTAATTAGTCGTGGAAGACGCGTGTTATCTATTTTGCTCAATTAGTTCATTTGGTCCGGAACAGTAGTTATTCCTTTGCTAACCTAATCTATTTATGATGTGTATCGAAGGCATCTTACGTCACACACTCCAAACTCTCCTGTAGGTATAATTAGGTTTACTTGCTACATTGCTTAAGTGTTGTATGTACCAAACTCAGTGAGCCAATTTAGGTGTTTCCGTGCGATGTGATTGTGTTATTACTTGAAATCCTTGAGACAAATCACAAAAAGAAATATACATTTTTAGTCAGAATTACATTGCGTGTCTGCAGCGAAACAAATTTATTTATTTTATTTACTTATTATCACAGTAGCAGTCACCACCGCCATTCTTTTTCAGACGTTTGATGAAATTATCAGCAACGATTACTAGATTACTTAATTGCAGATTAACAATATCAATATTGTGAAACTTTTTAGAAACTTGATTGAAGGCTAAAACTGGTAGGCAAATTAGATTAGGCCAGACAGGCCTAAGTTTGAATGCAGTTTTTCATAACACTCAAATCGACGACATGGTTTCTTAAAACCAGTTCCTCGACGTCGAATAGTTTCACAATTGTCCATACTGAGCATACTATGATTGTAGTAGGTATTATGTTCCCCACGATGTAGGAAATCCGAGAGCGAGGCATTTATTTCTGAACGTAGACGTATGTGTCAACAAGTTTCCTTTCATATCTCCAATGACGTCCTAATAAAAAAGTATTTTCCCTGTAAATAGGCTACAACTTTTCCAAGTTATTTCCTTCAGTAATTTAACTTCAATACCTACTTACTTACAGATTCAGACGTCATGCACATGCACATTTTATATAGAGTGCTAGGAAGATCTTTCGGCGCTTGAATTACATTCACAGGAGGGCGGGCGTTGCTGGTAAACATTTGAGAAATTATCACTGAAATTGTATTGACAAAACAAGATGACGGCGATAGTTCCAATTTTAGTCACGCGCCAAGCTATACATTTCCAGTGTAAGCTGACTTCTCATTTTATGAAAAAACTAGGAGTACTTACTCTTGTGTCTATGTACATAATGGAAATTGGGATGTTTATTAGAAATCAATTACATTTATTTGTTGACAGTAATGAAAACCGTAAATGTATTCCAAGAGAACCCACGAAATTGAAAATTCATACTTCTTGTAGAAGCGCATTACATAAAAAGAATAGCTATAGGATATCCGTCAAAGTATACAACCATATTCCACGTCGGTTGAGAGAACTTCCCTTAGGTATATCATTTTCAAAAGCAAATGAAATTATGGTAAATAGAGAACTGTTTTTATACTTTAGGCGATTTTTTTAACTTTAAGACTTAATCCCTATTAACTATGTATTGACTTATTGTATTTGTGAACTTTTGTATTTTTTATTTTATTTTTACTGTAACTAATAGTAAATTTTCGCATGCCTCCTATAAGTGAGATGTGTAAAGCACTACTTTATTGTAACACCAATTGTAACATATCTCTGGAGAAGTAAATGACTTACAAGTTATGATTATGATAATTCATGGAAGTCATGCTCCGGGCAAATCTTCCGACTAACACTATATATTGAGGATGGATATGAGGCACGAAAGATCACTGGCATCGCCCTTGTCGACTTGTCAGCGGCCTAAAATACTATCAATGTCATAAGATTATTGGCAAAACTATCTGGCATGATCGACGACCAGGGTGTTATCCAGATACCGGGTGAGATGCTAGGTAATCGATGTTACCAAGTCCTTTTAAACTCAGAAAGAAGCAGCTGGAGATCACAGAAGAATGACCTGAAACAGGGAAGTGTTCTGGCGCCCATTCTCTTCAACATGTATAACAACGACGTACTGTTGAATACTGCGAGAGATTCCTATACGCTGATGACCTCGCCCTGGTTACCCAAACAAATACATTTGGGGACGCCGAAAATATCCTAGAGGCAGGTTTAGAAGTTCTCGGAAAGTATTACACTGATAACGTTCCAGACCGAACTTCACAAAAACACAGGCATGCGCTTTCCATCTCACAACCATTCGGCAAGACGCACTCTGACATTAATTGGATGGGTGTCACCATTGAACGCACTGAAAGAACGAAGAACGAACCCTAACTACTTGGGAGTCACCCATGACAAGGCGCTGACATTTAAGAACCATTAACTCAAAACTAAAAAAAAGTCGGTTCCCGTAACAACTTGCTCAGGTGCCTAACTTTAACCACCTGGAGTGCTTTACCTCAGGTATTCCGGTCTACTGGCCTAGCACTATGCTTCTCTGCGGGCGAATATACGTGCCCAGTGCGGCACCGTTCTGCTCACGCCAAGGAAGTAGATGTTGCTCTAAACGACACCTGCCGTACGGTTACAGGCTGCCTGCAGCCAACCCCAGTCAGCGCACTATATCCTAAAGCTGGCAAGCAATACCACAAGTCCAAAGAGAAGCTGCAAGCGCAGTGGAAAAACTCAAACAGGAAACTGATACCAGACACTCCCTATCTGGCGCATAGCTACCAACGCAACGGCTAAAAAGCATGCACACCTTAAAATCGACCGCGTCTCTTTCAGGAAACCCGGCCGATGCCCGTTGCAAACTGTGGCAGGATACTCTTTTCCCTCCAAGATACTATCTACTACCAAAAGAGCATCTCCCTGCGGGGTGTAACCTTCCGTGGTCCACTTGGAAGTCGCTGATTTGTCTCCGGACACAAGTGGGCAGATGTAAGTACAGCCTGGCAAAGCGGGGCTAGCTATGTCGCAAACCACGCTCTACTTCCTATCCTGCCCTCCGTGTCCCAAAACATGCAGTCACTGTGACCTCTGTGCTGCTACCGACAATGCCTTGGAAGTGGCAAAATCTGGGCCAACAAGATATACGTCGTCTATATCTGTCGATTCATTGTATTTACCTACATTTATTTTTTCATATATTTATAAAATGATAAGTAAAAGGCTTTCGGCGCGTAAGCACCGTTTATCTTTCTACGCAAGTTAGAATCTTTGGTGAAGCTAAGTACATAGTATTGGTATAGCCGACGGATATTTGCCATAAATCCTTGTAAGGTTCGTAAACACACCTACAATCACGGTGTGGGATATCTTTATTGGGTAAACAAAGAGTAAAAAATGTTTATCTTTCCAAAGCAATTGAAGATCGAAGCCTACGCTCATGAACCAAGCGTGGGTATAAACAAGAAGAAATGAGCACATATTTAACTTGATTGAACTACTTACATACTTTTTCTATCGTTCATTCATAACATTTAATTATTGAACTTTTTACAGGTTGTGTAGGTACCTATATATCACTAGTAGCCAGCCTAGTAGCATGCATATTTAAACATTGGTAAGTACATGTAATAAAATCGTAGCGAAGTCAAAACTTCATTGTTTATTTTTTTTTATAAATTTTTGTGTTTCCCAAGTCATGGTTTATCTGAGTGCCATCTATAATCTACTGTTATAATTTTATTTTAGTGGTAGCTGTTCGTCAGGAATAACCTGTAAGAATGCATAAGTAAGTTTAGATATCAGTGTTGTGCCATTAGTTAGTATATGCAGGAATGCAGGAGTTCATTAATTTGCTAGAAACGAAAAACTGCGTAAGCAATGGGAAATTACAAGTGAAGGCTGCGGTTGTCGACCTCAGTACGAGCTGCTTTTCACACGGACAACTGTACCTTCCTCCCGCATCACCAGTCCTGACTTTCTTCATATTTTGGATGCTGAGACCAAAACTACGAAAGTTTTATAAAAATGTGGCTATTATTTTAGTATATTGTGGTGTCTTACGACTTCCACGCGAACGAAATCGCGGGCAAAAGCTACATAGTAACATTTAAAGTGAAAACATTGCTACAAAAATTAAAATCCCGATGGGACTTACCTACAAGGCTTTACGGCATTTCATGTGTTGCAGAAGGAGCCCTTTAACTTGAAATCCGAAAAAGAGCATAGGGAACATTCGGAAAACGTTTTATTAAAACTTTGCCGCGAGCATAGCTAGTAGGTATACACACCTACGTTTATATACTCGTTCAATAAAAGAGAGATAATTGCTTCGGAGACCCACAAATATACCGAGATGAAGTAGTCTAAGGGACGTACTTAATATTAATGTGAAGTAGGTATGAAGGCAATCTAAAACGGCTATTGCTCGTACTAATTATCATCACAACCTACTCAGGCTCTTGTCATCTTGTCATCATGGATCTTGTCAGGCTTCTGAAGATGCCTTCAAAGTAGCAATTGGGATGATGACGATTTTAAAATCAAAAATATATTTGTTTGAAAATAGTGGAAACAATACTACAAAAGGATAAAAGTTAAAAATTGCCAAGTTATAAACGTTTAAAATAATTTTTAGACAAAGACTACCGTAGAAGTGATGTCACGACTATGTAACTTCATAGGTACAAGCGCCATACATGGTCAGTACCTACCGCGCGACAAGGAACTCACCAAAAACTTACATGCACCTTCTCCAATTTTCGATTATCTCTTTTTATTATGCCTTCCGTGAAATACCTACATACATTATTTGTTCGAACATTTCTAATATTAGTCATCATTCCTGTTAGAATTTTACAAGGAGCAATCGGGAATCCAAATAATATTGTATAGGTGCTGATTAGTTAGTCAGATTTCCAGACCCTGACTTCTTGCGACCACGCGGACGCCGCGCCTGTCTGGTATTGTATCTCTCTTTGTGTTTAAGTACAATTACAAATGTATCTATTGGTTTTAGACATTTTCCCGTCTATTAGAAATCCAATGCATATGTGTTTATGTAGGTAGGTAGTACATACTATACCTTCTTTGTAGTTTTGTTGACGGAATTGTGTCACAGTTAGAAGTAATTGCCTTTACGCAATGTTACGTGTAAAGCTGGTTGTCAAAGCAACGATTTTTAGGGTATTTCAAACGGAACATTATTATTGTCTTTCTTTTTTTATCTAGAGTTATTTTTAGAAAGGCAATGAAAATTTATAACAGTCTATTGCAAATAAAGGTTAGTATAACTCAAGTAAAGCTTTGAGAAGTAATAAACATTGTGCTCACTTTATAATTTATTGGTTGGTATTCTGTTACCTACAAGTTTTAATAGGTAGGGGAAAGGTGTACATAATGATCCCTCGAGTTCATTGAGAACTGCGGGAAATCAGTAAAATGACTGTTCTCAATGAACTACTAGAACCATCTATCGGATTTACTTGTAAATGTCCCTCCCGACACCCGATCAGTCGCCCAGTGAAGTGTCATGGCGGTGTGAGTGCAGTGCGTTGTTCCATGATCAAAAATATAAAATCGGTGCTTTTTATCTACGGTAAGTAACTTTTCAGTGTAAGATTATTTCCTTTTTACTGATTTTTAAATGACGGTCTTATTCATGGTTTCTATATACGTTTGATAACGTTTTTAAGTATATTTTGTTATTCGTATAGTGATGTTTTAGGTTAGTTTTTGAGCAATGTGTGCAAATATTGCACTTGGGGTCAAACGATCCCTTTCATTGTGTATAAGATGAGCTCAGGGATCATTTTACCCACTACTTTTTTTTATTACAGATCATGCCGCGTGGTTACATTCGGAAAACAACTCGCCAAAACTGCAGTGAGGATGCCATGCTGAAGGCACTAGACGCTGTGAAAGAGGGAATGCCCTTTAAAACGGCCAGTAACAGCCTTGGGATCATTTTGGACACCTATGTGTTCAAAATGATCCTGTAGTAAACTTCTGAGAAACATTAAACAACTTAAAAAAGACACATAAATCTAAAAAATAGGGTACGCCATTACGAAACCAGATAAATAAATTAACCAAAACTACTTTTATATTACAGATAACTTCAATATTTTGGCTACAGCATACATCTTCCCTTAGAGGGATCGTTTTGTACACCTTTCCTTACGACGGGTATTTATAGACACTTGTGGATTAGTATTTTCCTACTACGCTACTAATATATATGTCAATGGTTCCTACTAATTACCTATATAAACAATAACAATATCATGTTCGTCGATTTCTGGTTTTTTTCAATGACATAAAAATAACCCTGTATTGCCTTTACAAATAGTACTTATGAGATAAAACGGACTAAATAGCATTTATAGTCTTTTAATCCAATAGATTATGTCCATTAATTAGTTTGAAATGGTATTAGCACAACTCTGGAACCACTTCGAGTATTGTTCAGAAAAACAAAAAGTAATTAATAGGTAGAAATGTATGCATAGAATAATTTGCTATACAATTTATTTTGTTTTAACAAAACTTAATACATATTTGTCAAGCTAGGATTACTTTGCCAAAATTGTTTGATCATTACGAAACGTTTCGAGAGTGATTACGAGTAAAAAAGTGGATGCTAACTTTAATGAATGTATTGTGAATTGCTAGCTGTCGAGTTTTTTAAACGTTTGTAAACTTTTATGTTCATTTATGCAGTATTGTAAGAGGCTAAAGTTCTGATGAAGGCGAAAAAATATTTAGAAAGCGGTTTTTGACGTGTAAAAACCTTTTTTTTCTCCGTTATGGGCCATAAACGCGCTTAAGGCAGAGCACCGGCAGGATGCTCAGACGCGATCAAGAAGGGTGGCAGCCTGCCGAGCGGTCCACACTGCAGAAAACCGCATAATTTGGAGACGCGTCGTAAGTGGTCTACGAACCTCAGCATTGAGGAAACGGCGAATAAGAAGAGAACGGACGATAGTCAGCGCACTTACCTATCGTGATGCGTCATTAATCTTAAATTAGATGAATTTCACGATGTTTAGAGGTAATCCAGTTTACGAAGCAACTTGATCACTCGAGTCAGGTATCACTATCACCACACTCTAATGAAATCTGCTCGAGATTAATCTCAACGGAGGTTTATCTAAGAGCGCTATTGTATCATGAACGACGCGATGTAACATGATGGAGACAATATAGATGAAAAAGATTGAAGCAGTAACATTGAAGCTGCTGCGTGTACCTATGCTGTAACAAAATAATTCTTATGAACTTGACCCTGAAAACTGTGGACAGAAATGAACAAAAAAGTCCAAGCGTGCAAAACAAGCCGTTTAAATTTGGTTTGAGTGGTCAACCGGTTATAAAGGAGGATTGGACCAGTGAATCATTTGTCAAAAAAGTGTAAAAAAATTTTTAATGGTAAGAACCGTATGAAAATAATTATAGAGTTTCGATCGCAATTTCAATTTACATTTTAAAGTAGTATTTCATTCAAGTTCAACGTGGCTGATGTGCAAGGCAGCAGAAGATTAACTTGGTGTATTTGTACTGCTTCGTTTGCTGCTTACCTAGAACCGAGAGCAATGCATACTTACCTAGTACAATATAAGACGTAGGTAACATTATTGGGTAAGGATATTTTCACGGTGTATTATCTGGTGCTGCAGAAAAAGAAAATGGTCTAAAAATCCGAACAACTTACGATAACATCCAATTATTTGTAAAACAATAACTATTCGCCTACAAACTCTGACAGAAGAGCTAGGCTGTGCAATACATCACATCTACCTACAGTTTTCCGATGGCGGTATTCGGTCCCATGTGCCGAGCGTGTGGGAGCGCTCCTATCGTCATGTCCGCTGTATTCCATTTTAACAAGGGACTTTACCCGCGTAATCCTTACAACTGAATCCTGTTGCACGTATGTAAATGTAGTTGAGCCAGCGAATCGAACGTAAATTCAAGGCCTTGAAGGCTTTACTTGCGTACACTGGGTCAATGAAACTGGTTATGATTCATTTAGCAATATTTAAGATCGAAACAGTTTCGTACTACTTATGAATATGGCATAAACATAATTAGATTCATTAATAAATTATGATAATTGCCTGTCGAACATCTCAAATATGAAAAATAACAGTTCAAGCTTGCAGTTTAGCAAATGGCGACAGAATCAACAGCGAAATAAATTCGTAAAAATTCTCCTAAATGGCAATTTTTTTATATTTTTAGTAGGTAATTTGTTGACAAGCTAGTTGATTAATGAACAGAGTATCGGGCTTAAGCAACAATCGTGTTAAGTGAGCCGTGTGTGTGTCACGTAGCCGCAGTGGCTGACTAGCTGCCGGCAGCCGGCGATCGTTGCCGGTAACAAGTAGTTTCCGTTTCCACACCTACCGTCCGGCTCGAACTTGAAATGATTGCTACACCATTATTTACGTAACTCGTCACGTTTGATGAATTAGAGGCAACAGATAACGGTCTCGTTTACTATGTAACGGTTTTAATGGTAATGACAGTATGATCATTTCCTCGCTTTTTTAGGGTTCCGTACTAAAAGCAGAAAGCCTGCCAGTTTCACCAACTTAGTCTGAATGTATCATTTTACTTTAATAAACAGCATTTTTTGGAAACAAATCTATCAATAATTGTAGGTACCTACTTGTACATTGTTGTGTAATTGACTAATATCGTTGACTAATGATTGTATGTAGATACTTAAGTTTATGAAAGCCCTAAGCTAACCAACTGAACCAACACCACAACGCATCCACAGATAAATGATTAATAAACATGTAAGTAGCTACTTGTGTTTATCGGTTATCGAATTATCTTTAATCCTGAGTCTTTAGTTCTTAACTAGCACATCAAGGTAGGTACCCCGTCTGCGTCAGCGAACGGTATTCGTATACTTTGCTGAATTTTAGGCAAAAAACAAAAAAAAAAAACTATTAAAAAATTCCTGTTATTTTTGCCATCGACACACTAAGAAGAAGAAGGAGGTAGGTAGCACTAGGTACGCATAATCATAACCGCTTTGACTACGGAACCATCCATACATATGCACTGCGCGATTTATAACACGCACTTGGCCGGTTATTGTGCTATTTGGGTCATAAAACAGATTACATTTTCTAATATTGCGTGCCTTGCGTTAAGCCATCTGCAAGTTTTAATATCAACGCGCTTTTCAGCGATTTCCAGTAGGCAACTTTGATACCTATGTTGCAGAATGTGTTTTGGAAAAAGGTAAGCATTATAAAGAAAGAACTTGCGCTTTTTTATATTGTATTACAAATTGATTGAAACTTCTAGATTTATTTAAAAGCATCGAAAAACATATTTAAAACTACTTTGGTAACACTCCACGTCCCGACATACTCGTAAAGAGAAACTTGTTCACACAAACTCAACTAGAAATCACAAAGTACAATAAAATGTAGAGCCTAAATTATATAACGTGGTTGGGAAGTAGACCGCAGTACGTATTGTTTAATAATGAAGTCACAAATAAATTATTAACAGTTAAGTAGTATTATTGTTGTTCCGCTCAAAGTCGATCTTGAATTTGTAATGGTTTACAAAAGAGCTTGCGAAACTGTTAAGTAAGTAAGCCTCTTTTGTTTCAATGGACACTTGGAGACAACCTCATGTAATCAAATATAATCGGAGTCCATTGTTTAAGCAATATTTTTGAGACACTTACTAAGTATTGCGTATTTTCCATCAGTCTGTTTAACCTTTGCAATATACACAGGAGAAAGTCCAAATATATTAATGAGTATGGCAACCATTTATTACACACAACAGCATTGAGCTAGCACTTATAATCACAGATTTAAATCACCTAAACTTAAACTTTCTAGCCAGTTATCGGTAACTGGTTCCTTATTCCTTATTCCATCCATTCCGAGTCCGAAAGGAGACTTTGGTGAAGTACGTAAATAATAATGTCCCCGAGTCGCCGTCGACGAACCATATCCGAGAACTGCAAAGTCTTCTTTCTCACAAGCATTTGCTTCGAAATGCTTCCAACTTTTACACCGAACTCCTACGAAAGACTTTGGCGTTTTTATGCTTTCCGTATAAACTTGTGCGGCTCGAAGATGACTGCAGGAGGGCATGAAACATCCCGGTTGGTTCGGTCCTCCGCCATTGATGTAGAAATCTGAATGACCTAAAGGTTCTATAATTCCCTGTAATAATCTGTTTGAATGCAATACGTCCACGTAAGCAGCATCTGTTTTATCTAATCTCTGTCCACTGTAGGCGTATGAGAAGCACGGACCTGCAGGATCCAATCCAGTGATACGCCCCAAACTATGCTCTTTGTATTTTTGAAAATATTTGCCGGCCCAGCCTGCCACGTGCGCACCAAGACTGATCCCCAACAGATGAAAATCTTCAGCATTCGCTCCAAAGTGTTCCAGATTCGCCAAAAGGTTTGCGAGTCTCTTGCCTATAAGACGAGAGTTATGGGCCGATAAAATGTATCCATCTTTATTCATTTCTTCCGCGTCCACTAGAAACACGTTGAACATTTTCTTATCGTTGTAAGCATTAGCTAAATCCAACGGCACTGTGGATTGCGAACTGTCTTTGTACCCGTGGATGATAATTTTTGTCTGCCTCGTTATATCGAAAATCCCAGGTTTCGTTAGGTTGGCAAAAGCTTCATTTATTGGATAAGTTCGAACCGTATTCCCGTCCAGCTGTATGACCTTAATGGTTTTTATTTGATAATTTTGGTCAGTCATGGTGTTGTAGCGTAAATCCATTATTGCCCTACCTGCGAACAAAAACAATATCTTTAAAAAAATATGTAAATCAGTGCAAAGACGTATTTATTTATATCTGATTAGCCCGCGTAAATTAAAAAATTTTTTTTTTTTTTTTTAATGAAATGCTCTTGACTCTAGTCTAGGTCAGAGGTGACAGAGACAAAGTCCACGATGGAGTGAGCTTACCGAAGAGGCCTGTTCACTCTTACTTTGGAGAGATTCGGGTTGTATGCGCTCGGAAACACAGCCGCAGGTAGAGAGTGAAGGTCATTGACTCACATGCTCCGGACATTTTGGCGTAGACGGACTCGGCGAAGCTGAGGTCAGGTTCTGAGCGGCGTGCCCCAGCGGCGATGCCCGAGAGCACGTCAGCCATGAGGTACGCGGCGACCATCAGCGGCACCACGATGCGGTACTGGTGCATGGCATGAGCCCTCCGCGCTAACACGGTCACTATGTCACTGTCCGCAAACAGAGAAAGGTTGGTTTCGCGCAAGCACCTCCAAGGGGCGATTGCTTTGGAGGGGGTTATCTGGTGCGAATTACGCGCGCTGCACTCACTGTCAGAAGGCCACTGACCGCTTTACGCCATTTTTATCATTAAAATTCGATCATTTATCAAGGTACTGCTTTAGTTGCTGAGCAATTAATAATTACCTATCGGAGATTGGAATGGTAGTTAGACATCAAGTTTTTTTTTAGGTTTTATGACCAATTCCTTCACCTACCACACATTCGGAACCCGAGAAAGTGTGTACCTACTCTTGTTTCACTTGCTTTGATTTTATCACATAATAGGCAAACCTCGCCACTTCGAATAACGGGTTGCGGTTGCTTATTGTGTTATTATTTTGATCACGCACTTTTCTATTTTTACATAATTGACGGTCAAGTTTAAAATAAGTTCTTAAATTATTTTGGTTTTGTGTATTATTATTTTGTATGTAAACAAACTTTGATTCTTTGATTATTTGCTGCTGATGGTATAGGTGTATGTAAATAAGGTTTCATTATTTGTGTAAAAACTTTTTGTAGCTCAAATGAGCTACAAAAAGTTTTTGGAAATCCATTGTAAAATTGAAGCTGGATTAAAATTATCCCATAATCTGAAACTTAACAAGAGCTTTTGTTTCATAACAATAACAATAAAACCGATAGTCTAGGAATATCATATATGTCCGAGCCTTCTGTTCTGATGAAATCAGGGTTATGATCAAACACCTAGGGAATTCATTAAAACCAATATCACTTTAACCCTGCCGCGTAAGCAGGTGTAGGTAGGTGTGTATATTTTCTGTTAAGAAAAAAGGAAAAACTTTATTTTTGTATGTTTTTTACGGATTTTCTAGAATTTGGTTGTGAATGTTATTGATACTGATAGGAGTTTTCGAACTAGGTTGATTACTGTAGTTACCTACCTGAGTACGTGAACTTTTTGATGTAACGTTAAATCTTTAAGGGGACTACTTACATGACCTAAAGCGCGGTCACTGTCGGACTGCATAGAAAAAAAAGAGAAGCGCGATGACACAAAGCTGGTAATTTATTACAAAATATAAAGCAATTATCTATTTACAAAAAATCTATTGTTTGGATTAAAATATTTAAACACTAGTGCTTTAGTATGTTGCTTGTAGAATGATTTGACAAAAAGTCAGAATGATTGTAGGTATATGTGTATATTAGTATGGTTTTTATTGTAAAAAGAAAGTTTTTAGAACTATCTTCATGGTTTTTGAAGTGAAAACTTTTTTAGGCGCGTCGGGCATTTTTGAGATGGGAAAAAACTATTGAGCTCGTGCCACGGTTACCGAAAGCGACACCGTGCGTGTTTTGTTTATAAGACGAAAAAATACCCGCTTCGGATGTGTTCAGCTGTCCTCAACCTATATGAGTGTCTAACTAGCATTTATCCTGAAAAATGTCATATATTTTTCTGATTTTGTTTACTGTAATCGATCATATAGATACTTTTAGGCATTATAAAACTTCCGTTTAGGTCCCGTAGTCCCCTTAATTAATAATCCTAAATGGAAACTAAACCCAAGATACATTTTCCTGTCTAGTATTATAGTAGGTACAAAACATCTCCATACTCTTCATGGAACATACAAACTTTAATATAATATTCCTAGTTAACTACGGATGAATTTCCTCGGGCTATTTTCAGGCAACGCCCACGACTAGGAGTGTCATGTACCGGTGGAAACAGGATAAGGTTATTATAAAGGGCACCCCCACTATTTCTGCTAAAATAGGGGATTCCGTTCAGATGCGGGCGACATTAAACCCCTGTATGGTAATAGGAACTTACTGCGATCACCATGTGTTCCGTTACTTAGTGGCAAGCAAGCATCAAACAACTCAGCCTATCGCAGTCCACTGATAGGCCTCTCCCAGACTGCGCCACAGCACCCTGTCCTCCGCCTTCCGCATCCAGTCTACCCCAGCCACCTTCTTTAGGACGTCCGTCCATCTAGCTGGGGGGCGTCCCACACTACGCAAGCATGTGGCCCACATAATGGTAGGTGGTCACTGCCGACTATGGACATCTGCAGAACCAAACACAACTCAGCTTAGGTAGACTCTTGAGATACAAGTATCATTTTACTTAGTTCAGTAGCCAGCTGTTCAACTTGCCTCTGCCTACTGCTTGTACAATCATGTTTAGTGTATGTCCAATCTTGTGTGTTCTCTTTGTATTACAATAAACATATTATTATTTATTTATTTTTTACATATCTCGGGACCATGGGGTCCCGGTCCTTTGGAAGGCGTACGAGGAGCCGAAGCCAACTCGCAGAGGCCCGTAGGAAATTTTAATGAAATGTGGCACCAACCGACGATTATCACTATATGGACTATGCAAGTGCGCCTAAGGAAACCCCCGGTTGGTGTAGGTGTAGGGCTATTGCAGGGTATGGAAAAATAAAAAAAGTTGGACTATGGGTTTGGGTGGCTAAAGTGGACTGGTTACGAAGAACTATGGAAGAACTATGACCCCTGCCTGATCAATGTTTTATATATACACGGATAAAATATTATTAGGTGTGTTGCCATCCCACAGATAAAGCTGAATAATCTCTATGTTTGACACTAATGATACATCTGACACCCCATAGAGATTTCGGGTACGATGCCTGTTTTTGTTTCGGTTTTGACGACGGTTACGAGCGTTTGCCCCGATGTCCTCTCTATGCTGATAATTACACCAGCAAATAAAGAAACAAATTCAAAGAAATTGATATACCTACTAACTCTACCTTCTCTACCTACCTTTCTACCTGCTTTATATCTATGAAAGTACTTTGTAATTTTAAGAAGCGATTTCCATAACATAAATATAAGTACTAGAAATGAAATTGAGATACCCAAATTCAGATTAACTAAAACTAGCAAATCATTTCTTACAAACAGTTGCTTTTGTAACAAGTTACCTAAGTCGGTTACAGAACTTAGCGATGGAAAGTTCAAAACCCACATCAAACCTGTTCTTATAAAAAAGCATATTATAATTTAATTAAGGCTACGTTGAAGACAAGGAAGTTTAGCAATAATTATTTATGCACATGTGGCTTACCTGGCACCTCATTAACGGCGTAATTATAATGTGAATACCAGATACTATATAAAATAAAAAATGGACTACAAATCTACAGTCTACAATACCTACAATATTCTCCCATTCACAAAATATAAAAGAATCTATCTAAAATATAAAAAAAACCTATTTAAACCAAATGATATGATTTCCATTACAATGTTTCTCTTATAATATGTAATACTTCTACCGTGACACAATCTTTGACCATTATATACCTACAATTCTAATTTCAACTCTTTATTAGTGGTTGTAATGGCAATCATATCATTTCGTTTAAATAGGTTTTTATATTTTATTTATATTTTAGATAGATTCTTATTCTTCCATAAAAAACGACCAATTGGAACCGTGTACCTAGCTTCTGACGTTTCATAAGTGCCCATGTAGGTTTATGTGAAATAAAATATTTAGATTTTTTATTTTGAAACTAGCACAAAGCAACACTGTTTGGTGTAGACATGGATAGCTCTAGCTCGTGAGCGAGTGATAGAAAAGAGCTAGCTCTTTTCGATTGACGTCGCTCTCGCTCACTGGCTCGCTAAATAGTAATTCGTGTGTAAGTAAGTATGGTTAAGTAAGTAGTAATTCGATAGACACGAGTCAAATTCAAGATCTAAGCCTTAATAAATTCAAATCATTCATTAAACGTAAGTTGTGCCAGAAGGCCTTTTATACCGTTAAAGATTATATTGAGGACAAAAAGGCTTGGGATTGAGCTGCTTCCAATTTTTGCATTTTGAATGGTTTTTTTTATATACATATTGACATTATTTAATTATTTTTTTTATAAACAATGACACTTGCTTACCTACTTTGTAAAGTATTATTTATTTTATTTATTGTGAACGTGAAGACGATGTGGGTCATTTTATTAATTATATATATTTTTTTTTATTATTCCCTCTGTTCTGTTAGATTTTTTTTTTTGTGATCATTGTCTGGCAGTTTGAGTAATTTATGTGGCCTACCCAAATGTCCTTTCTTTGGTATTGTTCGTCGAATCGTTGAGCTCCTCAGGTTTCGAGTTGAGCTGCACGATTTCTGACAAATGCGTGCACTGACTGGACAGGTCCTCTCAATCTGTGTGGTTCTTTCCTCAAAAGACCATCTCAGACATCGATCTACATGGTCTTCATATAACCTGACCAAGATTATGTCTGGACTTTAAAAGAGACTGTGACCTCTGAGTTTGTTTCAGCCTTTCTTCTCAGAGTAGTCAGATAGGAAACGCCGACCTCATCTAGTTTAAAAAAAAACATGATTGACGTGTAAAAGTGTTTGTACAAACCTACTTACAAAAATAAAATCATTTATCATTAAAAAAAATGTTGACTCGTGTCACGCAAATTACTACGACGACGAGATTAAGACGATGATTAGCGACGTCAATCGAATAGAGCTAGCTCTTTTCTATCACTCCCTCACGAGCTAGAGCTATCCATTTCTACTTTGGTGGCAGAAATAGGTACATGAAACAAAACCGATTATGTTGTAATTATTATTCCCTGTTTCTTTTAAATTTAGGTACCTTATACTCACGCCTTTCACTTTTTGCAAGAGCATACGCAAAACATTAATATAATATTCATCTCGAGAGGACATAGCTTAAAGCCTCTACGAGTAACGATATACTTACTTATGGACGTCCGAAAAATTCTGGACAGTAAGCCCCAATAGTAAGTCTGTGGACTGACTTATCTCTCACAAAGCCAACGGCATTATAAGCTATGCAAGAGAGCAAGCACAATCACGCTTTACAGCCAAAGCTATGACCATATTTCTCTGTAAGAGAAGTGCTATTTGCTATGCGGTGTGACAAATTTGTGTGAGCTATTTTCATATAGCACGTGACGACGTGAAAATAAATCAAAAAATTATCATTAATCTTCCAAACACTTTCTATCGGAAAGCGTGCATAATCAGCTTATAATGTTGCTCCTGCTGCGACAGACGCCTCCTCTCAGTGAGAGAGAGTGGGCCTTAATCCACCAAGCGGACCCAGTGCAGGTTAGTAGATGTCACATGTCATGTCTTCTAATTTTTGGTTCTAGGACATGTCGGTTTCCTCACGATGTTTTCCTTTACCGTTTTAAAAGCAGTGGTGATGAAATAATTTACACAAAGTAAAGCGAAAGACTGGGTTCGATCCTAGGACTTACAACTCGTAAGTCGCGGCCGTTATCACTAGGCCACTTTTGCTCTTCCACTGGGCCACCAATACTCCTCGGAAAGCGTGAATTATAAAATTTTAAATAAAAGTATTACGAACAGTGTGACCATGTGTGAGCCCGTGTACACGTGAATCTTGTCGAGAAATAATCTACCGCTATCACGAAATCATCTGATAAAATAAAGGATAGTGTCTGTTATGACAGTCTATGAATACAGACAGAGTATGAATCTCGATGGTATGGTTAGAACGGTGACTACCGAGATGACGACTAATAGAGAAGTATGGAAGAAAAATACATTTTGCACCGGCCCACAAATAAATTGGGATGAGGGCAGGAGAGTGAGGATGATAATAGTCAAAGCGGAAAACCGATATGCTGCTCAGTGACGGTCTTTATCGACTGATGAGCCACAAGCTTATTACCGGCACATCCGTCCAAACGAGCCAGTTTACGGGTAAGGAAAAACTTTAACCAGTCTACGTCGAACATTATTACTTATTTCTTTCATTTAGTAGATATGTCTGGCAAGTTTGTGTTCCACATGTCGGGCCTTTATGAGTTTCTCATAGGAAGCCTTTACTATTATTATATCGCCGAGAATAACAGGTTAAAATACCTACCTATTTCTAATTCCTATTTTCTCGTGACGACAAACTTTACAACTTATAATAAAGGCTGTGTATCTGAACGTAATAATTACACATATTTATCTGTAATTATTACGTTCGGATAAAAACTTTATTGCACATTTAATACACATGCAATCTACGGGTAACAAAATTGTAGATTTATTACCTACATGTTGAATGTTGATTACTATTAATAAAATTAAAAGCCTGTAATTAAAAGCTCATGGACAGACGCCAGCACATCTAGCTACTACAATCTGTCAAATTTCTTTAATAGATTTTCGACTATACCGCCAAAGCATAAGGTTCAAAGTTGTTTGGGAAATTTGACAGTTTCGGGTAGCTTGATGTGCTAGCGCCTGTACCTATATAATGGAGCCTAAATCAGCCACTAATGACTGACCACAAAGCTCCTGTAGGCACTATTACAATGTAGTATTGGCATCATGTAGATGAGTTAAAGTGAGATTGTGGGTATAAATTATTATCTTGCTGGGGAGTTAAACTAAGAAGATACTAACATAATTTTTATTTTACCTTAGTCACTATACAAGGTAACACCAATGTACAGGTGAAATTGAAAACTTGCGCCAACTCGAAATAGGAGGTGCTGTAACTGTCACATAATTTATTGTCCTTTCCAAAATTTAAATTCTTGAAAATAATCGTGTAATTGTCGTCTTAGTGCAAACCTTGCCACTTGCCTTTGCGCACGTACTCGTATGTGCGATTTATTCCGGTCTGATCCATCCCCTTACTCTATATTTTCTTTATAAATCGTTGAATTAGATGTTTTAATTACGCACACCAATTCAATTTCATCCTGTATATATACAGGGTAATTGGTAAAACATTAACAACCTCTTAAGAGGTCATTGTACTCATCATTATGAACAACTTTTACTATGGGACCAAACCTGAAATCGCGAAAAAAAAATCAGCCGTTCCCCACATTTTGACGAGTTATACGAACATAAATGTAGGGAACAGTTGATATTTTTTCGGGATTTCAGGTTTGGTCCCATAGTAAAAGTTATTCATAATGATGAGTACAATGACCTCTTAAGTAGTTGTTAATGTATTACCAATAACCCTGTATATATGTTAGGTACAAGTAAATAAGAAAAAAAAAATGGTTTTCATAAGTTATATTGAAAATTTGTAAGCAAGGAAAAATTGATTAGGACGTCTTTTTCCTTATTTCTTCAGGTGACTTGTATTTCTTTATGTATAATAAATCACACCTTCACGTCCAGACCCCAAGACCAGCAGTTGACATAAGATTAATTAAAGTATTTGTCTCACATACTAAGTATATAAATACAAGTTTGTAGCAACATCTACATTTCTTTCTCAATCAACTTGCAATTAATACAACATTATCTTTTTTTATTTATTTATACACCAACAGCTTCCATGTATAATATATATCTTAAGTATAGATAGACAGATTATAGATATATATAATATACTTTTAAGAGCAGTGGTGGCCAAGTGGTAACGGCCGCGACTTACGAGTTGTAGGTCGCAGGTTCGAACCCAGACAGGCGCTTTACTTTGTGTAAATTATTTCATCACCACTGCTCTCAAAACGGTGAAGGAAAACATCGTGAGGAAACCGGCATGTCCTAGAACCAAAAATTCGAAGACATGTGACATCCACCAACCCGCACTGGGCCCGCGTGGTGGATTACGGCCCACTCCCTCTCACCGAGAGGAGGCCTGTGTCCCAGCAGTGGGAACATTATTGGCTGATTATTTTATATACTTTTATAGATCACAATAGTCTCGTTCTTAGACAGTCACCAATTATAGGTTTACCAGCAATCTTAGAAATAAGTCGTTACACATAATAATAATAAAGCCTAGAACTTAAAAATAAAATACTTCTTAAATACGGGTTAAAAAGACGAACATTGCATTTTTGTCTACTTATTATAAATAGAAATGAGATCTTACTGGAAAGTACAGCTTCTAAAAACAAATTATAAAAAGGTGAAGGATTTCCAAAGTATACGAACATAACAAATTATCAGATTCTGTTTTTTGGGACTTCAGTATTTTGGCTTTAGAAATTTTAAGGAATCATGGTATAGGTCGACATCCGGTACTTTGATCAAAGAATTCATCTCTCTACTAAGTCTGTTTATACCCTTAAATTATCAAAGGCTGTGTTATAGGAAAAAACGAGCTTGTCACAGTATACGTGTACTCTAAAAACGTTGTATATACAGTGATAGAGAGTACTTCATAACCTGTACACCATTATATTTTTTATTACGGCTGCCCTGACCTACTTCTGGCACATTCTGTAATATTTCAGAATGGCGAGGACGCTACAACATGTCCATTGCCCGGCCTATATAATAATACCTAACTTTCTTATAATGAAAGGGCGTTGAAGTAACTTTTATTTATAAGGATTATAATGTGATAAAAATGCGTTCATTACGAAAGAGACGTATTTTATATTATTTTCTCTATTATAGTGTAAAAACATATATCTAGTTCTTATATTCCTACGTCCTACATAAAAATATACCTTTATTACGCGTAAATAGTTTGCAAAAGCATTAAAGAATCAAACATGACGTGTTTCGCATAACCCGAAAAAGAATACTTAATTACTTATGTAGGTAGCTAATAACAAGAATCACGTTTTCTTAGAGACTGCCATGTATCTTCATAAAGGCTTAATTTTAACAGAATGTATACGATACTCTATGTTTTAATAAGGTAGAGGCAGTTTGTTAAATAGAAACCTGGTTTAATGGTCTTAGTAACTTAATGCCACGCCTTATGGTATTATATTATTCAGTGGAGTGCCTGGGTTCCGCTAGTTTGATAATAGAGGTCAGATGGCAGTCACTTTGTGTTACTAATGATATTCCCCCACGTTTGATTAGGCAGGATGGTGACTCGAGGTTAGACTTAATTAAAGGTACGTAAATCTGAAAGAATTGTAAGAGAAAAAATTAAGTAAGTGCCGATAGCCAGCTAAACAATCAAAGAAAGCAACAGTGTACAGGATTTCCATGGTAGTCTTCAAACAACGCTTTTACTTTGGTGTTGCAGACAATCCGACACGATGATTCCGGCAGCGTCCTTCTGAACATTAAAAAAAAAAACATACAAACATCCGAACATAGTACCTCCTACTTTTTGTGAAGTCGGTGAAAAACTAGGAATAACTGACGATGTGACTGGCGATTTAGATGCATTGTTTCTGCACGCTGGATCGCGTTCTTTTGTTATTATTACTAGTTTTCGGCTGAATCTAGAACCGTCTCTCTGTCATTATCAGGGGGCCTAAAAATGTCACTTTGGCAGAATCATAAAAGAATAACATTATGAATCCTAATGGATCCTAATCCTAATCCTAGTTAACTGCTAAGTTAATCGTATCAAATCCCATTGGTGAAGGATTTTTCAGTTTTTTTGTCTGTGCTAAAATACCAATCAATCCAATCCAATCCCAATCTCTTTGATTATACCTACGTAGTGAAGCGAAAAAAGAAAAAGACGGACTGTCTTCGCCATATTATAATTCATGATGTCATCCTTTTATGATTCTGACAAAGTGGCCTTTTGAGGCCCCCAGATCTTGTCATTTTGCGACACCTGGGGGCCTAAAAAGGTCATTTTGGCAGAATCATAAGAGGATAACATAATAGACAGTTAACTGTTAAGTTAATCGTATCATATCCCATTGGTGAAACATTTCTCAGTTATTCTTTTTTATCTGCGCTAAAATACCAATCAATCCAACCAAATCCAATCTCAATCTCTTTGATTATTCCTATGTAGTGCAGCGAAAAAAAGAAAAATAGCATACGCCGATTAGGAAAGAGACAGCCCGTTTAGTTTACTTTAGTTATTTTCATAGTGTGATGTCGTACGATATTCTGTTGTGGGGAAATGCCGCCGATATTCAGACAATTTTTATTTTACAAAAAAAGGGCAATTCGTTCCATTTATAAATTAAGTCCCAGACACTCCCTCAGAGACAAATTTAAAGAGATTAATATAATGACTGTGCCTTCTCAGTACATTTATGATAATCTTTTGTATGCACATAAAAATATTAATCTGTTTAAAAAATAGAACAATGCTCAAGAAAATAGGTGGCTCGTTTAGATGCCAATGTATACATTTTTATAATAAACTTCCTAGCCACATTCAAGAACTACTTAAGCCTTAATAAATTCAAATCTTTTATAGAGCGAAAACTATGCCAGAAAGCCATATTATACTGTAAAGTCTTTTACAGTATAGTTGGAGTATAGTTTGGAGTATAGTCATACTGAGGACAAAAAGGCTTGGGATTGAGCTGCTCCAATAGGTTTAGACAGTGAATGTTGTTTTTATTTTGCTATTTTACGCTTTATTTTTTTTTATCTATTTACTTGTACAATGATATGTACATACATTTACTGTATAAAGTATAATATTATTTTAATTACTGTGAATGTGAGGACTATGTGGGTCATTGTTTCCGTTTTAATCATGGTCTGGCAGTTTGAGTAATTTACGCGACCTACCCAAATGTCCTTTCTTTGGTATTGTTCGTCGAATCGTTGAGCTCCTCAAATTCTGAGTTGAGCTGCACGATTTTTGACAAATGCGTGCATTGATTGGACAGGTCCGCGCAATCTGTCTGGTTCTTTCCTCAAAAGACCATTTCAGACACCAATCTACATGGTCTTCACAAGATCTGACCAAGATTTTGTCTGGACTTTAAAGGAGACTGCGACCTCTGAGTTTGTTTCGGCCTTTCTTCTCAGAATAGTCAGATAGGAAACACCGACCGCATCTAGTTTAAAAAAATATAATTGACGTGTAAAAGTGTTTGTACAAACCTACTTACAGAAAATAAATCATTTATCATTTAAAACACGGACCTTCTTCGCCATATTATGATTCATAATGTTATCCTTTTATGATAATCCAAAGTGGCCTTTTTAGGCCCCCTGGCATTATGCGTTTCTGACAATTCGCTAATCTGTCATTTTGCGTTTCTGACGTTCTTCGCCCAAACCGTCAAACCCTCTCTGCTTGAACGCATTTGTCTCATCAACACATTGTAAGATGTTCATTACAATGTATTTGTTTTTACATTGGTATTGCTTACAATATCTTTATAGGCTATAATTAAGCTTAACAGATCGTTGGAAATGCCACCCGCCGACTTGAATTGCTTAAGAAAACACGAACAAGTTTGTTTTCATTTGCGAATATTTAGGTTTATTGGAGCATAGATGCCAACTTAATGCCATTGCCTTAAACAAAAGCCTGTTTTACATTACGAGTTCGAAATTAGATCAAAGAATATGTCCGTGCTCGGTACCTCAAACATCTTTTGACTGATTCTGTGTGAATCCTCAAGTAAGAACAGAAGGAATAATTAACCCTTTGTCAGGGATATTGGCGGCAACGTCCTCTAGTCTGCTAATTAAAACGAACTGAGATCCAATCCAGCTGTAGAGTGTAAAGCATTTATCTACAGGCTGATAGGATGAACATTCAAAAAGCCTCCCCTCAAAAAGTATTTCATTAAAACATACCTACATAATAGACAGATATTTAGGTATTTATTTAAATAAATAAATTGAATAGATACGATACATAAACCATTTATTTGGTGCAAAAGAAATAGCACAACACACAAAAGCACAATAAAATTAAAAGATAACAGAGTAGGTACTTACATGAATATAAATAAATTGAATTTCAAACATACATAAGTACAAAGTGCGGTGTGCGTCTCAAGGTTGCATCAAATGGGAGTCCAGGGGGACTAAAAAGGCCACTTTGGCAGAATCATAAAAGGATAACATTATGAATCATAATATGGCGAAGAACAGTCCATGTTTTTCTTTTTTTCGCTGCACTACGTAGGTAAAATCAACGAGATTAGGACTGGATTTGGATTGGATTGATTGGTATTTTAGAACAGACAAAAAAAAATGAAAAATCCTTCACCAATGGGATTTAATACGATTAACTTAACAGTTAATTGCTCATTATGATTCATAATGTTATCCTTTTATGATTCTGCCAAAGTGACCATTTTAGGCCTCCAGCTCAGCATGTGTCAGGCAATATACCGGACGCTGATATTTTGTCAAACTTAAGAGGCACTGGCCTATGGCTTATGACCTAGGCGGAGACCTTTAAGCAGCAGCAGCAGTGTTAGCAGTAGACGTCTTTCGGATGAAATTATGAAGTTGCAGTGAGCAGGGCATATTGCTTGCAGAACAGATGGCCGATGGAAATGATAAATGATAAATGATTTATGTTCTGTAAGTAGGTTTTTACAAACACTTTTACACGTCATCATATTTTTTAAAACTAGATGTGGTCGGCGTTTCCTATCTGACTACACTGAGAAGAAAGGCCGAAACAAACTCAGAGGTCACAGTCTCTTTTAAAGTCCAGACAAAATCTTGGTCAGATCGTGTGAAGACCATGTAGATTGATGTCTGAAATGGTCTTTTGAGGAAAGAACCACACAGATTGAGCGGACCTGTCCAATCAGTGCACGCATTTGTCAAAAATCGTGCAAAGGTTCTGGAGTGGCGATCGCAATACCGGAAGACGTATAGGTGGACCGACGACCTTGTGAACTCGCTGAATTCGGGAAGCACAGAACCAGGCGACGTGAAGGTGTTTGGGGGAGGCCTATGTTTCGGCTGAAATTATTATATTCTGCTGGATCCCTGCAATGACATATGTACGTCCAGCAGTCGAGATAATTACTTTAATTATTGGTTATGTGAAGAAGTGTTATGTTCGGAGTGTGAATGTGTAAGTATACCCGCAATTTAAATGATGTATTCTAAAGTAAAGTTTTGCATTGGGGAGCGTTATTGTTCGATCATGTTTTGATTGTGTATTTGATTACTTGATAATTTAATTACATTTGTTATAATTAATTATATAAGGAGAGGCTTGTGGCTAAATAATAACAGCCGCACAGGTCGATCGATCAGGTTAAGCTACGCGTGCCGCGGTTGGTCTGTGGATGGGTGACCATCTTTACATACCGAGACTCCTCCGTGCCTCGGTAAATACGTTAAGCCGTTGGTCCCGGCTGTCATTCCTGGATCTTTGACAGCCGTTACGGGTAGCCAGAAGCCCGAAAGCCTGACAACCAGTCTTACCAAGGGGTATCGTATTACCCAATAATTGGGTTGTGGAGGTCAGATATAGAATCAATAAATGAATTCCCACTTTTAGGCTTAACTATAGATTCAAACATTAATTGGAAACCACACGTACAGAAAATAAAATCCAAACTTTCCAAATTTTTGTACGCTTTTCGAGAAATAAAAAAGACCACAAACTTGCAAACTGCTCTGGTCACCTACTATGCCTATGCTTATGCATGGCTTAGCTACGGTGTTATAATGTGGGGAAATAGCACAGACGCACCGGCGCTGTTCACAACTCAAAAAAAATTACTTCGTATTTTAGTTAATTTAAAACAAACGGATAGCTGCAAACCCCATTTTAAAAAACTGAACATTCTTACTCTTCCTTCTATATACATACTGGAAATCTGTAAATTCGCACACACACACCAAGACTTTTACACTAAACGAGAAGACATACAAACAAGATACACACTCCGACACAAAACACGATTAAACCTACCGACATCCCGATTGAAAATGCACTCATCTAGTCCACTAGTCATGTCGATAAAAATATATAACAAACTACCCGAGGTACTCAGAAATGAGAAAAAGATTGATATTTTTACAAATAAACTAAAAAAAAATATTACTAATTAAATGTTATTATAGCATAAATGAATATTTAATTGACAAATCCATAGAACTGACATAATAATATAAATAAATAGTTTATATATATTTTTTTATTTTAGATTAAATTAATAATTAATAAAATGTTACCTTAAATTATACTTAGATTAAGTTAGTTTGCATGTATACATAAGTCCTCTTCCTAAAAATTTTTTGTTTTGCTGTGCCCGACAGAGTCCACGATTGTTACAACAAATGTTACCTACCACCTAAGCATATACATTGTGGAATGCAATAAATGATTGAGTATTGAGTATTGAGATATGCAGTCGCTCCATGTAAAATACTGGTATTCAGTTGCAACCGGTTAGACTGGAAGCCGACCCCAACATAGTTGGGTAAAGACTAGGCAGATGATGATGTTATAAATTAATTATTTTCTTACAATTATAGTGCGAATATACTAAAAAAATAAACAAATTAACTAGATTATAGTACATATTTTATAATAGCAATATATAAAATTATTATTTAACAAATTATTGAATTATTACCCTAAACTTCGATACACAGGGTTATTGGTAAAACATTAACAACCTCTTAAGAGGTCATTTTACTCATCATTATGAACTACTTTAACTATGGGACCAAACCTGAAATCGCGAACAAAAATCAGCTGTTCCATACATTTAAAATGTAGGGTGTTTGTTGTGTGGGATCTTTTCAAAATGTTTGTCAAAATTGCTTCAATAGCATTTTGTAGACTATCTTTTTATCATGCAAAAATTGACAATTGCAATTGATCGTTTCGGGGACCCGCAGTCCAGCTCTGATGGTACTTTTAGGATTCCTTATCGGCAGGGGAATATTGTTCCAGTATTCGCATGCGGCATACCTAAAACTTCCCCTGAAAGCAGCAGTCTTGTTCGATTGAGTGGAAAGTTGCTAACAACACTGTCTACTTGCGCATTCTCTTCTACTAGCTATCCAGCACAGTTTATTGTAGCTTTAACGCGCTGTCATAGTCGGTTCAGTTAAAAGACATGTAGAATTGTACAAATGTACATCTTCAGCATAAACGTGGTACCTACATAGCTTTAGGGAATTTATTAAATCCGCATAATACAAAATAGAGATGATTGGGCCCAGTATAGCTTGCGGGACTCCCCTAAAAACGAAAGTGAGTACCGAACAAGGAATGAGTCATTGCTTTGCCTAGACGTTGCTGGCGGTTGATAAGATAAAATTGGATGCTATAGTGTAGCTTCTATAGAAACAAATTATATTTTTGCAGTCAAAAGTTCGCGAAAAATCGAGTAGGACGAGAAGTGTGCATAGGCCCTTATATTGTGCTGACAAAATGTTATCTGTAACGTTCAAAAGAGCCGAAGAAGTACCACACTGTTTACACTGCAGCTTAAGCAGAATATGTTTTTCTTCCAGACCAGATATTTTGACAGCTGCTGTCATACAGCCTTTTCCGCTATTTTGGACAGGCAAGGCAGAATGCTAATGGGCCTAAGGTCTTTTAAGTCAGTTGGATTTATTTTTTTGGCAATTGCCTAACGATTGCTATTTACCAGATTCAGTCAATTTACCAGATGTCACATATTGCTGAGAAAATTGAGTTGTTCACAATGTCAGTGATGGGTTTAACTGTATGACTATGAGTGTAAGCAAAAACATATTCAGGGTCACTTTTTCACAGCCTGTAGTCGTTAGATTTGATCAGCAGTTACTGAATTCCAATTCGAATTCAGCAATCGGCTGTGAGTCGATAGCTGAATTATTTTGCTTACAAAAGCATATTTATGGTCACTTTATGACAACCAGGTGTCGTTAGATTTGATCAGCAGTTACTGGTTCTAATTCCAATTCGCATTCCGCTATTCTCGCCATAATGATGAGACTCAAAGAAGGTGCGTTGCGATATATTGCAGACGGGGTTACCAGGAACACTCAAAAAGTGTTTTTTGATTTGGTTTGGATCTCTGAAGTGAGTAGGAAGGTCCTCAATTTGTTTCTTTAGTAATACGGTGTTTTACAATTTTCTTCATAATGTTTTAGGTTATTTGATATGGTTATTAAAATGTTGAATAAGAATTGAAATATGCAACTTTTTCACTAAATATGGAATTGCCACCAGAGATTTCAGTTGCTTGTAGTTTGCCTTTTTCCGACTCGGATTTCTTCGCAATTGCATCATCAATTTAATTGTATCTGTTAACCAGGGATATGTTTTAAGCGGAGCGTGCGCCTGGTAAATCACACTACTATTATAAAGGCGAAAGTTTGTGAGTGTGTGTGTTTTTATATGTTTGTTAATTCTTCACGCTCAAACGGCTGGACCAATTTTGATAAAATTTTGTATGGAGGTAGCTGACACCCTGGATTAATATATAGGCCACTTTTTATCCCGATATTCCCACGCGATCGACATTTACGCGGGTGAAACCGCGGGGCGCAGCCATGCAGTTGTTACATAAACTCACGCCCTTTTCACATGGGGTGTAAGTAGAAACTACAGAAGAATCACCTAGTATCTGAATATAACACACATAGCGATCATTAAAGTAAATGATAAATGATTTATTTTCTGTAAGTAGGTTTTTACAAACACTTTTACACGTCATCATATTTTTTAAACTAGATGTGGTCGGCGTTTCCTATCTGACTACTCTGAGAAGAAAGGCCGAAACAAACTCAGAGGTCACAGTCTCTTTTAAAGTCCAGACAAAATCTTGGTCAGATTGTGTGAAGACCATGTAGATTGATATCTGAAATGGTCTTTTGAGGAAAGAACCACACAGATTGAGTGAACCTATCCAGTCAGTGCACGCATTTGTCAGTAACCGTGCAGCTCAACTCAGAACTTAAGGAGCTCAACGATTCGACGAACAATACCAAAGACAGGACATTTGGGTAGGCCGCATAAACTACTCAAACTGCCAGACCATGATTAAAATGAAAACAATGACCCACATAGTCCTCACATTCACAATAATTAAAATAATATAATACTTTATACAGTAAATGTACATGTCATTGTTTAAGTAAATAGATACTTAAAAAAAAAATTATTAAAGTGTAAAATAGCAAAATAACATTCACTGTCTAAACCTATTGGAGCAGCTCAATCCCAAGCCTTTTTGTCCTCAATATAGTCTTTTACAGTATAATAGGCTTTCTGGTATAGTTTTCGCTTTATAAAAGATTTGAATTTATTAAGGCTTAGTTCTTGAATGTGGCTAGGAAGTTTATTATAAAAACGTATACATTGGCATCTAAACGAGCCACCTATTTTCTTGAGCCTTGTTGTAGGAACAACAAATTTGTGTTTGTTCCTAGTATTTATATTATGGATATCACTGTATTTTTAAACAGATTAATATTTTTATGTGCATACAAAAGATTATCATAAATGTACTGAGAAGGCACAGTCATTATATTAATCTCTTTAAATTTGTCTCTGAGGGAGTGTCTGGGACTTAATTTATAAATGGAACGAATTGCCCTTTTTTGTAAAATAAAAATTGTCTGAATATCGGCGGCATTTCCCCACAACAGAATACCTTACGACATCACACTATGAAAATAACTAAAGTAAACTAAACGGGCTGTCTCTAAATCAGTCAAATCACGAATTTTCCTAACGGCGTATGCTGCAGAGCTAAGCTTTTTTGACAATTTATCTATATGGGGGCCCCATTGAAGCTTGGCATCCAACGTTATGCCTAAGAATACTGTGCTATCTTCGGGTTTTAACTCTTCATCCTTAATGAGAACACTAGTTTCTACTTGTCTAACGTGGGGTATCGTAAACTTAATACATTTCGTTTTTTTTTCCTAAAGAAGTAGGTTATTGACATTAAACCAGTTAACTACTTTTGCAAGGGCGTTATTTACATTGTCAGTAACCAGCTGCTGACGTTTGATTTTAAACAAAAGAGAAGTGTCATCTGCAAACAACACTATATCATGATTATCCTTTATGAGGTACGGCAAGTCATTAATATAAATAAGGAATAAGAAAGGACCAAGAATTGAGCCCTGGGGGACCCCCATTCTTACTACAGATCCGGGTGACCTTTTTCCGTTAACATCAACTCTCTGAATCCTATCACTCAAGTAAGAAGTAAGAAGATCCAGAGAGGCGTTCCGGATTCCGTAGTGGTGCAGTTTCCTGATTAATGTTTCATGAAGAACACAATCGAATGCCTTGGACAAATCGCAAAAGACGCCCAAGGCATCGCATTTGTCCTCCCGTGCATTATAAATATGTCCTAAAAGTTCAACTCCGGCATCGGTAGTCGAACGAGCCCTTGTAAAACCGAACTGTTTGTTATGCAGTAATTTATTTTTATAAAAAAATCTTTCTAAAGGTAGGTAGTACTGAAATAGGTCTATAATTAGTAGGGTCTGATGTACTACCCGATTTAAACAACGGTATTATTTTACTGTTTTTCATAAGATCAGGAAACTCACCACGGTCAATACAATTATTAAATATAACAGCTAAAGTAGGTGCTACAATGTTTATAATCGACTTAGCAAGATCCACAGAATTACCCCATAGATCTGCGGTCTTTTTAACATTTAACGTGTGAAAGGTTTTAATTGTATCGTTACAGGTTACATATTCAAAGTGAAATTCAGAATCACAAACTGAAACGTTTTCTTTAAGCAAAGACTCTGCGGCAGCAGGTGATGAGTTATTTAGTAGTTGATACTGGAATCTCTGCAAAAAAATTTTCAAAGGCCGCGGCGACTTGAGAATCTGATTTAATTATATTGTCATCAATAGCAAGGCTGTAGTCACTACTTCGGGTGCATGACCTTCCCGTTTCGCTATTAATGACATTCCAAGTCGTTTTAATAATGTTACTACTATTTTTAATTTTTGAACTCAAATAACGTGACTTGGCAATACTACAAACTTTTTTAAATATTTTTGAATAATTCTTAACATATAAATTAAAATCAGCAGTGTTTATACAAATCCGTTCTTCATATAATTCATAAAGCCGTTTTCTACTTTTATGTATACCAATGGTGGCCCTGTCACTGAAGGAAGCGTTACTATTAACCGATAATGTTTTTGGAATAAAAGTGTTATCAAATTGTGTGCAATACATATTAAAAAAATCATTATATTGTTGATTAGGGTCATCATTAGTGAACAAAATTGGTAATTTACCCAAGAGTTTAGTTTTAAATGTTTCCAAGCGATTAGTTGTTTTTGGGTTAACAGTGATATCTTTTTTAGTAACTTTTTTGTTGTGATTTGGAATACTGATCAATTGTCCGCAATGATCCGAATCTATTAGGTTAATAATTTCTTTGTGGGTCGGTATAACATCTGTATAAATGTTATCTAGGCATGTGGCACTAGTAGGAGTTATTCTAGTGGGCTCCAAAAATTGGTTAGCAAGATTGTATGTTTAGTACTTAACCCAGAATTTTCTAACAAATTAACATTAAAATCACCACAAGTGATGATAGACTTCATTGTATTACAGATTTTGTGCAACACTTCATCCATAACTTTTTCAAAACAATCATACAATCCTGAAGGTGGTCTGTACACACTTAATATAATGAAAGAAGAACTTAATATAATGAGAAAGAACTCTCTTCTTTCAAAAATACTAACCATAATATCCTTCAAGTTGTATTAATTAATTGATTGCCATCGGAAAATATTGTTATTGATATTGTTACCTGGTTCATTGAATCGCATCCCCGATTGAAGGTTATAAATAGAAATACGCTCATGAGATTACAAATCATTTTCCATGTAATTTCCCGATATTGTAAGTACGGGTAGTAAAATATGTTGAGTAACCTCATTACATTTCTCATTATAAATAATGTAGAGACTGGTTTATTTATTTGTTGTTTCGATTGTAAAGTGTAATTGGTTGTAAAGTAACTTCAGTCAGTCGATTCTGTAAAAATCTCACCGTGAAAACTTAGGTGAAGTGAGACCATATCAATATTAATAATCTTTTAAGTTTTAAATAAATAGATTGACTTGGCAATCGTTCTAAACATATTTCTATTATATTTCTATATTTCTTGATTTAATATATTATGTATTACTTGTGAGATACATTGTGTTTTCATGCGATGGTCAAGTCAATGTATTTATTTAAAACATAAAATATTTTTAATACTGATTTGGTCACTATAAGATGTTGTTAGGTTAGCTAATTCCTGCTGGGTCAGCGGGATTGTCCGAAAGGGTTGCCGCTGGCCCGGAACATAAAGGGCAAAGGAAGGAACACGGGTGGGTTTTAGTCAGTAAGAGTCTGACACTCCCTTCCGCTCCACCCAGAGCGGGAGGAGTCATTTGATGATTTCCCCTCCAAAAAAAAAAAAAAGGTTAGCTAATTACGTAATAACTTCAGACAGAAAGTCCCCTAAATTGGGGATTGAATAAATTAACCGACTTGGTATTACATAGATCTCACAACTTTTTACGATAGAAGAACTGAGTTGCGAGACTTGGCTTTTTTTACAAGTTATGATTTGATGGCATTATTTATGCATGAAGTTGTTCTTTTAATGTAAACAATTCCGACGAGATAGTGAGGGGCCCGTGGCTAAATAATAACAGCCGCACAGGTCGATCGATCAGGTTAAGCTACGCTTGCCACGGTTGGTCTGTGGACGGGTGACCATCTTTTCATACCGAGACCCCTCCGTGAATCGGAAAGCACGTTAAGCCGTTGGTCCCGGCTGTCATTCCGTCCTCATCAAATACTAACTCCATTAAACATCAGCTAATGCTGATAAAACAGCGGGTGCTTAAACATAAGCTGAACCAATTGTGTCAACTCAACACAATTTGCGAAGGCTATGCCTCGTAAGCAAAGCTGGTTTTAACTGAGCGTTTACGCCGAACGGCATTTCATACAAACTTTCAAGCCCTTATTTTTCGAAATGAATGAACCGATTTTAATGAAACTTGATATGCATAAGCAAGATACAAAGGTCTAAAAAGTTAGTAGAAAACATTTTCAAAAAATAGTGTTAAAGCCAAATTAGACCGATTTTAAATTTTCCATAGAAACAGAGATTTCCAGTTAACTTTTTTAAAATAAGACATTTTGAAAATGTTTTCTACTAACTTGTTAGACCTTTGTATCCTGCTTATGCGTATGAAGTTTCATTAAAATCGGTTCATTCATTTCCAAAAATAAGAGCTTAAAAGTTTGTATGAAATGCCGTTCGGCGTAAACGCTCTTAAGCTGAGTGTCTGTCAGCACAGGGGGGCCTGTAGGAGTGACCACAGTTTTCAAAACGAATTTCCTTCCATAACTCGCATTACCATTTTCTGGAGTACGTTCATGCTATTCGAATTTAGAAAACATTGAAGACGCCGATATGTTCACTCCCTCAGGCCCCTTGGAGCTGCGAGGCTTGGCACCTCACACTCCCGGCCGCTTGGAGCAGGAGGCATTGCACCTCACATGCCCCTGAGAGCTGTGAGGCATGGCACCTCACACGCTTCCGGCCGCATCCGATGTTTTCTTCCCAGCAAATGCGAAAATACAAACGAACACACATTAATAATAATAATAACAGTAATAAAAACTAATAACCATTCATCGCATAGATATCCCTATAAATTTAATTATATTATTTCATGTTGTGTAACAAACATTATACCTAAGACTAGCACGAATTAAGAAAAGAATCCCATTTATTAAAAATGCTAGAACTAAAAGCTCAATTTCAAAATGTATTTCATCTATTTGTCGTGGATAGATGACGCCACAGTATGGTGAACAGCGCCATCTAACAATTTGTTTGGTAAACGAAGAATCATGTGATCGGAAACGCAAGCGAGCCCTACCGCTTGGACACGATCGTCGGTAGAGGGGATGCAGCGAGGACTGGTGGAGAGACCGAGTGCTGCGACAGTCTACAGTCGACCGCCGTCGAGCTCGGACAGTCTCGGCAAACGCTCAATACCAACGCACGTGTTTGTTTCCGACGCACGTGTGCGTTTCGGTTGTAAATTGCTAGTTTATTAAAGTTACTGTAAATTCAAATAATCTTTTCGTTCGAGTACCCACTGCAGTGCCCACACCTATCTAAACTATGTCGGATCGTGAAGAAGACCCGATGTATCGCATCTCGGCCACCCGGTGATGCGACATCAGAACTGGGATACACTCGAGCTGAAAAAATTATGGAGAATTGAGCGTTGACGTCACGGTGCGATATTTCTTTGACTGGATTTCACCTGGATAAGGACATGGAGTGACTTTGAGAATCGAGCCAAGCAGCCTCGCAGCCGTCAGTGAAACCCTTCGTGTGCTGAGAAACACGAGCAGTGGCAGCCAAGCTGATGGTAGACAACGTGCTGGAAGTAGTGAAGGGCGAGTGGATGACGTTTATCTGCCCTCAGGCACGTTACAAAATAAAGGTGAGCTGTATTGTTTTGTTTACGATTCTGGTGCTGAATGCTCGTTAGTAAAAGCGAGTTGTGCAGCCAAATTAAGTGGCAAACGAGTTAATACCGTTGTTGTGTTGACGGGCATTGTTCAAACGCGTGTATTCAGCACAGAACAAATCATGTGTAGCGTTGCGATTAGCTAGCAACAACTTGAGGTTTTATTTTTCTACCCGACATTTACTTGCAAGTAACATTATGATAGAACAAAGGCAGCTATAACAGCATTGGCTATTTAGTGTTATTAGAAAATGAGTAGCAAAATCAGATACTAAGTTCAGATCATCAGAATTAGATCGGAAGTTCAGAGGTCCGCTTACGGTAGTTTATGTTTTGGACGGTGACCCCATACGTTACAAGCTTTAAATTCTAACCGTACTTACAAGTATGCTCACGGTCGCATACGAAAGATGCCTCTAAATAGTGTTCCTAACGATTTAAACGTAGAAGACGGTGATGAGAGTTCTTCCACCGAGTAGTTAGAGCACATACCATGGTTAGGTCGCACTGTACGCACTTGTCTGTAGTCGAAACAGGAACTCTCTTGTGAGTTGTTCAGGGAGCGATGGGCAGCTGGTGGTGCAGCGGGGACCAGGGTCTCAATGGAGACTATTGTTGTGTTGGTCTTGTAGTGACCTGGGAGTTGTGGACTCTATGTAAAGTGAAGTATGTTGATCGTATCACTTGAGGTGATGACGATATGGGTGGCATGAGTGTCACTAGCTGCTGCGGCAGCAGGGCCACGAGCGTTGTATGTGATCTAAGTTGATATAGTTTCTAACCAACTATTACTAAGGCTTAGAGGAATCTTTTGTTGTCGATGATTGCTATCGTTTTTTACAAAATTGGCCAAGTGGAACATGCACTGCTGTTGGTTTTTTTTTGTGGTTACAGGTTAACACACAACGATGTGTGCAAGCAAGATGGCAGTGTCGGACAGCGCTGCACTCTCTGGGTCTCCTGTACGAATAATCGCTGATTAAGGACGGTGCTTTCCGAGTAAGAAGTTTCACGACTTCTGCCAAGGAGATATTGACAGCGAGTAGATG
Organism: Mesoligia furuncula; assembly: GCA_916614155.1. Taxonomy (NCBI): domain Eukaryota; kingdom Metazoa; phylum Arthropoda; class Insecta; order Lepidoptera; family Noctuidae; genus Mesoligia; species Mesoligia furuncula. Next base: position 13,397,398 of record OU744807.1, read on the forward strand.
TCTGTACCATTAAGCCAGCTACACATCTATGGTCTACTCACCAGATTCGCTGGTGAGTCGTTTTCATTTTGGTTTTGACTCGGGTACTGAGTGCGTCTCTGGTAAACAACAGCAAAAATGGTTACATAGTTAGGTATAGCCCAGTCTAGTTTACAATGCAATTGTAAATACGCTCACGTTAGGTTAAGAATGATGCCAGTAGGTCACGTACCAGTCGAAGTAGATGGTGATCACAGTGGTGATGAGCAAGCCTAAGTAGTGGGAACCACACGAGTAGGGGTTCTCTATCGGCCGTAGTAAAAAGTGTGTAGTCACAGGGTGATGCACATGGATTCATGCGCTGGATGTGTGAGAGCAATGCGATTGCTAGTCGGCCTGAGAGCCGTGGCGTTAGAGTGGTTTACTCGTGTGTGGGTTTCCAGGTGTCTAAGGCTCTTAGTGAAAAGGATTATTGTTGTAATGTGGATAACGATGGTACATGACTCTGGTTGATGTTTTTTTGGGTCAGTGGGTCGTCTTAGGGGCGTACTTACAAATACGCTCTATGACCGTGTTCGGAAGATGCCCGAGCGCCAAGTACCAATTGAGATTGTAGACGAAATGGATGATGAGTTGGCATCACTTTAGTTTGTGTACTCAGGTCCTCGGTTCATTGGGTCGGAGACCGTACCAGAGTATCGTGAGTACGTGGTATACGCGGTAGCTCTGGGTAGTATGGTCGGGTCTAGCCTTGAAGCCAAGACCGTAGAGTCAAGGATGACTCGGCATTCCTGCGGGAAGTGCGCATGTGACAAATGTGTTGGTTCGTGAATGGGATACCTGAGGTTTTGTTTTCTTTGACTAACGTAGTGTGAAAACGTTGTACTTGGTCTCGGTAATCTCGAAACTAGATAGTTCAAATTCTTAGATTAGCCTAATTTTTTATTTCTAATTTGAATGCTTATTGCAAATTGATAAAACAGATTTTAAAGAGTCGAGTCCCGTTTAATGATCTCATCAGTCTTCATATGGGAGTTTGCGAAAAATGCCAGAAAATCAGAGCTACTAACGAATTTACGGAAAGTCAAGTAAAAGTCTTGTTGATGAAACAGAGTAGAGATTAAGTCGAGTGATAGTGGTGAATCTTAGGTCGGCTGGTCGGAACCGTACCAGTAGCCATTTCGTAGCCGTAGTCCGTTAGAAGTCGGTATCTGCTTTTAGTAGTCCGTGGATACGCAGTGCGCGGGTGGCTCTGGCGGAGGTCGGGTCTTGTAGAGACGATAGAGTCCGTGGGACTCGGAATTCAGAGGAATTCATTGAAACAAACGTGAGGTTTGTTGGGCTTGATGAAAAGCCACAGGCCACGAATAAGATTCCTGCTTTGTGTTTTGTGATACTCTAAGGATGTTTTATTGGCTTAGTTGATTGTTTACTTTGTGATCTTGAGATTTAGGAATCAAATAATGAGTAATGCTCTGAACTCTGCAATTTTTTTAGTTTGTTCAAATTTTCATTGTGTTTTTTTCCCTGTATCATATTTGGTCAGGAGTGAACACACGAGAACGAGTGCAAGCAGGATGGCAGTTTCAGACTGCATCTGTTTTCGATGCGGCAACACCAGACATTTTGCTTCGAGGTGTCCACGAAACAATGATGGAGGCACCATCGCCAGTAGGGCGAGGGGCTCAGGCGGTTTTGGGCCAGCGCATGAGATGAATACTGGGTGAGTCACATCCATTTTATTACGACTCTGTCGCTCTATCATCAAAGATTGTGTTGCGTCAAAGTATTGGCTTAGCTTAGTGACAACTGATGATGAGTTGACTGATATGAGATAGTAGACCACGTGACACAGGGTCTTAAAAAAATGCAATTACGATAACATTCGATTTGACTAAAGTAAAATTAGTCTCTAAGTTTGCTTTTAATGATTATTTTAAAGGCGCTTGACTGAGCGAACCTAAGAATACTCTCATGATTTTGTGAGGAGGGTACCCGATCACCAAGTTACTCGAGAATTAGATGTCCTAGTTGAGGACAGTGGTTGAGAAACCACCTCTGATTAAGAATGGCTTGTACACTCAAACTCAAAACTTAAAACCGCACCTCATGAGTAACATGTGGCGATGGGTCTATAAGAAATCGTTGGTGCGATTTCTGTCTGTGTTGGTACACAGAGCGCTTCATGTGTTGTAGCACATATTGCGCTAGATATCTAAAGAGTCGTTGGTGCGATTCTTTTCTGTGTTGGTGCACAGAGCCCCTCATGTGTTGTAGCACATGTGGCGGCAGATGTCTAAAGAGTCGTTGGTGCGATTCTTTTCTGTGTTGGTGCACAGAGCCCCTCATGTGTTGTAGCATATGTGGCGGCAGATGTCTAAAGAGTCGTTGGTGCGATTCTTTTCTGTGTTGGTGCACAGAGCCCCTCATGTGTTGTAGCATATGTGGCGGTAGATATGTAAAGAGTCGTTGGTGCGATTCTGACCTGTGTTGGTGCACAGTTTACAATAAAAGTTTCATGAGTTGAGTATACATTGCCTATGAATTTTATTTCAGTAAATTCTGACTGATTTGTCACAACAATTGTGATGGTATAACTTGTTGATCGGTCGAGTCCTGTCTGTGTTGGTGCACAGAGCGCTTCATGTGTTGTAGCACATATTGCGCTAGTTTTTTTTTTTTTCTGAGAATCAATGGATCGATTCTAGTCTGTGTTGATGCACAGAGCACTTCATGTGTAGGAAGCACATGTCGTGACTAGTCTCAACCGCACCTTATGTGCAGTAGCAAAATATGTGACAACTGATCTGGTAAGAATCATTGGTGTGATTCTGGACTGTGTTTTTGCACAGATTTTGGTAAATAGTAACTGATTCGTTACAATTTTGATTTTCTTTGGTTCAACTTAATGATCGAACCTTTTCTAATGAATAATGTTGTATGGGGTGTGAAACCTTGACAACAAGGCATTTTAAATTAAGACTAGAGAAATTAAAGTAACAATGAGATACAGTTACCTTAGTTATTAGGTATTGGCAGGATAGCCGAGCTTGTTTACTCTGTGAGTATTTTTGGTCCGCAGGTACTACACCCGAGGACGGGTGCTAGTCAGGGATGGCCGTGTCGTGGATAGATGACGCCACAGTATGGTGAACAGCGCCATCTAACAATTTGTTTGGTAAACGAAGAATCATGTGATCGGAAACGCAAGCGAGCCCTACCGCTTGGACACGATCGTCGGTAGAGGGGATGCAGCGAGGACTGGTGGAGAGACCGAGTGCTGCGACAGTCTACAGTCGACCGCCGTCGAGCTCGGACAGTCTCGGCAAACGCTCAATACCAACGCACGTGTTTGTTTCCGACGCACGTGTGCGTTTCGGTTGTAAATTGCTAGTTTATTAAAGTTACTGTAAATTCAAATAATCTTTTCGTTCGAGTACCCACTGCAGTGCCCACACCTATCTAAACTATGTCGGATCGTGAAGAAGACCCGATGTATCGCATCTCGGCCACCCGGTGATGCGACATATTCATGAATTTATAAAACCATTTTCCAAAAACAAACAACATTTTATAACGAAATTTTCATTTTTAAAAATAAGTTTAACTTCAGAGTTAAATACATTTTAAAATTGATTAGAAACTTTTCATGATCTAAATTAGGTAAACTTTTATTATCTTGTATTGACATTTATCTTGTCATGTCATTGTAAATGTGTCAGTTAGATGTGAACATCATAATTATTGTTAGTGCATTATTTTAGTTATTATTATGACACAAGTTATGGTATGTGTTCAGCCGGGACCTCTAGAATACCTATGGGCGGAAACTAATATATTTTTAAGAGAACAATACTGCTTCACGATAATTATAGCACAGACTATAGAACAAAAAAACACCACATTAAATTATTTGACACTCGTTTGAATGGAATATTATTTCCAGCCCAATGCATTTTGCTAAAGGCAAAATGCATTGATCACACAAGAGTCTACAGTATCTATCTACACCTATTTCATTATATATTCCATTATATTATACATATACAGGGTGCACTGATTCCTTCACACATTTATATGGGATTACAAGGATATTTATGCAGTTGGTGTATCTAGAAAAGTGGAATGAAATTGCAAAATATTTTAGTTTTTCCTTGATTTAACTACTACTATTTAACACTAAACACTAATTGTAGTCTAAATTTGAAGCTTCTATGTCTGCTAGAAGTGCCTTTGAGTTTTGATGATCGGTCAGTCAATCAGTGAGTGAGTGATAACATTAAGAAACTTTGACTAGTTATAATTCTTAAACTACTGGTTCAAATTGAATTAAATTTGAAATATACCATTTTTATACAATGCCTGCTTGTTTACTGTTTTTTTTTTAAACGTTGTCCCACACTAGGAATTTCTCCTGTATTGTGGATGCGTTTACAAACATTTAAACTCACATACACAAACAGCCAGACCCGGAACAACTACTTGTAGGTCATACAAATATTTGTTCCGTGCAGAAATCGAACCCGCGACATGCAGCGCAGCAGTGAATCGCTTAACCACTGCGCCAACCGTGCCGTTAATTCAGGTTTCTAGTTTTATCCACAACGAAGTTATCGGGGGTCGAAAATGGCCTGAATTGTTTCGAGAAAAGGATGGTACGGCCGTGCCGCTTTTTGCTCGACTTGGCGGGGGCACTGCCGTGCCCACAGATAACAATTTATAGATTCTTTATTACATTGACGGATATCTTAAATATAACATATAATAACGGCTTTCCAGTTTTTTTTCTGGTAATTGATTATTGTCGCTTAATCGAAAAGTAATTGTAGTGCTTCTGAGGCGTTTTTGGGCGTGTGTATTGGGAGTACATACGAGTTGAGATAATTCGGAGTAAAAAAATCCTTGGTGTTGAAGAAAGAAAAAAAATACGTTTATTTCCGGTAAACATGACGCAAAAAAGAACATAAAACCTAAAATTATTAAGATCCATCCATCTTTAGGTATTTAATTTTTTGGAAAGCTGAGGGCGTACTTTATCAATAGAATTATAGATATTGTCTGGTGACCAGACAATATCTATAATTCTATTTCGACCAGAGTCACTCTGGTCGCTATCGTGAAACGAGTTACGAAGGTATAACCGAGGTGGAATTTTATTGTTGCAACAATGTAACATAACGATACTTTCTCAATTGAAAACAGTAACCGCACAGTTTCTTTAAAATGGTTTTCTACTTTGAAATGGGTATCGATATGGCAGTAAAGTCTAGTCTTTCGACAGAACCGTTTTTGTTAAGACAAGACCTAACATATAAAAGTGCTTTCGCGTCTGGCCGACCGTTGCGTTAACGCCGCATAGACGCTGCGCTACCGTCGCGTAACCATAATAGTCACTTCAGTGTCCAAAATAACGTCCCGTTTTCATGACGTCTCAACGTCGCGTTGGTGCAACGTAGGTATATGTCCGAAAAACACCTAGTGTACTAGACTACACTAGGTGTTTTAGGTGTCGCATCTAGAGATGCGAACGATATCTTACATAGGCTGGCAGGGCATCGAAGCGCAAACTGTAACCTTAAATTATTTTAAACCCTCACAGAAATTTGTCGTCGGTTATAAAAAAAAATACTGTTTCATAGAAAAGTCCAAGTCCAAGTCCGTGGTCAATGTGTATGGAGCAGCTCATATATATATTTTTTTTAAAACAAAAACAAAATCAACCCAGTGCAGTCTAGAATTATGTACTGAATTCATGGCAACAGGATGCGCGTCAATGTCCCGCCAGCCTGTATAAATGTCAACTGCACAAACTTCAGGCCCTCCTTCATCCTTCAGGATCCTGTGAGTAAGTCAACATTATTTTCAACGACGCCGCCGCCTTTTTAACATTGGATTTTAAATAAAAATCGAAATACATATATTTAAACTAGGCTGAGAATCAGCACTTTTCGGATGTCAAAATTACATAAGACAGTTTCCCAAAACGCGCGCCACGTCCTAGTAGTTTAGGTTGCATATAATAATTCTAATTACTGTTTGAATATGTCAGGTGTTTGGATAGCAAACAAAATAGAGGTAAAAGCAACTGCAATCATGGTTCAGTACACAGACCAAAAGAGTTTCACTAGTTTGTCACACAGTTTGCTTAACACTTCAACACCACTTAATTCCGACCCCTTTCACGTCTTGCCATTTATGACGTTTTCATTTTAATTTTAGTCTCATATAATATCGTTTTTAATCAGCACAGTTAAATTAGGTTCCAAACGTCGTGTTAATAAAATTATTATCAAACCTACATCATACAGTTTGTGATGTAGGTACAGCTATAATTTAAAATTATGACTTGTTTTCCTTTGAAATACCTTATTTTATTTTACAGCTCATTTCATTCAAATAACTTTAATAAAGGCATTTATTACCTTGAATTTCCCAGTTGTAACATTAACTTGAGTTTGCTAAAGCATTATGGAACGCAACATTTTGGGTCTAAAAAGATAGGACAGAATTCGGAACACGACGCTCCAATGGGATTGAGCGGGTTACATCAGATTTGGGGGAGGCCTTTGCCCAGCAATGGGACAGGGAATGCTACAAATAAAAAACATAGAGCTATATCAATGCATTAAATGACTTAACTTCTTAATATGCGCTCGTAGCACTTCTCGTAGACATCCTGCTCGAAGTCGTCATCCTCGTAGTAGACTGCTACGACGCTCGCAAGCGAATTTCTTAGTAATCACCCCACCGCGCTTGCCGAACAAATTTATGCACGGAGTAAGCTGATCCTATCCTCGATATAATTAGTAGCGTTTTTACGACCCCCATGGAAGGCAATTAGCAGTTTTAATTATCTAAATAAGTAGCTCAATTTACGTAAGCTTTAAAGTATCCTGGCGAACACGTAGCAGGCTTTTTTCTCATGAACGAACGAACCAACGTTGGCAGTGCTTTACATTTCAGTATGATGTTATTAATCCACCGCACCGGTGGATGTTGCGGCCGCTTTTATGATATAATAATCCCTTAGCTACATAGTATACACCCACGCAAAGTGAATGGGTGGTTTATTCGCTACAGGCTCCACGTGTATAATAACACAATAATTTTTACAATAAGACATAAAGTATAAAACACTAACAATTTCGTCTTTTAGTTTTTTTACTTTACAATTTGTATTTAGTGAAAAGGCAATAAGAAAGATGTAGGAAGATAATTATGGTTCTCCCACGCAAGATGAGAAATCAATACATATACCGCTGATATGGAAGATTTAGGAAATCTAATAATCTTTAAAAAAAATACATTGAATTTCATTCTAATAACTTTACAAACGAGAATTATGAATCTATGTGTAAAATACGATAGATATTGTAAATTACATGACCTATTTTCTATTTAGCTACAGGTACTTTAACAGCTTGAAATCGTTTACCACGTCTTTCAAATATTATTGAACGATCGTCGAGTAGTTCCTTTGATATTAATTTTTGTTACTCGTAGAGATATTCAGATATCTTTATACAAAGAGAGACTCAAGACGGCACCAATCTCAAAACTACCTACCAACCCGAATGAGATTTAATAAAACAAATTACGAAGGACCCGATCTCCCTCTTACCCTCTGTGTAAGTTTTTGTGTCGTTGAAACTCGATCTAGTATTATTATAGCTTTTTATATGGAGCTGTAAACAATATTATGAGAGAAGCCGTGGGAAGAGATGAAGAGCTCCATGACAAGCAAATTTTATTGTTACGTAGCTAAAGAGAACTGAGGTTTTAAGAAAGCTATCCCACTAACTTGAGTCACAAACATGTGACTCACTCCCGAACATTAAGTTCACGGTTTTTTCTGGACACAAAAGTCAACCATTCATTTGAATTCCAAGATTTACATGACGCATTAAATCAATTCTTAATACTTGTACATATTATATATAATAATGAAGGCTTTCCACGTAATTGATTAATATTTTCTTAATACTGTCTTGGTGCATGTGCGGATATTCATAAAGTGAAAAATATAGTTATGTGCTTATTTGAACAGCCGTCGACTCTTTGATAAGTAGATTTTTTTATTAACGTGACATAGGGCCTGAAACATGTCCACCCAGCCCTTTACCAATATAAACAGAAAACAATCAGCTTATTGACAAAACTGTTATAAATAGAACGTGTTGTGTAAACATCAACCTTTGACACTTCGATAGACGTGTATAAATGTGCGGCGCGCCAGCGCGTGCTTCGACTTGGAAATATGTCGCGCATTGATCGGAATTGCTGAGAAATAAATCTAATATTCCAATTTGCGATTTTATGTGAAAAAATATTTGGTGTGATATTATGTGATGTAAAGATTGTGGGGTAAATGGCGTGACGTTTGGCCCTCGCCGTGGGCGGGCGGGCTGCGCGGCCGGCCGCCGGCGCGCCGCCTCCAGTAGCTGCCCGCCGCCGCGCCAGTCGCACGTCCGCGCCTACCCCTCAGCGCTCTCCGACCGTACCGCGCCGCGCCGCGCCACGCCGCGCCGAGCGCCGGCACAACAAACTTGAGCGCCGTGCCCTTGTATACTATGTGCTTCTAATTGTTACCCACGACGAGGACGCACGCAAGGATCGCACTGACAACAAGTAAGTTTATGCCGCTTCTTTAACGCTCTCATTGCCTTTAAAACTAGCTGTTTTTAAAAACAAACGCTTCTTTGCTTTCGTAAATTGTAAGTACAGTCTAAGTTGCACAAGTATTTAATTCTATAAATGGGATAGTACACAACAAAAGATGTTTTCGTAACTTAATAATTTGCCATCAAGTTACCCCAATTTAAGTTAAACTTCTTGGTGATTTAAATTCAAACAAGCTTCAAAAACAACTTACTAATTAAAGCAGTTGTAGCGTCTATTTATTATTGTTTGCTTTCTATTTTTGAAGCCCCGGGCTTAAAATAGCCTTGACTAATGTCTCTTATACAATCGAACCTTCGACGATAACGACCTGTGCGCTTACACGCTGTCGATTTATTCACTGGATACAACTTTCCCTACAAGAACATTCGTAATTTGCAAAATTGATTCAAGCACCGCTCACCTACTTAAATCTTCCTACCTTAACTTAAATCCAAACAGATCATGAAGTATTAAATTGCAGCAGATTAGAAATTAAGCCAAGGCTTGCGTAAGTAGCAAAAGGAACAAAAATTTACGCCTAAACAGCTCTGAACCGAGATTTTACATTGATTGTCTAAGGTCACATTGAAGAACATAAATATCTCCCAAAATGAAACTTTTGAACCTTTGGCAGAACCGCTTGTAATGAGTAGGTACTACATTTCTACAGGCACCAGAGGAAAAATATAATATTTTTCTATCAGCTTCGTCTCTTCTGAACAAATATGAATGAATATGGGACGATAAAGCCTTTATTTGTTGGAAGAAAACAAATATATAGCCGTAATAAAACTCTGCTCGTTGTCCCAGGTGTAGAGAATATCCGAATAACAACAGAACCCTAAAAATTGATTTGTACTTCGTTTTGGAGAAAATTGAATCTAACACAATTTTATGGTTAGTTTTTCGGTTCTATAGACATTGACTTCACCAGATCGAAATGAGAATTGTAATATTCATGTGATTAACTTCATGTGCTTTCTCCAATAACGAATGATTCGTTTGCGGAGAAAAGTATAAATTGAACAATGAATGATCACCTGAAGTGATTAATTACTGCAAAATGAGCGTGTCACGTTTTGAGAAATGGCCGTAAACACAATGGGTGTCATCTCGACGCAAAATAACAACGCTATCTACACACCTTCGCTGTCTTATAGCGAGATAGCAGAGAAATTAAAGGCGCATCGTACAGACCTTTCCCCAATCAGGCTTTATGAAAGCTTATCAAAGCTCAAGCCATTATTTTCAGTTTATAAGTAAGCAAAGATCTGCAAAACTATTAAATATGTATATATTTGGATATAGGATCTGCGGAAACAGACGTTTTCCGGTTCACTGAACATTGTGTTCGGCACTATACAACTCCCGGGGAAGTGAATAATGAAACTACATTTGTTTCCTAATCGAGTACAAAAAATTTATTTCTCTCAAGGGGTATAGTCTACACGCGGAGAATCTCGACACCGCGATTCAGAAATACACACAAAAAGTACAACGCCATCTATCGAGCGCATGAACAAACTTTCGCTCAAACATCCCGCCCACCATGGACAGAATGTCCAGAACTAATATAAATGTAAAAGAACTAACTGTCCGCCCACCATGAGGTCAGGGGCAAAAAAAAACTTATTAACAAAATATTTACTCAAAGAATATTAACAAACTATGACAGATGACGTGAAAAAAAACTATAACTATTTGTGGAATTGCATATTTCTTGAAAAAAAATACAACTATAAAACTTTCAACGATAACTACTTGAGGACTGTATATAAAAATCAACGTTTACTATAATAATAATAACTGGTGGACTTTAAAAATCTACATTTCGGCAATTTTACAAAAATTGCTCAACTTAACTTTACTTAGACATAAACTCACAAAATAAACTCAAATAACTATACTTTAACATGTGCTAGAACTTTACAATTTAAAACATTATGTTTACTTTGCGATTGGCAAAATGCACAATTTTGAAATTGGTCGTTTAATCAATGATCCGTTACACTTGAGAGTCACTACTCGTGTAACTTTATCCAAACCAGGGTGCTTTTCCACTACTTTGCCCAAAAGCCAACGGGCAGGAGGTAAGTTATCCTCCTTGACCAAAACTACATCTCCAATACCTGGTTCTGGAATGTGTTTAGTCCATTTGTATCGTTGTAATAACTGAACTAAATACTCATTTGACCAACGTCTCCAAAAATCTTGCAACATACGTTGTGTTACTTGCCAACGCCTTAGACTACTCATGTTAGAACTCTCATAATTACGCTCAGGCACCGCTATCAGAGGCTCCCCTATCAAAAAATTACCAGGTGTAAGAGGAGCTGGATCTATGGAATTGTCAGGCAACATTGATAACGGCCTAGAATTAAGGCACGCTTCTACTTGGGACAAAAGGGTTGACATTTCTTCAAACGTAAGTGTTGAATTACCTATCACGCGCCTCAGATGGAATTTGGTCGATTTTACACCCGCCTCCCATAAGCCACCGAAATTTGGGGAATGGGGCGGAATAAAATGCCAAGAAGTACTGTTGTTGCCTAGCCACTCTCGAATTTCTACAGCTACGGAAGATTTTTCCGCAGCGACTAAATGCCGAAGTTCTTTGGCAGCGCCAACGAAATTGGTGCCGTTGTCGCTCCAAATATTACTAACAAAACCTCGTCGAGACACAAATCTCTTAAAGCCAGCAATGAAACCTTGCGACGTCAAATCGCTGACGGCTTCTAAATGTATGGCCTTGGTCACCATGCACACAAAAACACAAATGTACCCTTTGTATGATTGGTGGCCACGACCCTTTGAAGTTCGCATGCTGATGGGACCAGCAAAATCCACGCCACTATTTAGGAATGGTCTTGCCGGTGTGACTCGACTGGACGGTAACTGACCCATGAGTGGGGTTTGAATAGATGCTGAGTACCGCTTGCATTTTACACATTTGTGTACGTAACTTTTAATCCTTATTTTTGCGGAAAAAATCCAATACTTCGTACGCAGATGGCTCAACATCAATGTTGGCCCTCCATGTAACGTCTTCTGGTGAGCTTCATCAATTACTAGATTAGTGAAGTGACTATCAGATGGTAGGATGATGGGATGTTTAACATCTTCGTCTACATGAGCATTCTGAATGCGCCCACTGACACGGAGTATCCCTTCATCATCTATGACTGGACAGAGACTTTTAAGCTTGCTTCTTACTTTCACACTTCCTGATTTTCGTAAGTCTTTCATTTCTTCGAAAAACTCTTGACTCTGAACAAATCTTATACACGTCTTTGTTGCTTCTTCTATTTCTTCTTTAGTAAGATACCTTTCATATCTCTTCTCACCGTGTGCTTGTTTCTTCCAACTCAAAACTCTTCTGCAGTACGCTATAACCCGAATTAGCCTCTTTAATGACGAATACTTTGTCCAGAAAAGATCCTCCTGATGAGCTTCAGTTATGACGTGAGCCTTGACTGATCTTTGCTCCGTGTTGGTCGAAATTGACTTTGGCCTCGTGTACTCTATCCTTTTATCATGAAGCCATGAGGGTCCTTGACTCCACAGCGAGCTGCACACCAGTTCTTGTGGTGTCACACCTCTGGATGCTAAATCGGCAGGGTTATGCGCGGATTGGACATGAGCCCAATGTGAGTTGTCGACGTGAGAGAGAATTGTGGACACTCTGTTTCCAACAAAAGTAGTCCAGTGACTGGGGTGTTTACTAAGCCATGCCAAGACTACTGACGAGTCGGTCCAAGCATGTATTTGAGAGGGTGTGATCTTCATTACTTCAGCGACTTCAGTAATAAGTTCTGAAAGCAACATTGCTCCCATCAACTCTAATCGCGGAACTGACTGCTGTTTGATTGGTGCAACTTTAGTACGAGAAGTGATTAAACTGACATGAATGGAGTTGTTGGCGTCGATGACTCTAACATACACTACAGCGGCATAGGCCGCGATCGACGCGTCACAAAATCCATGCAACTCTACCAATCGATCGTCTGACTTTGTGTTAATCCACCTGGGAATGCTGAATTTATTCGTCTCTACAAGGCTTAAACGGTAAGTTTCCCACTCCGAAAGAAGTTCCGGGGTCAACTCTTCATCCCATTCCAGGCCAGCAAGCCAAAGCTTTTGAATGAATATTTTAGAAGTTACTATGCAAGGTGCCACCCAGCCAAGCGGATCGAACAAACGCGTGATGTCGGATATAACTTTTCTCTTTGTGATTGGAGTGTGCTGTGGCTCAAGTTGCACTGAATATTTAAACTCATCATTTTTTCTATCCCAAGAAATTCCTAAAATTTTCATAACTGAATCTAACTTAATGTTCTTTCCAGATTCCTCTTCCCTTTCTTGTCCTATCTCTATACTTTCTTGAATTTTCTCATTTAATTCGTCGCAGCTGCTGACCCATTTCTGTAGTTGGAATTGACCTTTGGTAAGTACCTCTGTTAATTTTCTATGTATGTGTAAACCTTCTTCAACTGTTTGACATCCTGACATCAAATCATCGACATAAAACTCATTTTTTATTATTTCAGCTATTTTAGGATGACCTTCGCATGAATCAACTGCTACTTGCTGCAAGGACCTTACTGCAAGGTAAGGAGCTGCTGCTGTACCGAATGTAACTCTTACTAATTTGTATTCCTTTATTTCAGATTCCGGATCATCGCGCCACACTACTCGCTGAAACTCTGCATTTTCAGGAGAAACCTTCACCTGTCTGTACATTTTAATAATGTCAGCACAGAGACTTATGGGATGCATTCGCCATCTCATAATGATGTGACGTAATGGAGGTTGCAACATGGGACCAACCATGAGGTCGTCGTTCAGAGACACTCCATTTGACCCTTTCATTGAAGCGTCGAACACTATTCGAACTTTACTGGTGAGCTTGTCCTCACGGACTACAGCGTGATGTGCGAGATATACGGCTGTACTATTATTGCGCTCATCACCGCGTACAGGCTCCATATGGCCGAGATCTATGTATTCTTGGAATACATCTGAGTATCGAGCTTTGATTGAGGGATTCTTCTTAACTTTATTTTCAAGAAGATGAAACCTTTTTATGGCGAGGTCTTTCGAACCTCCATATTGGCATTGAGGATTTTGATCCCGAAAGGGAAGATTAACTACGTACCGGCCTTCCTCATCGCGATACGTGGTTTGTGAGTAAATGTCCTCACAACGCTGTTCCTCTTCAGAAAGGATCTTCTTATCGGGGATACTCGACTCTATTTCCCAAAACTGACGCAAAAGTGCATTGTCATCAGCCTGATTTGAGCTGCTTTTAATGACATGATGACAATGTATGGACTCCTGGTTTGACGATATCTGTCCAGAGAGGATCCAACCAAAGGCAGTATTTTGAGCTACCGGCGAGTTTGGCGGACCTTGAATCAAACCGTCTCTGAGAACCCGACTATATATCTCTGCACCAAGTAAGATGTCTATCTTGCTTGGCGTGTGGAACTCAGGATCAGCTAAAGTTAATTGCTTTAGCTGGGGCCAATGGGCCTGCTCTAATCTTTCAGAGGGTAAAACCGATGTAATCGTACCTAACACGAACGCATGGACTTGGACACTAAACTGTGGATTTAAGCGTGAGTGAATAGTCACCGTGACTGTAAACTTTGAAGCGAAAGCGCTTCTCTCACCGCCTATCCCTGATATAACCGACTGGACTGGTTTCTTCTTTAGTCCAAGTAACTGAACTGCTGATTCTGCTATGAATGATGCCTGAGATCCCTGATCTAATAGCACTCTCAGCAGTTGTGTTGAACCGTTTCTCGTCTGTGCTTCGACAAGAGCAGTGGCCAACAAAACTTGTGTAGGTATTGATCCCTTAGAAAAATGTGAAACTATAGAATTTGAAGTTAATGGGTCGCCTACTGACAACGATGCCTGAACGTTAGACACGGCTGTTTTAACTTCATCTGCTGTATTGGAACTTTCTCTAACGACTGTGGAGTTTGAAACCGAATTTGGATGTAGTAGTGAGTGATGCCTTTTTTTACATATTCGACACGTCGCGGTGTGTCTACAAAACTTAATTGAGTGGTTTGCGTTTAAGCAGTTATAACATAAGCGCCTGGTTTGCGCAAAGCTATGACGAGATTCGTAACTCTCTTGAGCGAACTTCTTACAACTAGATATTTTGTGATTTTCCTTACAGAATGGACAAGTATCTACGGCTTTATCATCGGTAGTGACTACATGGTGAACTTTAGGTTTGGGTTTACTAGGTTTTGTGTCAAAAAACTCTAATGCCCGAAATCGGGCTTCTAAAAACTCTCGGAATTCCGATAGCACGGGTAACTCATCTTTGGTACTTATCTTTGTCTCCCATTGCTTTCTCGATTCGGGATCTAACTTTGAACTAATTATGTAAATTACTATACTATCCCACGTACTCACGTCAATACCGAGATTTTTTAAACCATTTAAACTTTCCATAGTAGTATCTAGTAAACCTTTTATGCTATTTGAACATTCATTTACATTACTCTGACTTAATAAACGTTTTAGTAAACAATTTGACAGAAATCTCTTATTATTATACCGGTTATGTAACAGAGACCAACACTCTTTATAATTGTCTGAAGAGACTGCAATACGTCTTACAAGTTGCTCTGCTTCTCCCGATAATAAGCCTTTTAAATAATGTAATTTTTGCACATCTTCTAAACTATTATTGTTGTGAATCAAAGATGTGAACAAATCTTTGAACGTGGTCCATTCCGCATAATTGCCCGAAAACTTTGGAATATTTATCTTTGGTAATCTAACACTATTTGAAACTGTGTGGTCGACATTTGTCTTTGGATTTTGATCTGACTGATTATTGCTAAGTTTATTTAAAACTTCTTTTAATTGCGATTTATAGAGAACGTAACTTTCTTTGGTGACATCATAAACGTCGTTAACAAAATATTTATCGGAATCTTGTTGTGCGTCATTTAGCAATATGCTCCTATGTGTAAACGAAAACTCTTTCCACAAATTTTCTAGAATTTCTAACCTAGTCTCCACATAAGACCTAGTGATTCTATCTTTAGGTGCTTTTTAGGGTTCCGTACCCAAAGGGTAAAAACGGGACCCTATTACTAAGACTTCGCTGTCTGTCCGTCTGTCCGTCTGTCTGTCACCAGGCTGTATCTCAAGAACCGCGATAGCTAGACAGTTGAAATTTTCACAGATGATGTATTTCTGTTGCCGCTATAACAACAAATACTAAAAACAAAATAAAATAAATATTTAAGGGGGGCTCCCATACAACAAACGCGATTTTTTTGCCCTTTTTTGCTCGATATCAAAAATGGCAACAGGTAGGCACTTGAAATATTCACAAAATACTCAGTTGTATTTTAACTTTAATAAGAAATAATAAAATTAAAATAAAATAAATATTTAAGGGGGGCTCCCATACAACAAACATGTTTTTTTCGGCGTTTTAGCCTTGTGGTACGGAACCCTTAGTGTGCGAGTCCGACTCGCACTTGGCCAGTTTTTTGAAGTTAATTTGCTCTTTTTCGATGAGAATCTTAGTATTATTTTGCAGTCTATATAAAGCCTCCATTTTTAATTTAACCAAGTCCGTTAAGTTACCAATAAAATATTTTTTTAATTATTTAATTTTATGAAAAACTACCAAAGTCAAATTTCTACCAAACTACCAAAGGAATTTTCTACCAAAGAACAAACGTTAACCACTTTTTGCAAACATCTTTTTTGAATAACTAGCAATACTCTTAAATTCACTGCTTTGAATGTTTACCGTAAAATGCCACAAAGATAAATTCAATTAAATATTTACCGTAAAATTCCCCAAAGATTAATTTAATTACGTATTTTGACTCGAAACACATCAATTTTAAAAATTGAGTAACAATGCGTATCATGGGCACATAAAATATCATAAGTTTAAAACAGGTCACAAAACAGGTACACATAAAAACATCTAAATAAAGTGCTACTAAAATCTAATAAAGTCCAATAAAATCTTTTCAGACGAAATTTTCTATGTTCAGAAAATCCGACTTGTAAACATAACACGATGAAAGTACTCACGATTTTATCTTCGACAAACCACACTTCACCGAATTGGCAACTCCGCACTCACTCACTAGTAACTGCGTCACCCAGCTGTTGACAGCAGGTGGAAACTCCACTATCGCCCTGGTGACTAGACTATTCCCGCCTAGCGCCTCACTGTGCTGGCGGTGTGTCTAGTCAGCCCTGCTCCACTCCTCACGCCGTGGTACTCGAACTTCGCCCTGTGCCGCCGTTTTGGTCTGGTACTCCAATAGCGCCCTGCGCCACCTGGTACTGGTCCTCGCCCTGCGCCAACCTGATGCTGCTCCACGCCAACTTCACTGCTGCAGCACTCACTCACTGTGCACACCAGCTTGGGTATGCGGCGCTTCAGGGCGATCCACCCTGGTTTCCACGCCAAGTATCACAGAACACTATCTGGATCTCACTATCGCGGCTCGATGGACCAACAATGTTCGGCACTATACAACTCCCGGGGAAGTGAATAATGAAACTACATTTGTTTCCTAATCGAGTACAAAAAATTTATTTCTCTCAAGGGGTATAGTCTACACGCGGAGAATCTCGACACCGCGATTCAGAAATACACACAAAAAGTACAACGCCATCTATCGAGCGCATGAACAAACTTTCGCTCAAACACATTGTTTTACTTTCATTCAACTCCTTTACTATTTCCATCCGAGGTCGCGTTTGATATTGGTAGGTACAACGAATTTTTATGACGTAGGGCAACGTAAGGTTAAGAAGTTAAAATAGAACTGGATTTTTATGTTTCTGTTTACTTGTATAACATTTTATAATTAAAGTTCCTTAAGGATTAAGCTTTTTAATTAGCCTTCTATAACATTACCGTTTTGGGTCAAGTGTCCTTTTAGCGGATAATAAGTACTTAGCGAACGGTTCATTTAAAATTCTATTGAAATGGTTCACTTAAATAGAAACGATATTTTTATAGACATCCGAAGCGACTTGAATAATTTACGTGATAACAAATCATAAATATATTATAACCTGCTTGCTGTAGGTACCTACTTCGGGAATAATTGCCAAAAAGTATTTATAAATACCTAGGTATATCATTTCAATAACTTTGGACGTTATATGACTCGGCAGCTTTAATAAAGAGAACACATATACTCGTAAAGCTATGTGTTACAGAGTCAGTTTCTGAGATAAGTACAGAAAATTCTATTAATAGGACGTGCATGCATGACGTCATATTTACGTTGCTACATATACATAAGCTGCTGGAATTAAAAATAAGGTTCGTTAGTGTTTCATTCATGTTAAGTAACACAATGAATGGGCGAAGGGTCGGCCAACCGCAGCACCGAATATACTCCTTGACACTACCGCTATATTATTGACCCTGTATTATCACAGAGATGTGTTTCAACTTATTAAAGGGCAACCTTGGTACTTCGTAGACACGTTTTTCATTTATTATAATAATACCGTGACAAACACCCTAATAACTTGAGCTATATTACACCTACATAAAATGTTATCGCATTACGTTTTAATTAAATTAGATTTAATATAGCGTATTAAGTAACTTCAGAGAATCTAAAGGTGAGCTTGTTGGTAAGACGTCACAGGAAAGTAAGCTAGCTGCCTACGGGTTTATCTACGGTGTAATAAATCGTGTTCTTAATATAATAAGCTAGTGCATTATCACGTCGCTGAATGATGCTTAAGGTACTGTTGAAGCTGAATACACTTTTTATTAAAAGCGAACTTCTGGCTAGAAAAATCCTGAGCTTTTTAAATAAAGCTTAACTTTAACAATTGAAAACACGCTTATTCAAAAGAAGTAAATAATCGTTTCTTGGCTTATTATGGGGACTCGGGTAAGATTCCCTGCTGGTTAAATCTTTGAAAGTGATCTAGAGTAATTAAATAGGTATTAATCGTTTAAAAGGCCACTTCAAGTCATCATCGTCTTTACATTAGTCTCTGGTGTTATTTATTGTACAACGAACAAAATATATGTTGCGCCTCCTTTTAAGAATTATCCGGCGGAGCAATAGTTCAACTTTATCAATCTAATTAATTAGGTAAAACATTTAAAATTATCTGAAGTCAGTGCATTAATTTTTTGAAATGATATCTAAATGAAGGATGAAGCCTAAACTTGGAAGTTTCATTTAACTCGATCGTAACGAAAGTAAACCAAACTTTTCACAATTAATTAGTCTTCTCTTCAGTATCCTTCAATGAAAGACAAACAAGATTGGATCCAAATGTAATAAAACTGAGAAATATATTTATACATTTACAAGGTGTGAGAAATATAACGAAAGTGGCTTTGCAAATCCGAAATTAGAATATGAAGAAAGAACCGCGGCGTAATTAGTTCATTTAGGGCGTGCATAAGTAGTCCTGCGGCTCTTCATTTTTAAGAAATAAGATCAATGTCCTTAGCCGACCTTCAGGCTGGCTTCATAACCAATAATGACAAGCTTTCCGCTGATTTTTCTGATTTTCTTTACATTTCTAAGAAATTATGGAACTCACTTGAGTGAGCGTGATTTCTTTAAGCGATACAGACACAAATATCCATATTTACCACAAAATCAATGTTTCTTATTTTTTTAAGCTTCTATCCGTAAGTGCTTGTTTGTATGTTTAACAGAAGAAGATAATAAAAGTAATAATCCACTTAACCACACCAAAGCCATGACATTATTAGGTTTATTAAAGCCCGGCTTTCTTTCTATACGAAAAAATATTCCTAATAATGCTCTATTTTATTTGTAAAAGTTATATAAAGTTATATATTTCTTTCTTCCCAGTTTAGATGGTTACATTCCATTAAAATCTTGATGGCACCTTATTCCCTAGGGGACGATAACTTCGTTCGAGAGCGGAAACTCCAGGTTGACTTAGTAACATTCTGAGTATCATTACTTGAAAAATAACTTTATTTGAATGAATACCCAAAGGCACGAAATACTTGGCATCGTTTCAAACGTGGATTATAAGAAATTGTGTTCTAAATTAAGGTTTTTTTTTTAAATTGTTGCAACCTTGTCTTCAACCGTGCAGTCACCGTTAATCTAATTTAAAACAACAGAGAGTTCCCAAGGATGTTTTCCGTTTCGTCCAAACACAAATTTACATCTGCTACCCATGTTTGTTTTTTCTATCAAGTGAGGAGAGGTTTGTATCGTATCTAGGACATTCTTGAACGGTTTTTTTTTTTGTTGTAAACGTTTGTAGCTGACAGTAAGGCTTTTAAGCGTGTAGTGTTTGCTCTCTTCAAATAAATAAACATTTACTTATGGAATCAATCTGGTGTCAGTTATATATCATTTTTAGGGTTCCGTTGTCAAATGGCAAACAACGGAACCCTTATAGATGCGTCATGTCTGTCTGTCCGTCCGTATGTCACAGCCACTTTTTTTCCAAAACTATAAGAACTGCACTGTTGAAACTTGGTAAGTAGACGTATTCTGTGAACCGCATTAAGATTTTCACACAAAAATAAAAAAAAAACAATAAATTTTGGGGGTTCACCATACTTAGAACTGAAACTCAAACATTTTTTTTTCATCAAACCCATACGTGTGTGGTATCTATGGATAGGTATTCAAAAATGATATTGAAGTTGCTAATATCATTTTTTTCTAAACTGAATAGTTTGCGCGAGAGACACTTCCAAAATGGTATAATGTGCCCCCCCCCCCCCCCCCCCCTGTAACTTCTAAAATAACAGAATGATAAAACTAAAAAAAATATATGATGTACATTACCATGTAAACTTCCACCGAAAATTGGTTTGATCGAGATCTAGTAAGTAGTTTTTTTTAATACGTCATAAATCGTAAACAGCAATTTACCTTTCATTCAATCAACTCAAATATAAAAATAAAAACATTTAATTTCATAAACATAATCCTTATGCATAAACCCGGATATTACGGAACCCTCGGTGCGCGAGTCATGTCTGTCTGTCTGTCTGTCTGTCCGTCCGTATGTCACAGCCACTTTTTTTCCAAAACTATAAGAACTGCACTGTTGAAACTTGGTAAGTAGACGTATTCTGTGAACCGCATTAAGATTTTCACACAAAAATAAAAAAAAAAAACAATAAATTTTGGGGGTTCACCATACTTAGAACTGAAACTCAAACATTTTTTTTTCATCAAACCCATACGTGTGTGGTATCTATGGATAGGTATTCAAAAATGATATTGAAGTTTCTAATATCATTTTTTTCTAAACTGAATAGTTTGCGCGAGAGACACTTCCAAAATGGTATAATGTGCCCCCCCCCCCCCCCTGTAACTTCTAAAATAACAGAATGATAAAACTAAAAAAAATATATGATGTACATTACCATGTAAACTTCCACCGAAAATTGGTTTGAACGAGATCTAGTAAGTAGTTTTTTTTAATACGTTATAAATCGTAAACAGCAATTTACCTTTCATTCAATCAACTCAAATATAAAAATAAAAACATTTAATTTCATAAACATAATCCTTATGCATAAACCCGGATATTACGGAACCCTCGGTGCGCGAGTCCGACTCGCTCTTGCCCGGTTTTTTTATTTGTCAGATTATAAAATTATAGGGGCCTCAAATGAAGCACGGATTAATTTTAGGTTACAAAGCACAATTTAGATTCCAAGTCTTAATTAAAGAAGGTAGAATTGAAAAATGGAAAGATAGAATAGAAGAAGAAGAGATAATATATATTTTGCAGAATTGGACTGAATGGCTGAAAGGTCAATGTGCAACCCAAGTCAAAGCTCTATAAAGCTCGAATACTAAAAAATGTAATAGATTATCAGAATTTCTTTATGATAGGTAAAGAAGAAAAAAATAGGGAAAAAGCTCTGCGAAATACTTCGATATGCGTTTGAGATATGATAGTACTTGCGAATAACTCATTTTGCACGTAAGACTTACAATTAGCTGGTTTGTTAAACTCTCTACTATATTTAAACATTTATAGAAACTGGAAATAGCTCGGGTCCCAAAAGGAAAACTGCAATTTGGTGAAGCTACTGCTAATCGCTATTGACGCCATTCAGATGTTGAGAGTGGCTGGGAACGAAGTTTTTCACATCCAGTCTGCACTTTCCTTTGTCTGCTAGTTTGAAGATAAATCTCAGAAAGAAGTTGGTTCTGATCGGCTACCTTTTACTCAACACTTTGAGTACTGCAATATTATGCACATTCCACTTATACCTATATAACATAAAAATCTTTAATATCTTTTCGAATATCTTTTTCTAAGGAAACAAAACGAAATTACACCCCAGTTTTAAGAATTCGAAGATACCTACTGTGTTTTCTTACCTACCTAAGTATATCTAAAAGCATACGAAACTTTAATAAAACGATTAAAAGACAATGAAATAAAGCACTGGTTTTTGATCCCGGGATGTATTATTAGGGAAGTTATAGAAGGCGTATTATATTTTCATGGCGCTTCGACTTGAATTTGATCAAAGAGAAATGACATGACGTCCTTTCAGCATCTCACGGTTGATGAAAAGCCATTCCATTATGATTTGCAAAAATGAATAACTTATATTACAATAGAATGTAAAACAAACTTCGAATTACCATCACAATGTGAATATTACCACTGCGGCAGACAAAACCGAAACAAGCTGCGACACCGAATTTTAAGGGCTTCTTAAAACCTTCAATGCGTGCTCATTTCTGAGAAGTATTCGGATTGTTAAAATGAGATGCAAATAACGTGTGTATGGAACTCGCGGGAGCTTCGGTATTAGACAACAGTTGCTGAAATATCAAGATTGTATTCAATTCTGATCCGTTCGGCGTCTTTATTAGAATAGCTGTAATAGTTGCGTTTATCCATATTAATATTATAAATTCGAAAGTAACTCTGCCTGTCTGTCTGTCTATCTGTCTATCTGTCTGAATATTACCTTTTCACGCCAAAACCACTGAACACACTGAAGAGAGATAGATTTCATCCGGGGGAAGGACATAGGATAGTTTTTATCGATATACCTTGCAGGCGAAGCCGCCGGCGGATGCTAGTAGTACATAATTGTGTATAGTATATAATTAATTGAAAAGCTATACTCTGTGGAGTGGGTTGTTTGCGCCGCGCGCCGGCACCCGCCAACTAGTTGTCGTGGCTTAGTGAGCGAGGCTTTTAATAGAGTTTCTGTAGCAAACTCGTCCCAAGTGACCAAAAGTGAGAGTACTAGAGAGTACTCGGCTAGCTACCGCGGCACACGTCCCGTTGTGCCTATAACTGCCTTAATGGGTTGCTTTACTTAGAAAACGGACAGAATAAATTAATTGAAATATTAAATGTGGTAACAAAGTGCCCTTTCGCTGTCTTATTTAGACAGGTAAAAAGAACAAAATTAAATTCTAATTTAACTAAAACTATACAGAAACTAGAAATTAGCGTCGAAAAACTCATCCGCATCGCTGTCCACTGGTAATGTACCCGAGGGACTGGCGGTATTACCACATTGTATGGCGATGCTTAGCCTCTGGCAAAGGTAAAAGCCAGCCCTTGGGTCACGGGAAGTGTCAACCAGCCGTTTCGAAATTTCTTTAAAAAGACCATGAGCACTCGAACCCCACGGCCCGATGGTTTCAACCACAAACGGCTCGAAAATATAATTTCTGATGAGATTATTACATTTTCGCCGCTTGAGGTTTTCCGCAGCCGCAGCAGCAGCGCCAGCACAGCATGCCGAGCCAGGAAGATGGGATGGCGCAAGAGTATCGACACACGTAGCGTCCCACACTAAAGGCCTACCCACCTTCCATGGAAATAAAGACATAAGACTTGCCATCGTCGCGTGCCAAAGGCGACGATGGCAAGAGACCGGACGGTATATGCCTTTGGGTTCTAATACAGCTGGAACGCCGACGGTGACAAGAGCTCGGCGGATGATATGTCATTAATGTTCGCGTGCCGCGCTAAGCGACCCGCACTTCGGCTGCAAGACAGGCCGTGGTGTCCGAGGCTGTTAACGTCTTCGCCACAGTGACAGCGATGGGGAGAACAGCAAGGAGAGCCAAGTCGTAGGGAAGCAGCGAGGCGAAAAGTAGTATCTCTGTCTTGATTTTATTTGCAACCATCGTATAATATAATAGAGGAATATTGAAGTATACAAAGTATATTTTTCTCACTTTGCGTCGTCAAAATATGATATGTACATAGGAGTTAATAATCATATTTTAGTTCATATAAATCTTTATTACCTACCAAAAGTCTTATTCAACTTTTGGTAGGTTGCTAACTTTTGCTATTTAAATTAAATTAAATGTTCACAGGGCACAGATTATATTTTTATTATTGTAAGAATAATGTTTGATAGTAAAGCATTCTTATCAGTATAATACATTGTCTTCTCAGAGTATATTATAACTTAGATTAGGTAAAGTTAAATAACTTGCAACTCTTGTAAAAAGTCACCAGCGGTGCTATTCTGTAAAAATCTCACCGTGAAAACTTAGGTGAGGTGAGCGTGGAGTGAGCTATCAATAATGTCAATTCATAGCAAAAACAAACTCACTTCACCTAAGTTTTCACGGTGTGATTTTTACAGAATCGACCGGCTGTTTCGTTTTAATAAAAAAAAAGTAATTTGTATTATTTCCTAGGATAATTAGGTTAAGTTAGTCTCTCTGCAAACACCAACTCGAGCCTAAATGTCTAGAAAGTATTACTTAAGTACCTATTAGGTACTCAAATAACGGATAAATACATGAATAAAAGTATCTAAATACGCCTTGTCGATCGTAGCAGGTGGCGTTCTATAGTTTCTGCCTATCCCAATCGGAAAAAGGCGTGACTTTATGTATGTATGGATGCAAGATTTGTGATTAAACTCGACATAATTTCAATATTTTACTCACAGTCTTGGGGGCTTACTCTTTAAACTAATTTTAAATCCAATGTAATGCCAATACGATTCCAATGTTAATTTTACAGTCACGTGATTCGGTACTCTTGAAAACAATATTGTCAACATTGAAATGAAATTGACATTGCTCCGCGGTTATTTTGTTGCACGTGAAGTTAGCTATAAAAACCGGTAATAGGGTTTTAAAATGCTTTATCCTTTAAATAACAAGGCTAATAAATAAATATATATGACGGGGAAGGTATAGTGTGTCTCGTTATTATCAGCCATATTTAAATTAGTGTGGGCTACAGTGGGTTATGTGTTGGATAATGTGAAAAACGGTTTTCAGTTCAAATGAGATTATAATTTCACAAGCAATTTAATCACACACTGTAGGTACACAATACAACCAGATACGGAACGCGGGACAGTTTCTAAGCACATGTTGTTCGTACGATGCCCAATGACCAAGAGGGCCCCACATCGTTCTGTCGAGCTGTCGTCGACCCCCACGAACTCAGGCTAAACTCTGTCAAGCGCCACCAGATGGCGCTGGCGTTCCGAATAGTCGTTGTCGTCACACTGCTTCCGCCTCGTTGTCAAGTCAGCTCCCGTACTAATGATGTCACCGACATACTCGTATATATATAAAAGAAAGTCGTGTTATATAACTCATTTACGGCTGAACCTGTAGGGTCGGAGTAGTTTAGGAGTAGGTTAGGAGGAGTAGGGTAGGAGTAGGGTAGGAGTAGGGTAGGAGTAGGGTAGGAGTAGGGTACGAGTAGGGTAGGAGTAGGGTAGGAGTAGTGTAGGAGTAGGGTAGGAGTAGGGTAGGGTAAGGGGTAGGACACCACGTGAACGAAATAGTGCCGGGCAGCTAGAAATAATTTATATGGCAAAACAACGTTTTCCGGGTCAGCTAGTATGATATAAATAGTTGTTTAATTTATTAATTGTAAAGTATTAAAATCTTTTGGGTGTAAGAAAATTATTAAAATCATAAAATTAACCATGACTTTGGCTTCATGGGGTAGGATTGTTGCTTACACTACTAATAAAAAAACCGGGCAAGAGCGAGTCGGACTCGCGCACCGAGGGTTCCGTGCCATCATGTTTTTAATTTTTCATCGGCGAGGCCTATATTCGTACGAGAATTTTAACACTGTGCACTGTGGTGTACAATATTGCAGTTTTATGTCAGCGCCAGCTCTTGACCGATAGTGGAACTAATACTTAACTAACTTTTGTTGATGATTTCTGAAAAATTGTACTATTTTTTAAGGTTTTATTTTTCCTGTATCTTTACATAAACTTCTATCACAAAGAATAATTTCAGATTTTTCTCTTTGCAAACTTCGGAGATAAGGGCCCAGTATTTCTTTTTTACAATTTTCATTAAAAGTCGAAAACATTGTGGCCTAAAAAAAAAGGAATTATGTTTGAGAATGTGCAAACTGCGCTCTTTCATATGATATCCCACATGCCCTAGTAACCCCACTTCGAATTTTTCAGACTCCCGTTCAGTCCCTGTTGCAAAAAATATACTTATATTTTTATTTCTTTCTTATTAAAAAAAAAAAATTGATTAATATCCTTCACCAATGGGATTTCATACGATCAACTTAGCAGTTAACTGTCCATTATGATTCATAATGTTATCCTTTTATAATTCTGCCTTTTTAGGCCACGCTGTCAGTTCCCAAAAAAATAATTCACAAATTTTTACTTGACAAGCAACGATTGGCAAAAACATGATTTGTCATTTCATCATTATACAACAACAAGTTTGCCAAGTAATTCACTTTACAAAATAATTACCAGGTATGACACGTAATAAAGTATAACACGTTTTTAATTTCACAAAAAATTCATTTTTTATTATTTTTATTTCGTAAAACAACGTTTGGAATAAAAACGTTTTACACAAATTACACATTGCCTTATTATTACACAATTTCCTAAAAACGAACAACGACATTCCGATCTTCAATACTCCGTATCCCTACCTAATACCTCGTATTATTTCCGAATTATCTTTTCTTCTTTCGCTATATATTTACGTTACCGTTACCGCACCCGAACTCAACGAACGTAATAGGCGACGTAGGATGCAAGAGCGAGAGAAGGACATCCAAAGTTAGGTTTGGTTAGTCCAAGCCAAATCATTTATTAATACACACACACACACACTCATTAAAGGTACTTTTGAACGTCAAAAATTACAGTAAAATTGAATTGATTCTAGTCACCTCTTCCAAAAGGTAGTGTTCGTAAGGAGAAGAATGGGCAAGAAACTCCACCGTTACTCTTTTAAAATGTTTTACAATGTTTTGTATATAGGTACATAATATAATTATATGTGAAGACGATGCACCTAGAATAAAATTAGTAAGTCAAATAATTTATTTCAAATAAGCACATTAAAGGTACCTTTGAACAAAAAAAATCAGCTTTCATCATTGGTGAAGGGTTTTTTTGTCTGTGCTAAAATACCAATCCGAATCCAATCCCAATCTCTTTGATTATACCTACGTACCTAGTGCAGCGAAAAAAAGAAAAGCACGGACTGTCTTCGCCATTTTATGATTCATAATGTTATGATCTGCCAAAGTGGCCTTTTCAGGCCCCCAGGGCACCTCGAAAATCATTAGGGCTATCGTTTAAAATATTTTTTTTATTGATACCATCATTATGGTTAGCAATCCGACTCGGATGGGTTAGGTTAGAAGGCTATGGCAGGAGCAGCTCACCCTGATTGCGTATCACACTATTACTCTCAATTTGAATAATTTTGAAGCATATTTCTAATCCATTGCTGCCATATGTTTGAAAAATGTATCTACTCAACAACGACAATATCGCAATGAATGTTGTTGAACTGTCAAAATGAAACCCATTGCTACTGATTACGACGCAATTACGCTGCAGAGCAGCTTCCCCGGCTTCTTGGATTAAAAATTGTCTTAAAAAGATCTAAGCCTTAATAAATTCAAATCATTCATTAAACGTACGTTATGCCAGAAAGCCTTTTATACCGTTAAAGATTATATTGAAGACACAAAAGCTTGGGATTGAGGTGCTTCCAATTTCTGCATTTTGAATGTTTGTTTTTTTCTTTGCCGATTCGTAGTCACACCAGATTATCACACCAGTATGACAAACAGGATTTTTTTCTCGTTTGTCACACCACGATTGACATTAATGAATTTGTTATAAACAATGACATTTGCTTACTTTGTAAAGTATTATATTATTTTATTTATTGTGAATGTGAAGACGATGTGGGTAATTTTATATTTTTTTTTATTATTCTCTCTGTTCTGTTAGTTTTGTTTTTCATGGTCTGTCAGTTTGAGTAATTTATGTAGCCTACCCAAATGTCCTTTCTTTGGTATTGTTCGTCGAATCGTTGAGCTCCTTAAGTCCTGAGCTGAGCTGCAGGATTTCTGACAAATGCGTGCACTGACTGGACAGGTCCTCTCAATCTGTGTGGTGCATTCCTCAAAAGACCATCTCAGACATCTATCTACATGGTCTTCATATAACCTGACCAAGATTATGTCTGGGCTTTAAAAAAAAAGACTGTGACCTCTGAGTTCGTTTCGGCCTTTCTTCTCCGAGTAGTCAGATAGGAAACGCCGACCTCATCTAGTTTTAGAAAAAAACATGATTGAGTTATAAAAGTGTGTGTACAAACCTACTTACAAAAATAAAATCATTTATTGTTAATTTTTTATTCATTTTTTTTCGCGATTTCAGGTTTGTTCCCATAGTAAAAGTTGTTCATAATGATGAGTACAATGACCTTTATAATTAATACTTTGAGACTTTGAAGTCAAAAAACAATGAAGTCAACATAATACGGCATAGCGTCGTTCTTCTGTGTAAATGGTATAAGTATGTAAAGAAATTATATCAACAGTTGGTATATCTCATGTTTATTAAATCTTGTGAACGTTATTAAATTGAAAATATACCAAGTAACTTTATATGATTTGAGACGCACCCTTTGAATTAATATTCAATTAGTATAAAAGAATCGACACATTTAATCAGTTGGCTAGATAGGAATAATTTAAAAATAAATACAAATAAAATTAAATTGATAACATTTTTGGCAAACAATAATAATGACTTAGAAAAAGTTAATAATATCAATTTTTTAGGAGTAGTTATGGACAGAGATTTCAATTCGAGAGCTCAAGTAGATAATGTATGTAAGAAAATATACAAATTCGTATTTGCACTTAGGAGGATTAAAAATCTAACAGACATTCAAACAACCATATTGGTATACCTATATACCCATACCTTAAAACAGAACAAACATGGCCATATGTTTGTTCTGTTTTCAGGTATGGAATAACTGTATGGGGGAATTCAACTGATACCCAGAGGGATTCATAGCCCAAAAAAAGTGTGTGTAAGGTCAATTTTCAATCTTAAGTGGACAGACTCTTGTAAACCTGTATTTATTAAGCAAAAGCTGCTTACCCTCCCGTCTTAATATGTATTTGAAACCTGCAAATTTGTAAGAAAAAACTACTCGCTTTTTGAAAAAGATGTCAAAGAGGAAAATAGTACAAAAGCCACTTGTAGTTTCGCGTAATAGACTAAAAGTATGCAACAAAAATTGTTATACCATGGCGGCGAAAATATATAACCACTTAGCCGAAGAATTTAGAAGTGCTAGAGATTTTAGCATTTAATAGAAAGCTATATAACTGGTTGTGTGAGAAATGTTTTTATTCCATCAATGAATATTTTGAATGTAAAATGTAAAACTTATTTTTTATAATTATTTTATCATCTGATCTACATATTTACATTACTTAAATAATATTAAAACATTTTCATTATTCTTGATATTTTTCATCATCATTATTATTAATCGCTATTTTTAATATAAATTATTATTTTAAAGGAATTTAATTTTATTAATTGCATTGTAATCCAAATTTAAATTATGAAGATATAATTAGTATTTTTATGTTATTGCTAATTACTGTGTACTGCATGCTATAAGTATAACCAATTCGGCAGTACATATACTAAAATTGGAACAATACAGAGAAGATTAGCATGGCCCCTGCGCAAGGATGACACGCAAAATAATGAAGCGTTCCACATTTTTGGGCCTGCGGACGGAGAGTAATGGGTATAGCTCACCGTCCCATCAGAACCAGGCCCGTGCCAGACGGTGCGTACGTGTTCGACACGCACCTGAAAGAGATGTCAGCATTAGGGAAGGGGGCCCCTTAGGGCCGAAGCGCGGGATTGTCCGAAAGGGTTACCGCTACCCCGAAACATAAATGGCTAAGGAACATCCTCCCGCTCTGGGTTGAGCCGACGGGAGTGTCAGTGTCTTACTGACTAAAACCCGCCCGTTTTAGTCAGTAAGACACTGACACTCCCTTCGGCTTAACCCAGAGCGGGAGGAGCTTTTTTCAACAGAAAAAAAAAAAGATGTGAAATCTCCCCCCGGTGGAAGCCCGCAGTGTCGAGGCGGGGGGGGGCTCAGTAGCCGTGGCTTGGCCACCCACAGTTCGTTAGGGCTTTTTCCGGTAAGCCGACGACGTAGCGGCCAACAAGTAAGTTGCGGTGCCGCTTGGGCGATATCGCAACTGAGGCCGGCCGCAATGTCGTATGGGATGCATCGCGGCTGAGGGTTTGAGGCCGCGGCGGGAGAGGAGTGCCGGTATTGCGGTGCGGCGCTCTCCCTACCTTCCGCGGCCTTGACGGGGTCGCCACTGTCTGATGGCGGACGCGGTGGGCCCGCAGGGGAGGTGGAGTGTTGGTATAACGTTGGCCGCTCTCCCTATCCTCTGCGGCCGAAAATTGGCAGGCGACGGGGGCCAATGAACTGACCCGTCGCAGGGGAACCAAGGGTGCACGGGACACGGGGTCGTCTGGCGCCCATGTGCTGGTTTGGTCCCTGGGGTGGTGACGGTTTGCTATGTGGTCTGGTGCGCCGAAAATGGGGAGTACTCCCCAGAGGAGGGTCCGGTGACGGACAGCCGCGGCGAGTTCACGGATGAGTGCTAACGCGTGCCCGTGTTCCCGCCGTAAGTGGCAGAGGAGGACACCGTGGAGTTTTACTAACTGCACTATCTCCTCGTGGTAGTGCAGAATGTATGAGCATTTCTCCACGTTAAAAATAAAAAGTTTAGACCAGTGACCCTTCCCGCATTGTCGAGGCGGGAGGGGTGTAGTAGCCGTGGCTTGGTCACCCACGGTCAAGCGAAGAGGAACCCGAGGAGGGGCCGCTCGTCAGGGCTTTTGCCGGTAAGCCGACGACGTAGCGGCCAACAAGTAGGTTGCGGTGCTGCTTGGGCGACATCGCAACTGAGGCGGGCCGCGATGTTGTATGGGAGACATCGTGGCTGAGGGCCGCTCCTAAGACGACGCACTAACCGAGGGTTGGAGGCCGCGGCGGGAGAGGATTGCGGTGCGCCGCTTTCCCTACCTTCCGCGGCCTTGACGGGGTCGCCACCGTCTGATGGCGGACGCGGTGGGACGGAGGAATGTTGGAATGACGTTGGCCGCTCTTCCTATTCTCTGCGGCCGACAATGGCAGGCGGCGCGGCCAATGACCTGACCCGTCGCAGGGTGCCCAAACACGGGGTCGTCTGGCGCCCATGTGCTGGTTTGGTCCTGGGGTGGTCACGGCGTGCTATGTATTCTGGTGCGCCGGTGATGGGGAGTGCTCCCCAGAGGAGGGTCCGGTGACGGACAGCCGCGGCAGGTTCACGGATGAGTACTAACGCGTGCCCGTGTTCCCGTGGTAACAGGCAGAGGACACCGTGGAGTTTTAGTGGGTTAGAGTCCCACATAACTGCAGAATGCATAAGCATTTCTTCACGATAAAAAAAAAGATTAGACTTCTATTTTGCCTGCTATTTTCCTGCCTGCTATTTTCTTGCCTGCTATTTTACCTGCTATTTTCTATGGTGGCTAGATAAATGGCGTATTAGGGTTAATCAAGGAAAATCTGTCCATGTGGCCTTCACCTTGGGAAGGCAGACTTGTCCCCCAATAAGACTTCATAATGAAGAAGTTCCTCAAGCTGAAGATGCCAGATTTTGGGTATGCATCTGGATCGAAGACTCACCTGGAGAAAGCATATCTGAACCAAGCGTAAACAACTGGATACGAAAGTCAGATCAATGTACTGGTTCATAGGTCGCAAATCAAACCTGTCACATGAAAGCAAGATCGCTATTTACATGGCCATCCTTAAACCAATCTGGACCAACTGTGGGGTACTGCTAGCAACATAGAGATTCTTGAAAGATTTAAAAAGCAAGACACCATGCAAGAGCCATGCTAGATATACCCTACTATGTAAACAACAAATGTATACATGAGGACCTAAAGATCACTACCGGCAAACAAGAGATCGCTAGATATAGTGAAAGCTATCAGACGAGAATATCTACTCACGTCAATGAACTGGCATCCAAACTAGAAGGCACAGTAAGCATTACACGTTCCCGATTGAAACGGCATAGTGTCTCTACACTTACTTGAGATTTGGTGACACCAGGTGAAAGGAGTTCATAGGAATTCCTTCCGCTAACAAGACATAGATAACATAGCATAGCTAACAAGGCTTATTGTGTTACATAGATTGACAAGTTACAGAATTCATAAAAAAAAAAATTAAAAAAATGTCTTTAGGTTAGGTTAGAACAGTGACCAAAAGCGAGCGTGCCGCGGCAGCAGCCCCCGTGCGCCAGATCCCCTCTATTGTTGATGAATCATTTGGCTTAGATGAGGTATAGCAGTATGATGTTTCCTGATATTTACTATTCATTATAGAACTTTGACTGAAACTTAGTAAATATGAAAATTAGGTCAACTAAACGTTTTATTATTAGAGCAAAAGACGGATATGAAATATAACATTCGATCACATGAAAATAGGTTATACGTTTTAATAGCATTTGAAAATAATATCATATGAACGTTAATTCAAGTGATATTATACTATCTGTTATTATGCCATATATTACACACCCTTCGACTTCACCCCGTAGTAGTTAAGAAACACTTCCGTGTTTCTTAACAACGGGGTGAACGGGTACTCAAATTTAGGCCAAACTTAAAAACCTCGTAAATGTATTGTTAATCTGAAGGTTATACTGGTTGTAACTTTAGTCCACGTTTATTAATAAGAGGGCGGGTTTAAACAATCGGTGTCAATGAACTTTAGGCATTCGTGGCTACATTTTTTGCACGATATATAATGTTACTGACTAGTTAAACGTGTTGTGTAGGTATTTATTCGGGTAACAGCAAACAGGCTACATATTAAAGTCAGGCATCATCTTTATTTCAAAGAACTCAAAATAATCTCGGAATTGAGTTCAAAGATCCAAGATTGTTACCTCACAAGAGTAGTCGTATCGCCCGGAAAGTTTCCCAAATTAATTCAACGCTAGAGAACGGTACGAGGTTACCGAGTCACCCAAGAGATTCTGCAACTGGTGAGTTCTAACACCTCCTTGTGCAGCGAGCCTTAGGAGATCTTGAGTGAGCCTTATTACATTACATTATACATGCCAAGATGTCAGCAAGATACCTTAAAATCCCACATACCCAAAAGCTACATGAATTTTTAATGTGCCAGTTGATTACGGCAAAATCTGAGCCGCAAAATGAAGCCTATCAAAATTCATAATGAAGACCATAATCTATCTTATTTTTTATCCAACGTCTTTTGTAACAGGTAGGTAATAAACGCCGTCACTGCCCATCTTACCGAAGTAATAGAATCATTTCCAAGTATAAAAAATATGCGCTCGCTCACAAAGTCGTTTGGTGTGTAAATTCTTTGAAGAAGGAAACAGTATTCTTCTACATAAAATTAAAACAAACACAACACAAGCGTAATATTATAAATATAAATATAATTTAAAAGTTAATATTTCTTAATGTTTTAATCAGCGGGGTAATTGCGTAATACACTGTAAGGTTTTCATTTTGACAGTTCAACAACATTCATTGCGTTATTTACGTTGTTGAGCAGACAAATTTTTCGAACATATGAAGCAATGGATTACCAATATCCTTCAAAATGATTTAGATTGTGAATGATAGTGTGTTACGCAATTAGGGTTTGCGATGACCACATGAAAGGATCGCCGTGACCATAAAGGTATACGGCGACGACAGACCGCAGACGGCACCGGCGTTGCGGTTGATAAAAATCGCCATCTACAGTACCGCTATGGTTTCAATTCCGAACGCGACATCACATGTACGACACCAGGGCGCCAGCGGCACTTTTCTTCTTAAGTTTCGTTGAAACATATTAGGTAGTCATACAAAAAATTACGTCTTTTAGTTCTGTTATTGACAGCCACTGACAGTACTTTTTGGTACGTACTGGTATATAAACTGTCTGCAGTTACCGTTTGCAGTTGCGGCATTGTCAATCTATGGAAGCATTTTCATAGAAACCAATAGGTCACTGCGGCCTTTTATTGCGATTGGTCGGCACAGCCGCTGCCGTCTGGTGTCTGTCGTCGCCTTCGAAATTGTACTTTAATCAATTTTTTCCTTGAAAATCTGAATTTCATCATTTGATTTATTCAAGCTATAATTTCATTTTTTTTATGAACGAGCACTCCCGCTAAAAGCCCGGTATACTTATATAGAAAATGAATACTTTTCTACCTTTGTATATTTTAACTGAACCTTAATTTAGTCGCGACCTTTCCTTTTACAAAAAGACAAATACCTACTTAAATGAAATATTGTGGATATATATACCTACCTACGTATTTACTACGAGGAGATGTTTTTACAAAAGTTGGACTGGCTTGAACCTATTTGTACGAGTATATCACATATCATGTTCAGATTTATTTGCTGATTCATCCAAAAGGGAACGATTTTACCGAATGCTGGGGATATATTCGTTACGATTTGATCCCGGATGATACGTCAGCAAGTCACGGAAAAAAGAAATCAAATGGTCTCTCTGAAAGTTAGTTCCAAACTATAATATTATTAGGAAAATTACAGCAATCACAGTTATTACGCTTCTTTATTTAGGTTGAGGTGACATGCTCGTTGCTAATTCTTTACCATAAAACACGTCACTAACTAAATAACGTAACATAAACACATATGAAGTGCGTGTCAAACGACATTAGTTACGGTTCAGTAATTTATAACATAGTTTTTTTTTCGTTTATAAAACACCACAATTTTCTTAAGATACAGTTACTGTAGCAATTATCATTCCTTTTGATAAAAATATATTAGAAGCTAATTCATTTTCATTTTGAATTTGAAATCAGAGTTTACGATCTGATATTATAAATGAATTGGGTTTTATTAAAACTATTTAACTACATATTACTTGAAGGTTCCCGAGAGTAAAAGTGTTTTTGTTTCTGAGAACCGTTTTATTATTCTGGGTTATTATCGTACTACTTACTTAGCCAAGTTAGTAGTGGTAAATATTATCCGAGTAATAAAATATAATGTAATCTGTCTAAGAACATGAGTATTAAAGTAAACAGTTAGCTATGGTTATGCATTTTGTTCAAGTAAGTAGGTACTATAGGCATGATTGTAATAAATCTGGCAGTTGCGCCATTTCTCTATAGCTCTCAAAATAGAAACCCAAAAGTGCTAGTAAATCCGCACGAATACTTTTACTGTTCATGGAAATAGCAATCCAGAGTAACTAAAACTTTTACAAGATTCCGAGAGAGGAGCCGGCTCAGCCAAAGGCGGCCATCCTAAGCTTCACGCAGCTATTGTTACGCAACCTTGAGCGATATTCGACAAAGGCTTCAGAGACACCACCCTTCAAGGACTCTATCCTTCATTGTTATTATAAATACATTTTCTTTATTATTCAGCGTCTTACATGAATTGGCTGCTTATTATTTGTTTATTAAAGTAAATATTATAAATGTCAATGATCAAATATAAAGTATACATTGCTGTATTAGGTTCCTTAAGGATTATTTTTTAATGTTTTGAATGCTCGAGTTCCTTTTCACTCACTTACTTTTCAATACATATAATACATAAATATATATAAGTACGTATATACAGGGTGGAAACTTTCAGCGGGGCAGGTAGGGGAAATACCTTATCCGTTGCAGCTACACGAAAATGGTCTTAGGAGATTATCCATATTTTTAATGGAATTTTGATCTCTGATCAAAAACTTCTATGGGACCATCGTTGAAAACTTTTCCCGTATATTTTGTATGAAAATTTTACGCAAAAGCTTTTTTAGTGACGGTTGAGATCTTTTTGTTGACTGAATAAAACGATAAGTTTAAAAACAATTCAAATTTCGAACTCGTTATTATTAAATAAAAAACAATCTGACAGTTTTTATTGTTTATTCCACACTTTTACTGGCAGTATCACACGAATTGTTAATGCTAGCCTACACAATGTTTTGTTTCGTTGTCACTTGTTTCATGAAAAATTTGTCACTCGCTAACACTTAACATTAGTTTATTTCTATTTTCCTTTTCACCCATGCCGTTATTTGACTACCACCTTCCACTTTTATTGTATATTCTCTTTAATTCTGTTCCACTAGATAGCCGTAACTTTATGTTTAATATATATGAAATGTATTAAAATTTACTTCACTTTGTATTTATATAATCTTGCTCTATGGTCGGCGCCTGCGTCCATTTACTTGTCATAGTTATGCCACAGACACACCAGAGTGCCTCTAGCGTTCAATGCATAGACAAGTAATAAGGTTACGTCTGGCGCAGATTATAAAATTAATTTATTTTATTATTTGCTAATATTTTACTTAAGTAGAAATTTATTTATGTTTCTGTAATTGCCCGTGACATCACAGCGGGCCCTATCAGAATACCAGCGCTGAGACATTTATTTTTTTTAAATGTCGCAGCATCATGCTGAGATAGGAGCCTTTTGGCCTCGTATAGGACTTCATGTTTCATTTTCATTTTATTTTTTATTTTTATATAACTTGGTTTTTATTTTTTATTTTAATGTGTTTAGTTTAGTTTGTGATCTTCCTGTACGAGTCGCAATAAATACTTTTTCTTTCTTTCTTTCTTTCTTTTTTGCGTCCGAAAAGCTCTGAGTGTGTTGTTAATTTTACATTAAGTGCATAATTGGCCAGCTATTGATAAGAGAAAAATTATCTCCAATTTAGAACGTTTAGACTTGCTAGAAGCATATTACGTAAATAATAAAAATACATCAGCTGCGTTAGAATGGTATAGGATCAAATATCCAAATCTTCATGTGCCAACCAGAAAGGTTATTACAAATATTTTAAGAAATCTTGCACAAGGTGGCTCTTTCAAGAAAAATCTGTACGCCACCCATTTATACTAGATGAAAATTTGATCGTTTCTGTTCTTACACTTGTCGAAGCTTATCCCGAAATATCATCAAGAGCAGTCGCTGAAGAAGTAGGTGTCTCACATTGTTTCGTACTAAAGATATGGAAGAAGTATGGTTATAAATGTTACCGACAGGGGCGACTAGTTCAAGCCTTACATTCAGGGGATGCCGCTCGAAGACTTACTTTTTGCAGGTGGTTAAGAGGAAAAATAAGCAGAGATTACCATTTTCTGAATTTCATGTTATGGTCTGATGAAACAAACTTTTGTAATAATGGAATGTACAACCGGCGAAATCACCATTATTGGTGTAGCGAAAATCCTCTCAGGTTTCGCGAAACACATAATCAAGTGCGATTTTCTTTTAATTGTTGGTGTGGTATAATGTGGAACCGAGTGGTGGAATTTTATGGAGGCACCTTGAATTCCAACATTTATAACAACAGAATATTAGAGAATCTTGAAAACCTCGTCGATGATTTACCACTGTCGGAATCAAGAAGAATGTTTTTTCAACAAGATGGCGCTCCACCTCACAACAGCCGCAGTACGCCTTCGACTTTGAACCGACAGTTTGGTGATCAATGGATCACCAACAATGGACACATGGTCCTATTTCTTGGCCAGCGCGTAGTCCAGATCTGACACCTCTAGATTTCTTTTTGTGGGGCTACCTGAAAACTGAGGTTTACAAAAAGCACTAACCACAATTTTGTATGGAATTCATACAAATAAATTGTCAGCAGCCACTAGGTCGGTACAGAAACGAATCAATTTATGTATTCGCCAAAATGGCGGTCACTTCGAGCACTTGATATCGTAGGGCAAGAAACAGCAAGATTTTAAATAAGAATAACATCATCAAGTTATGTTAGTTAATAAAAAAAGAAAATTAATACGCCTTATTTTTGATAAGTGTAAAATTCTACGTGATCATTTGTCTTTTATTTTATTTTTTGTATTTCAATTACACAAATTCTTTACAAAATGTAAGGGAAAAGTTTTCTGCAATTTGTGACTTTCTGAGTGCTCCAACGACGGTTGGTCCCATAAAAGTTTTTGATCAGTATTAGAAACAGGATCGATTGGCATCAAAAAATGTTTTTGAGTAAAATGGCTACTTTCTTGCTAACTGTAATTTTTTTTTGAAAATCTGTGAATGGGGATCAAAATTCCATAAAAAATTATGGATAGTCTCCTAAGACCATTTTCGCGTAGGTGCAATGGATAAGGTACTTCCCCTTACTGCCCCGCTGAAAGTTTCCACCCTGTATATACGTCCCCTGCTGGATAAAAATACTTACTTTTTGAATTCTCGGGTACCGTCATCCAATTCCAGTCACTCTGTGTCTGGAACAAATCGTCGCTCCACCTAGCGCTATAGAGACGAAAAGAATTCAACTAAACTTAATAATTCATAAACCTTGTTAAGCTTTTCCACCAGACTGTGAGGCTACGAAATGTCAATTTATTAAGTGTTATTCAAAATAAGCTAGGTATATTAATTTCCAGTGAAAGTTCAAGCCATCGTTTGACAATGACACATCGCGTGACAACACATGTGCAGGGAATATGGGTTATAATTAGGAGAATTGTCCGTCCGTCCGCAGGGACTGGAATAGATACCTATGTACCTACATGCGTGGGTCGAATCTAGGAGGAGTGCGTATAGAAAAACTCTGTTAGGATAGAATAAGACGGATCCCTAGTGCATTGCCCACTTAATCAAAATACCTTGATTAAAAACGTTTCAATTTTATTCAATTAGTTTACCCTTGAAGTTTTGGTTTTTATTAAATATTCTTGTATTCAGTTAGCTTTAAGTATAGGTATCACTTCCAACCAACAATGAGGACCTTTTAGGTTGATCACTCGGTTGTCTGTCACAGTCGATCGTATGTGAGATGGATGAAGATCTAGAGCCTTAGAGCAACCTTGTCCGTATAAGTAGAAAAGGTAAAGGTTAGACAATGTCTACAAAGTGAATTGGGTTGGGTGTTAGTTTTCTTAGTAAGTACCTATAGCACCTCGTTTTAAGTTTTCAAAAAAAATCTCCTCCAAAGGACTACCTATGTTTTCAGTACTAACATCAAAACTGATGAATATACTGCGTATAGTCTACGATTATGATGTTTAGACACTATAAGTATTCGTTTTATATTGTTGTATATTGCAGATTTCCTCGTAATAAATGTGACAATAGTAAAAATTTTTGTTTGTCTACATCAATATAGAACAGCACTTATGCGGAAAAGTTATGCCGGTTAGACTGGATGCTGACCTCGTATAGTTGGGAAAAGGCTAGGCAGATGATTACTTATGCGGGAAAGTGACTTTTGTATAGCTCTAAAAATGTATAATAAACTGCATGTAGCGTTAAAAAAAACTTATTAATGTTCTAGCAGATAAAGCTTATTATAATTTGTATAATTTGAATGA
This sequence comes from Mesoligia furuncula, assembly GCA_916614155.1. NCBI lineage: Eukaryota > Metazoa > Arthropoda > Insecta > Lepidoptera > Noctuidae > Mesoligia > Mesoligia furuncula. The sequence continues at coordinate 13,436,785 of OU744807.1, forward strand.
GTTTTTAGATGAGACATTTTGATTATGTTTTACTAATGTATTATTATTATAATGATCTATGATAATGACATTTTTATAAATAACTAGCTGACCCGGCATACGTTGTTTTGCCATATAAATTATTTCTAGCTGCCCGGCCCTACTTCTTTTACGTGGTGTCCTACCTGTTGCCCTACCCTACTCCTACTCTACTCCTACCCTACTCCTACACTGCTCCTACCCTACTCCTACCCTACTCCTACCCTACTTCTACCCTACTCTTACCTTTCTCCTACCCTACTTCTAACCTACTTCTACCCTTTTCATACCCTACTTCTAACCTACTCCTACCCTACTCCTGACCTATTCCTACACTACTCCTAGCCTTCTCCTACGCTACTCCTATCCTACACTACTCCTACCCTACTTCTACTCTACTTCCATAGATATATTAAATTTATCTCTGCGTAAGAACCATCCTAGAATATTCTAATAAATAAATATAATAATAATAGGAATATTCTAAAAAATGAATTAGCGAAATCGGTTTAGCTGTTCTCGAGACTTGCGCTTAGCAACACATTCAGCGATTCATTTTTATATTATAGATTGGAGTCGGAGTGACGTTATAAATTATTTAAATTTATTAATATTTGCATGTCATTGTCTAAGGCAAACGTGATGATCAGTTTTTATCTCTAGCATGCCGACAATTTCTGTTGTATGTATTGTACTCATGGTTGAACAAATAAATGATTATCTTATCTAATGTAACTTAACAATGGAAGTGAACGAACCGAAATTTTGTAAAAATAGTAAATGATGGTGTGGTGTCGTCATTTCTGATTTCTAAACAGAAAGTTAGCACGACGTTACTGTATGTTCACCGTGGGCCTATAACCAAGCATAACTGTTAAACTAATTCAAAGGATAGGCACCGTTACGTAATTGACGTAGTGATCTTGAAAATTAGGCTTTATGAGGGTGCCGAAGTGGCTCCGGTGTATAATGTAGCCGGGGCAACAAAGTTATTTGATAGTAACGACCCAATGTTTGACGAACACTACAAAGTTGGTGAACCGACAACACGCGCCGCCGTGCCGGAAATAAACCTCCTAATTTAATCGATCTATCCTAATATCAACTTCGTAATACATATTAATATTTCGTGCACGAACTAACATGAAAACAATAGTGTCGATGTATGCTACCAAATTTTTAATACATTCATGTTTCTATTTATTTTCCAGCGAATGATTATAATCTATAACAAAATACTATTCTGAATATTAATAACCTTTAAAAAAAGACAGACTAGCTTACTCATATTAAGTAAACCACTCTATCTACATCTACTATTAAAAAGTGAAGCATAAACAGTTTTCTCAGGTATCTGAGAAAACTGTTCATATTACCTATGTATATGAACATAATTTCGCCAAAAATATCTGACAGGAGGTCACAGAACACAGACCACTCTATCTACATCTACTATTAAAAAGTGAAGCATAAACACTTTTCTCAGATAGATATATGAACATAATTTCACGAAAAATATCTGACAGGAGGTCACAGGTCACAGACGTTTCGACCTTGCTCAAAACGCCAATTGCTATACAAGATTTTATTTTGTCTAGAATCTAATTGTCTCTTATCTTTCTATTATTTTGTCATTTTCTTTTACGCTGTAATCACAAGAAAGTCACTGTACCATAATAAATTATAATTTTTTAATTCAGTCAACTGACTTTTAAAACATTTATTAATTATAAATAAAAGCCGCTTTCCTTTGGCTTTATTATAGAACACAATTTAGAAGAAAACCCGCGTTCGCCCCTTTTTCTTTAATCAAAAAGATTTTCTTTTTCGGATTAGGTAAATCTGAAAGTTAATATTGGAGTGACGTCGGTAACACGTTGTTACGTAACTTTCAAGGAAGGAAGACTATTTTAAACACAAGTCGAGCGCTATAAAGCGCGTCTACGAAGTTTAAAAATAACTGGAATGAATGTTAATATACCTAATGCCTAACCTAGGCAAAGTATTCTGCCTAGGTTAGGTAAAATACCACCTTGGCATACTACACCTTAATTTATGAACTTTAAGTTCTACAAAATAAGACCTTTTCGAGGAGGTATGCTGAAGTCGTATATTTTCATATTGAAACGTCTAAAATTAAGTGAAGAAAATGCATTTTTTGTGTTTCTACAACCGCATCATCATCATTTGCTTAGCCTAGCGTTTTCCCAACTATGTTGGGGTCGGCTTCCAGTCTAACCGGATGCAGCTAAATACCAGTATTTTTACATGGAGCGATTGCCTATCTGACCTCCACAACCCAGTTGCTGGGTAATACGATACCACTTGGTAAGACTGGTTTCAGACTTTCGGGCTTCTGGCTACCCGTAACGACTGTCAAAGATCCACGAATGACAACAATTTTTTTCTACAACCGCATAAACCATGTTTTATTATCTATTTGGACACTTTTATCCTCCAGTGTCCAAGGACGGGCGTGCACTGGGTTGGAGATAATAAAATCAGCTTTGTTGTACCTCCTTGAGGTCCTTTTCAAGCAAAAATACTTAATTATAATTATTTTTATCCAAACGGATAAAAATAATTATAATTAAGTCAAGAGATTTCACAATTAATAAACGAGTGGTTTTACAAGAGGTTTTACAATTAATGTTTATTAATTGTGGAACCTCTTGGCTACCGAAATAATATGGTGATTGTTGACGACAAAGATTCTTAGAAAATGTGATTTCAGTAACAATTACTGTTTAAGTTGTCTGCCTATGTATCTGTGTAACTTGGCCATCGCATGAAAAGACAATGTATCTCACAAGTAATACTTAGTACTTATATTAAATTAGATTGTCTAATGCAATTGCCAAGTCAATCTATTTAAAACCTAAAATATTTTTAATATTGATATGGTCACTATAAGATGTTGTTAGGTTAGCTAATTACGTAATAACTTATGACAGAAGGTCCCTTAAGTAGGGACTGAATAAATATTACATGGATCCCACAACTTTTTACGGTAGAAGAACTGAGTTGCGATGCTTGGCTTTTTTTACAAGTTTTGTTTTTGATGGCATCTCACTTCTTTTTGTAGATAAGTAGTCAGACTGTTTTTCCTTTCCGGTACCTTTTTAACTTTTTTTTTAACATTATCCGTTGGCCATTTTACAAGTAACCTTTGAACATAATTATATCTAGGTACCTATTTACACCTATTATTCCATTATATTATACATATACACAGGTACACTGATTCATTAACTGCAAATGTAACTTTGTAATCCTATATATTTATATGGGATTACAAAGTTATTTATGCAGTTGGTGTATCTAGAAAAGTGGAACGAAATTGTAAAATATTTTAGTTTTTCCTTGGTTTATACACTAAACACTAATTGTATTCTAAATTAAAAGCTTCTACGCTGCTAGAAGTGCCTTAGAGTTTTCATGATCGGTCAGTCAGTCAGTGAGTGACAAAATTAAGAAACTTTGATTAGTTATAATTCTTAAACTACTGGTTCAAATTGAATGAAATTTGAAATATACCGTGTTTATATAATGCTTGCTTATAATTAAGGCTACTGAAAATTCAGGCTTCTAGTTTTTCCCACAACGAAGTTATAGGGGGTCGAAAATGGCCTGAGCTGCTTCGAGAAAAGTATGGTACGGCCGTGCCGCTTTTTGCTCGACTTGGCGGGGGCACTGCCGTGCCCCCAGATGAATTGAGTTAACATAAGCATAATTAGCGTAGAATGTCCCCACTGCTGGGACACAGGCCTTCTCTCAGCGAGAGGGAGTGGGCCGTAATCAACCACGCGTGCCCAGTGCGGGTTGGTAGATGTTACATGTCTTCGATTTTTTTATTTTAGGACATGATTGTTTCTTTACGATGTTTTCCTTCGCCATTTTGAGAGCCGTGGTGATGAAATAATTTACACAAAGTAAAGCGCCTGTCGGGGTTCGAACCTACGACCTACGACTTGTACGAGTTGTATGTTGCGGCCCTTACCCCAGGGCAAAGACTATAGAACCATCTCTTTGCTTCTGGGCCACTACTGCTCACTGCTCTCTCATTACCGTAACGTTAATTGGAGAATAAATAGCTTTTGTGTGAGTTTGTGTAGTCTCAGAGCTCACAGCGACACACATGCCTGAAGCTATGTGCTCAAATAAAAACATAACTAAGAAAAATACTTCTTTATTCTCACCATGAGTAAAACATTTTGTAACAGTTACAGTTACGTTGTATGTTCAAAATTACGGATTTAAGATTAATTTGAATCAACGTAAGTCATTAAATCCAATCCAGGTAGTATTTACCCATTGTTCATCTAACAATGATTTGCTAAATAACCAGCAGAAGAAATTTTATGCTTATCACGTAGAATAGAACACATAAAAGCGGGAAGCTAATAAAAATATGTGACAACGTGTTTCGCAACGCTCGCACAACCTCGGTGCTCTAACACACCGAGATCATTGACATGCAAAGCACAGCTCACAATGTGCATGTGAGTGCCAACAATGCTCGATTATAATACCTAAATAGCCACGAAATGGAGTCTCGACTCAGCTTGCGTCAAAACTTGAATACATGCGGGTATCGTATATGATTCACTACACTAATGATTCAATTTGTCTAACCATACATTTTTGGAAAGCCAAATTAGTTAATGTACTACAATTACTTTAAGGCAAGCGCAATCAGTTATACTAGAGGTGCACGCTCTCGTTAACCCCTATAGGTAAGCTAAAGGTGACTGAGAATGTATTAGATGCACTTATGTGTGTACTACACAGCTGAGAATTTAGAAGTATTATTCAATCTTGAACTTAACAACGTAAGGTGGGCGTAAATGAACAGGGCAGGGGCCTAAAAAAGCCACTTTGGCAGAATCATAAAAGGATAATATTATGAATCATAATGGACAGTTAACTGTTAAGTGAATCGTATCAAATTCCATTGGTGAAGAATTTTTCAGTTATTTTTTTTGTGTGTGATAAAATACCAATCAATTCAATCCGAATGCAATCCCAATCCTGTAACTATACCTACTACGTAGTGTAGCGAAATAAGAAAAACCGGCCAAGTGCGTGTCGGGCCACGCACAGTGTAGGGTTCCGTAGTAGCCCGTTATCACAATGTAGTACGATTCTGTTGTTCTTTATTCTGAATAGGTAAAAAAAAAAAACATATTTTGGTTTTCAATGCAAGTCTTTACCCATTATAAACAAGCAACTACTTCATCTTAGTCACTTTAAAGGATTAATGCTAAGGATTTTGTATCTGGTACAAAATTATCCAACACCCAAGTTCAACGACTATTACTGCTAAACTAATAAAGTTATCTTAACCGCTATACTTTTCCTTTAAAGTTCATGAAATGCACTATCATCGAGAATTTTTCCAGATTTTTCAAGCCAGTAGTTTAGCTTTTAGAGGGGGGGGGGGACGCCCTACTGAAACAAAAATTTGCACTTTAAACTTTTATATTTCGTAAATGGAGCATTAAATCGAAAAATAATTTTAGCAACCCCTAAGCAATTTTAGAAGACCTATTCAACGATACCCCACACTATGGGGTAGGTGATGAATAAAATATTTATCCCCACTTCACATGTAGGGGAGCTACCCTAAACAAAAATATTTTCCAAAATTTTATTTTACCACTTTGTCGGCGTAACTGATATACGTACTCCTACAAAATTTCAGCTTTCTAGTGCTAACGGTCACAGAGATTAAGCGAGGACGGACAGTCAGACAGACGGACGGACAGACAGACATGGCGAAACTATAAGGGTTCCTAGTTGACTACGGAACCCTAAAAACACGGACTGTCTTCGCCATATTATGATTCATAATGTTATCATTTTATGATTCTGCCAAAGTGGCCTTTTTAGGCCCCCAGGTAGCAACAAAATTAAACACATGCGTCCTCTGATATGCAAACATTACCTTTAACTTAAGCTGACTTAAGTCTCATGACGAATATAAAGACGTTTTTTAGAGAAACAAAGATTAGTGTGTTTCCACTAAAGATTTTGATATTAGAGCAAATAGAAACACTTGAGTCCAACTTCGGGTCAATATATTTGTATAACTGTGTTACAAAATACTCTCATGTGCACAAACTCAACAAAGTGCAATCTGTAAGCGTTTAATCCGGGACATTCCGACTTGATTTGTGGTTGTGAAACCGTGCGCAAACAAAACGTATTGCAAATCCTTATCCCGCTCACCTAGGGTTGCCACCTCGGTGTCAGGTGAACAAGAGATAAAACGCGCACATTTCACTCGTCAATTTCCAACAACGGGGGATGAAAAAAATAGGTTCAACGTATCATAACGTAACGATTGCGTGCGTACGAATTCGTCAGTGATTCCTTTTTCACTCTGAAGCTCTGTTAAATCGAAACGTTCGTTAACTCATCAATAATCAAAATATTGTATTGAATAATGTTGAACACCGGTCTATAACTAATTATAGGCCGCTGTTTTAACTATCTAAATAGTGATTGCGATAACTTCTTCGCTCGCTTCTCTACGGGAACAAACTGTAAAACTTATTCCCCAATGGATTTCATTAAAACAAATATAGTTTATTGATATAATTCAATCCGTTTTAACTCGGGCTACTTCGCTTATCGCTTTTCTAGCTACAAATATATTTTCCAAGCCTGATAGTAACATCCGCAAACGTCGTCGTCCCGCTAAATATAAATCTTTGCTCAAAGATTTTTCAAAGGAAATTAGTTTTAGCTATGTATACACTGTTTGCGAATGTAGGTACATGGTCTCTCAGTATCTCTATAATAATAATAATGAAGCTTTATTAATTCCCCACACTTCAAAAACAATAAAAAAAATTACAAATATCGTTAAATAAAAATAAGTTCAACAAATCAAATTTCCTGGTTTCGAATAACTTACTTAAAATTATTGAATTAAGATTAAATCATGCGTTCAGATAAATAAATTGATTAATCTCGATAAAATAATAAAATAATTGTGATTAAAATAAAATAAAATAACATTAGTGTGTGGACCCCCTTCGGGTAAAAGCCTCCTCCAAAGAATTCCACTTTTCTCTATCTGACGCGGTGGCTAGCCAGTCCCGCCCAGCGTTCGCAATAATCTCGATAATCTCGATAATCTCAGTATCTCTACAGTACATAAATTCTCTCGTACTTGGTTATATATTTTTTATCAATATATATATATTGCCGTATAGTAAGTTTGAAAACGACTCAAAATAAAAGTCTCAACAGTGTGGAAAACTGCTACAGCCAAGCCTTAAAGATAGCTGCTTTCATATACATAAATAATTCATACATAATAATACGTCAAAATAAAATTATGTATACAAATTAGAACATTCTAATTTGTCGGTAGTACCTACCTATACATTATTTTTGTTGCAATGTAGGTATACAAATACCTCCTAACTAGACAGTTCCTATTTACCCAATGTAGCAAAGACAAAAGCTACCTAGATTCCCTTAATAATTCGTAGAGCCAGAGATCAACATCGCAAGAAAATCCATTGAAATAGCCAGTGAATAGCGGCGGCGCAGCACGGCGGAGTGCTGGTGTTTTGAAGTTTGAGCCGACGCAAACAAAGCGCCAGCCTGACGCACCGCACGCGCCTCCGCTCACGCGGTTACCCGAACTATCTCACCTCAAACACCTTCAATCATTCAACCCATCCGATCGACACTAGATGATAAGTTCCGAGAATAAAGCCAAAACCTCTCATTCATACCTCATCCGTGCAATCACACCGGTCACCTACATACATCAGCATGTTATAGGCAATAATTATTGAACATATAAAAGCATGACGATCTTCACCCTAGACCAGTCCAACCTTCGTCGAAATAAACTTAACAATTAATTACAGTGTAGATAGAGACCTTACTGAATAGAATATGGAGGGAAAGAGGAGGGAACATGATCCTCATAAAATTTACATTTCCCGAAGAATCGCCGCCAATTAGGTTAGCGGCACAACGTTGTACGCTCGGCGCGCCGACGACTCGGCCACTTCACATTTCTATTTACATATTATTTTGATGTTGAACGAATTCACTCCCTCTTGTCGTGTCGTCATACGTGCGTTTTAAAGGGCTTATAGGACATAAACACAAAAAACCCAAGTTTTAGAAACAATAAAAGTATATGATCGACTACAGTAAACAAAATCAGAAAAATATATGATATTCTTCAGGATATATGCTAGGTTGATAGTGTGTTGAAAACATAATACAACTAATTTACGATAGAAAAAAATCATGAAGATACCTCTGAAAACATTCTTTTTACAATAAAAACCCTACTAATATACATACAATCATTCTGATTTTTTGTCAGATTATTCTACAAGCAGCATACTAAAATACTAGTGTTTTAATTTTTTAGTCCAAACAATAGATTTTTGTAATTAAATAATTTCTTTAAATTTTGCAATAAATTACCAGTGTTGTGTCATCGCGTTTATCTTTCTTTTCTATGCAGTCCGACAGTGACCACGCTTTAGGTCATGTAAGCCCCTTAATTACTTCCTCGATGACAAATCCGAGTCATGTTACCTAATACAATTACATTAACAGCAATTACGACACTATGCTATGTACCTTCTTACATCTTTGTTGCGCGTACGCTTTATATAATTATAACGATGCAAGTGGCAGCGTTTGAAGTTTATCTGCTACTCTTTGTTCGACCACAAACAACACTTTGAAATTTATAATAAAATCAACCGGGAAGTAACACCACATGCAGCAATCCACGGCAGCAATCAAATGTCTATCAAGATGACAGCTTACAATAATGTGCAAGTGGCTGCGTACTCGCACAAATCACGTATTTATTTCCCGCCACCACTGTTATGTATTGGCTCTTTTACTTTCATTTGAATTCGGACATTTAGATCAATATGTTTTGATAAAATATGTGTTAGGTTTAGGAATCCCAGGTTAATAGAGTTGCTTAAATCGATTTATGCTTCAAGTGAGTGCTTATGAATGAAATAACTACTTTAGTGATAGACATTGAAGTAAGGACTATATTTCGATGTACACGTAATAAGAAGGTTGTAGGTATATATATACTATACAAACTTTATATTCGAACAAGAAAACGTACCTAATTACTGCTAATTTTTAACAAAGAAACTTAGTGTTAATTTTATTCTACTTCAAACGTTGGTCAGTTTAAAAACATTTCTACAAAAGTTGCTGAAATGGCTTTACTTTCAGAAAGTTTAGCATAAAGTAAAGGTCTGCCAAGTAGGTTGGCAGCACAATGAAGACATTACTGCTGGCGGAGCTCGTCATATCATTTACATCCACAATGTCTCAAGTTATTGTGCTCTCCTGTGACGCTATACATACGCTTAGGAGAAGAACAACATATTCTTTCGATATTAATAATTCATAATATGATGAAGGCGGTACATTGATATTCCTAGTTTAAATAGTATACATACATAAGAGGGTAATAACCAGTCAACCTGTAACCCGTAACCCGTCCGTTTAGGAACTGATTAAACTTAGTTTCATTGGTACAAATGAATTATTATGTAAAACGTTTCATAATACATTAAGCTCATATCGCATGCGAGATACTTCATCGCTTTTCAATCATCTCATACGTGACGACTGCCGGCTCCACGCAGCGCCAACGTCGCTGATAAATGTCTGCCATGACACCTGTCGCTACTTATTGCCCTCCTCAATCATTACGTATATATATTATTGGCAATATTAGATTTTTCCCTATAATGTTATTATTTTCGCATTCGTCTGTTCTTTCTATTGATATTACAAAATGAATAAGTACCTACCACAAATTACACAATTCAAGATGAAGCCATGAATTCAGAGCAACTAGCAGACCAATAAAACTAGATACGTATATCACGGTTTGACTAAACACACAGCTTTTAGTACAATTTTGGCTGATAAGATCCTGAATATAAAAGCCGTTTTCCAACGAATTAATATATGAAATGTGTATACTGCTTCACTCAGGTTAATGAAATTGTAACACAATCAGATTAACAGCCGACGATAAAACTTGAAATAAATTACATAATAAGAGTCAAAATTTTTGTATGATTGAAACAGATAAACAAATACATGATCCATAATAATAAAAACCGGGATCATATCTGAAATGTAATCTCAAAAGTTGGAGCTCATGGGACGCATCGATTCTTCTCGACTTTTGAATGGAAGCCTTAAAAGGAAAAATGAAATCCCTGAAGCACCAATGAGTTCAGCCATATGCGAATTAGACGAAACATGACCTCAAATAATTTACAGGAATGAAAAAATGTAACAATATAACTTCGCAGATTTATACAAGCTTACTAAGCAGTATACATCTCAGCTTATTTTGTTATGTTGGCAAGAAAATATAGCCGTCGTAACACGTTACCAGTCACGTAGGTACGTGGCTTTGTTACTGGTCTTATATTATATAATGAACTAAGAGACTGACTGAATGAGCTTTGTTAATGATTGTGGATGGCTAAAAGAGTAGGGGAAGACCAATGAAGCGATGGATAGACTATAAGACAGATGATATGGTTAGAAAGGGGGTACCTACCGAGATGACGACTAATAGAGAAGAATGGACGAAAGGGACATGTTGCGCCGACCCCAAATAAATTGGGATATGTGCAGAATGACGCTGATAATCAACTAAGAAATAACTTCTCACCATAGACGGTATAATGTAGTTGATAGTTGACAAAATAACACTGAAAAAAATAATTTCTTACTATTTTTTAATTTCTGACTTTATACAGTAAGAAGAAATGTTTGTAAAACAGTAAAAGACAAAACAGTAACTTTTGAATAACATACTATTAACATAATAATGAATGAACATACTATTTGCGTACTGAAAAAAAAAACAAAAAAAAGGAAAACCACCGTTACTGCAATGTAGGTAAACCATGATTTGAACGATATCACCAAATTTGAATAAAAGAGTTAATTTTGTGACCTTTCAGCAACTTAAAACGTTAAAATTTACTGTCATGACGGTAACATTTTGCCTCAAGCTTTAACTGTTTTCGGATCAGTAAAAAATACTGTTTTGAACGTTAGGTTCATATGGAACTGTTCAGATCAATGTTTTTTCATTTGTATTTACTGCTTATTCCTTTCAGTGTATACTTATAGTTTCACGATATTTTTTTATTTCAGTATAAAAGTTTTGTATGTATTTGCATAGTTTCTTATCCGTAGTTTGGTTAAGCAGCGTGTTGCGTGATACGTATAATTGAATTGAAACCCACATCAAGTGGAATTATTGTGGGGGGGACACGGAACAGACCAATTTACTGAAGCGCACGCACCGCGCACCTTCGCCGGTGGCGCTCGGAGGCGCTCGGCATGTCGCTCGGCGTCGAGGACACTCTTGATGCTCCACTTTCTCACCAAGTGACGTACAAAAATACTTTGATATTACACCAAAATCAGAAGAAATTAAAATGTAGGTAAGAAACTGAAGATGATGCTCCTTTGACCGCCGTCAAAGTGTAGGAGGTTCGTAATTCGAAGAAAGCGAAATCTGATTCGATGAGATGAACAAAAGCGCCACTTTACGTACCACAATTATGTACACTAATAAGGTCATTCTTATAATAAAAGCTTCTTGAAGTTTAAACAAAGCAATTAAAACCGATTTTCAACTTGTACAGTTCTAACAACACACCAGTTTTTAAATATGTAGCAGTTTATTTGTGGCAGCGTCGTTACGGTGCCCATCAAAGTAAATTGTTTCCACGATCCTACTACTTCGTCTTCAGGTAATTACTCCCTCTAAAACGTTCACAATGGTTAGAATGTTGTGGGTGAAGTTCTTCCAACAACAAAAAACCTAACCTTAGAAAATGTAGCTTAATTTGTAGTTCAGTTTCAAGTGTTCTTTCTGAAAAATAAATCTGTGAGACAGCTCGAGCTGAAAGTGATCTCGTTTCACAGCTGTTTACTGCTTTTGTCTGTCGCGCTCACATCTCAGGTGGATAAAATGAGCCACGGCGGCAATAAACATACGAAATCGTAAACCTGCAGAACAAATACATATTAAAAAAGCATTTGACGTTCCAAGTCAGGTCCGTGTAAATTCGGCGCGCGGCTAAGGATAATTTAATTCCTCCATTCATGGAGGTGCGAATTTGCAAGTGCGTATCGGAGGGCGCGCCGTCGCCCCCCCTTCCCCCTTTCCCGAGCCCTCGGCGCTCGCGACCCTCGCGATGACGTCAACGGCCCACCGCGCACCACCCGATTATAAATATAGCCACGCCACAGGTTTCGGCCCTTATAGCATTCAATGTTCTTACATTAGAAAGCCTAAAATATATTTTTATTTCCTGTCTTTTCATGTGTATCTATGAAATTACTCCCCTTCGATTTTGTAAGTGAACATTCCTTAACTAAGATTAGGGTTTCTGCTTCCACAGCAATTAGTGGGTGTTTCATGTAAATAGTATACCCATACAAGGGAGATAGATACAAAGGTGGTAAAACATGATAGATCTAATAAGTTTTTCCAAACTGTTAATTTAAAACATCCCGTGTTTTGCTTGGTGCGTTTGCTACAGTTTAAGTTTGAGTGACTAATCAACAAATTGAGTAATTTGATTTCGGAATCCTTGGGTAAATCTTCCTTTAAAAGCATTTCTTCGCTTTGGCCCTTTAGCCTTTAGAAGTTTCAAGTGTACGAACTTATAGGTACGGTCAGCAACAAAATTCGATTAACACTTCAGTTTTTTTTATCTCAGTTATTGAGCAAAATATTAACAATTCAGTTTCAGTAATGTCCGTTATTGAGCAAAGTATTTCAAAATTGCATTGTACTTCTGCTGCAATTTTGAACAAATATTTTGCTTACTATCGGATTTATTAAGTTAATGTATTGAAGTGGAACTAATACGTCGGGTGATGTACAAGTACTGACGACTTTCTTAACAAATTCAGTGCCGTCACGGCGCGGGCGCCGAGTGTATTGACGCGGACTAAATTCTGAAGCTCAAATCGCCGCCAATTTCGTTACAAGTACCTATGTTTGGGCACAGGTTCGCGCGTACCTAGAGCAGGTATTTCAGATATAATAGTTATAGTTCCACGAGACAGGTTCGATCTAGTGTGGAGTTCATAAGCAACATCCTTTCTTTGCGTCTTAGTTTGTTTTTTTTTTTTTTTTTTTTTGTAAGTCTAGCTATTAAAGTAGTCTAAGGAAATGTAAAAACTGTTTTTGGCAAATAATCATTATTACTATAGTAATATAGAATCTCGGAGATTCTCTCTCTTGCTTGGTATTTCTTCCTTTTTGGGCAATTCCCAGTCCTCCCATTTTTAAGTTAGATTCAGCCAAAAGCAATTTTTGGGTACGGCTACTACCAACCCTTCATTTGTGTAATGAAGAGATTGTGGGGCTTGCTTTTGCACCTCCAACAACCTGTACTGATAGGACGCATAAAGTCATAGGTGCTAGTTCCATAACTTATATTCTACTTATTATTCTCAAACCCACGCTAACTTTTCCAGTAGTTCCTGGTAAAGAATAGGCACACCTTTACTTTCCCGCTCGTGAGTTTTGTAATAGGCGATTACATCAATAAGAAGGGTAGCAACGACCTTTTAATGTCCACAAACTGTTATAAGCTACCTATTTGTATGTCTAACACCAAAGGTGGTGATTGTTACAACGTCCTCTTTGATAGATAAAAGTAGCCGTCATAGGTAGACCCAGACATCGCTTGTGGGTAGATGTGATGATCTGTTACCTCCTAAGCTACGGGATGAGATAAACCAAGTTCCCCGCTTGCGATGTCTTTACCGAATCTTGAAGAGTTTATTACTAGTTCCCATCAGTAATCAATGACAAAATGATTATCCGAAGAAATATGAACTATACTAAATTGCTTGTAGAAAACATCTTCGTTTCATCTGATCATAAAAAACGTCATCGGTCAGATTCGTTTAACCTTTTCATTTTTAGTATTCCGTGCCAAAGTTGGCAAAACGGAACACTTAAGAAATCACTTCCGTGTCCGTTTGTGTGTTCGAAACTATTTGACGTACAAGTTTGCACAATTATGATAACTACATGTGTGCAATGTTGATCATTGCACCCGAGGCAGTATTATATGGCAAAAAGGAAGCCGAGTATGTAATGATCAATGCACACGCGTATCATACGACGTTTTTCAACACACTTGCGGGGAAAAAAACAGACTTGTATTGCTATTAACTTTTATGGAAAATGGTGCGCTGGTTTTGTTTTTCCGCGCGTCGCGCTAGTGATGCGCACGCAGGTGTAAATAAAGGCACTGGGAAAACCACTAAACAGCCTATATAAAAATTGAATAGAATAGAATTTTTCTTTATTAAAGTGACCAAGACTCAAACTCAAACAAGATTGTTAGTAAAACTTACGACTATGTTAGTAAGCACAGACACTAAACAAAAACAAAAGAAATAACGGTTGGTCACCGTTGCGACATCCCATGAGAGACGGCACAACAGTGACCCACGTAAACACAGTCCAGGCGACTCGCAACCATGTAATAAACACAAAATAATGATTACTGATCATATAGTGTTGTCGTATGTCTAATTGTAGTTTAGTTAGTATGAAGTAAGAAAGTACTATAGACATAGAGAAACATACATTAGTTCAGTGAGAATCCGCAATAATAGAACGCCAGTCAGGGTCTTTTCCGTTTGGTTCCGGGAGGGACACGAACAATTCAAGGTAGATAAATTTTAGTTTTTTGATGAAATTAAAAAAAGCACACATCTCCGACTAGTAAATAGTTATCTGTGACGTTACTGCACTAGTGCGGTAAGATAAAGTAAAAAGCACGCGTGTTTAATACACTGCATTATGGACCTAAAAGCGGTTCATTAAGAGCCACTTTACGAGCAAGTGTGTTGAAAAGCTTTTTAATATATTATTTGAGATGGTATAAGATGGCGCCTGCTAAACACTTATTGAATGAGCAAAAGTACCTATAAATATAAATTTAAATAGTGATATTATTTAACACTTGCAACGACGGTATTGAATTTTGATACTGGCAGTGCGGAGTCAGAGAGTAGAGTTCTAGAGTCTTTCATAGATCCGCAGCTCAGTTGAGTTCTAAAGTCTTTCGTAGATCCGCAGCTCTATATACATTATCTGGTAATGTCACATGGGAACCAAAACGATTTGAGTAACATTTGAAATAGAGCAGATATTAATAGTGCCGCTATTGCTGATAGTAATTAATACGTAATTAATTGCTGATTTTAAATGAACATTAAGAAACAGAGCTATGAGATGTAAATGGATATTGTTGGATCACTGGATTGTGGATTATTCATCGTCAGACGCCTCCAAGTAATTGTTACGCAGCAATTAGCGTTGATGGATAGACATTTCACTGAAATGAATTGTATTTGTGCGTTAACCCAAAATTAATTTCCTATTCATTATTATGGTAACAAGAACAGTCTCGAGAAACATTTGTTATTTACGCGTAACGCAACAATAAGCGAGAAATTAAAAATAACAAAGTCTTAACAACGTACTTATCACACATACGTATAACACGTACCTATATGTGATAAATTATGAAAATACCACTTCATTAACAGACGAATTATGGAGCTCATCAGTGGCTTATAATGTGAAGAGGAAAGATAAAGTAGCGAGTAGCGCCCCAAGCTGAGACTAACCGCAATTAATTTATATTAGCAAATTAACAATTCGGATGTCATGTGCGGAAAGTTGTTTGTAATTCAGTTACGGTATGAAGGCCAATTACATCGGATTTTTGTACTGAGATAGAGGAGTTAGCACTTATGATAGGAAACACGTAACTTAAAAGCTAAAGTCTCAGCAGTTTTTCTCAACTAAACATAGTTCTTCCAATTACCAGTTGTATGAAATCTCAATGTGTTTTTTTTTTGCTATTAACACTAGATTTACCACTAACTACTGTAAAGTGTTATACAAAACATACAACCATAAACCAATCAATTACCATAAAACTCCACAATTATGATTCATTATAAACCGACAAAAATCTGCCGAAAGCGAAACTAACGCTAAACCCCACAGATAGGGGCATACCCGGCCGTAGGCGTAGTATAGTAATCAGTCACCAGTTAATACCCGTGTGACATTTAAAACCTACGCGATACAGGTGGCACGTGGTTCGTGGTTCAATTCGCAAACGATCACACAGTTCACATTCGTCTGATAGTGATGGACACTATCCAGCTTCACCATTTATGCATATACTTTATTTTATTCAACTGGAACAACAAACAGCTACAATATAAAACAGAAATACAAATAGCGCATAGCTATGTTTCTGAAACCAACCTTGCTAGTTCTTTATTTTGTGCTCGCAATTTCAGTCCGGTCGGCCCAGTCTGGGCCATTTTTAGATACATTTCAGCATATCAAATAAGGTATAAATTAGTTTAGGTGTAGGCACGGATATCGATGGGTGTAGGAGTAGTTGTAGAACTCTTTGTGAAAGACGTTGTCCGGGGAAATACTTAGCTCTTCGCCTAGCAACTGTGCTATATATGTATGTATGTACAGGCCCATGAGACATTTTCACTTTCTCTCTATGAGGATAAAGTACCTGCGATGCATCCGAAATAGCAGGTAGGCATCCGTGGGTGGCGGCTGCACTGACCATTAAGGTACCATCAGATGGGCCGCCTGCTTATTAGCCGCTTAATGTCCCAGTACCTCGGCATGTTATCATGAATAGTATATAATTATTTAAATTATTATAATCATTTTAACAAATTTAAACAATTATATTTTTCTAGTATGTTGATAAAAGAAGAATATTAAGTAACTAAACGAAGAACAAACACTATTAAATTATATTTAGTTAAAACTTTCAAACAAGTTTTGCCAATCCCAAAGTTTTCCTTTTATGAACATATAAC